>CM064536.1:4366003-4451301 GCA_032716605.1 Paralithodes platypus | reverse complement strand
TCAGCAATTTGCTCAGGAGTTGTACGCCACAGAGTTTGTTTACAAATATGATACATGTTACGCAGGCCTTGCATAATTCCAACTAAGGATAGCCCAATAAGGCCGTTAGGCGTATTTTCCATTGGGGTCCGTGTGGGATTAGGTTTAGCTGGGGAAAAGGGGAGGTGGATAAAGTAAATAGATACTTTGTTAGGGAGACAAGTACATTTCGTAGAGGAGTTAATTTTAAGATACCTTACATCCTATAGGGTAAATGAATCAGTAAGTCCAAGTAAAAATCAGTAATCAATTTCCAGTTATTGGTTAAATTGTACTATCTCTATATGTCGTGGATGTAGTAGTAGAACAATAAGCGTAGGTGCTCTCCCTTCTCGCAGCTGTCCGGTTCAGGTGTTCCTTCAGGCTACGTCTGAAGGAATACAGTGTTCTCTTTTCACGGACTGACTGGGGTAGGTCGTTCCAGTCTTTGATGGCAGTGAAGAAGATGTTTGCTTACCCTGTCCTTGGATTCTCGGGACCTTAAAATTAAACATCATGTTTCTTGTATTATGTCCACGGTCCTCTCATTTGCTTTAACAAAATCATTCTTTAGATACTCTGGAGCTCTGTCATAGAAAATGTTGAAGGCATTAGTTAGCCTTATTTGTTTGGCCCTGTCAGAGACATTGAGCATACCTAGTGACTGAAGTTGTTCCTGGCCAACATGTGATCTGGGTCCTAGGTTCAGCATGAACCTACCCATTTTATTTTGAGTGACCTGAAGTTTGTGCTGTGCTGATTTAGATGATGCAGAGTACCAGGATGACACAGAATAGTCAAAATGACATTGAACAAGCGCTTGGCAGAGGGTCTTTTTGGTCGCCGCGGGCAAGCATCCCACCTGTCTATACAGGTATTTTATACGTGCTCTACACTTACTCAGGATAGATTCCAAAATTGTTTCACCTGACAAACTCGCGTCCAGTTTCAGTCCGAGATATTTAACTTGTGACACTGTTGTTATAGGAATATCATTACAGTTGACCGAGAAGCCCACAATGTCTTTCAGTTTGCGTTTTGCGCCACATAAGATGGCTTCCGTCTTGCCCAGGTGAAGAGATAGTCTATTGTCCACTAGCCATTCACTACATGATGCTAGTTCTTTGGAAAGTGAAGCGGCAATACTTATTGGGTCTTTTCCTGAAACCAGAAGCACGCTGTCGTCTGCATACAGTCATAATTTCGATGAGACGCCCAGTTCCATGTCGTCAACATAACAGAGAAAGAGTAAGGGACCAAGGATGCTTCCCTGCGGGACCCCACAGTTAATTGGCATAGGATCATATATATTATCATCAATTTTGACTCTTTGGGTTCTACCACTAAGATAAGATTTAAACCAGTTCACAGACCCTATGCCCATAGCTTGTAGTTTATCACATAGGATATCATGGTCTACTGTGTCAAAACGCTTTTTGTAGATCAAGAAGAACCATACCGGTGTAGTTACCTTTAGAAATTTCTTTACGAATGTGATCCGTTAAGTGGATGAGACAGGAGTCTGTCGAGTACATGCATCTGAAACCTGATTGAAACTTATAGAATAGATCATTTTGTTTGAGGTAGTGTTCAATTTGGGTGTATACCGCTCTTTCACGGATTTTAGATACAATACATAATATGCTAACTGGTCTGTAGTTGCCAACTTCTAGTTTATTTCCTTTCTTGAATAGAGGGGTTACAATAGCTTCCTTCAGTTCAGCAGGTACTGTGTTGGTGTTAATTGACAAGTTGATGATTTGGGTTAGGGGGCCTGCTATACCAATGGCTCCATCTCGTAGAAATTTGGCAGGAATTTTGTCTGGTCCTGTGCTCTTATGTACATTTAGGTTAGACAGCTCGTCAAAAGTGTATTTTGGTGTAACATTTTGCAATCTAAATGTGTTCGGGTGTATGTCTTTATCTCTGTAGAAATTACGAAAGGTGGCCGTTGTTGTCGTGTATTTATTGAGAGGTTGAGGTAGGTTCTGTGCAAGTGTGTTTGCTATGGAAGTGAAGAAGAGTTGAAGTAGGTTGAAATTTGTCGTTTATCGTGGCAAACCTGATCATTAATGGTGAGAGCAATATTAGTGTTAGACGAATCCCTTGTCTTGTTGCTGTAGCCTGTTGTTTTTAGGTGCCTCCATAGTTTCTTTGGGTTATTCTGATATTCCTCTGCCTTATTGTGAAAATAATTATTTTTCGCTGATTTCATTTTCCTACTTAGTTTATTCCTGGCCCTGTTGAACTCATGTTTCAGACCTTGATCCTGTCTATGTTTCGCTAGCCTTTTTAACAGATTGTCTCTGTGTTCCAGATGGTGTAGTATGTCATTGTTGATCCATGGGTCTGACCTTGCTTTAATTTGTATGTCTTTCAGAGGAGCTATTTCGTCTAGGATGTTTGTGATGATGGTTCTGAAGCCAACCCATGCGTCATTTACGTTTGTACTTCCAAACACTGGAGACCAGTCTGTATTCCATAAAATGTCCAGAAATGTTTCCTTATTGTAGTTTCTGAGTGACCTTGTTTTGATAATCTTGTGATTCTCTAGGGTAATTTTTGTGGTTTTCCGTGTGCAATATGTGACGAAGTGATCACTTATCCCAGTCCCTGATTGGGATATTTTGTCCTCTCTGTTACAGTTTATGTGGTCTAATATTGTGGCAGTGTTCTCAGAGATACGTGTGGGGGTTGTGATGAGGTGTTTGTGATTGTGCATTGTCAGTATATGCCTATATTCTCGTACAAGCCTATCATTTCGTTGTTTGTAACACAGGTTAAAATCCCCTAGTATGATGGATTCATTCCGAGGGTCTAGCGATGACAAAGTTCGTTCAAATTTGGTCAAGAATTGTGTGTCGGCTGGTGGCCTATAGCATACCCCAATTGTGATGGGTCTTGTCCTCGGCAGGTGTAGGTCGATCCACAGAGCTTCGTGATTTTCTACATGGAGGTCGGTCCTAGTTGTGTGTGTGAGGTTGTTTTTTACATACAGACATACTCCTCCCCCATGCCTATTGCGATCATTCCTAACCATGTTGAAACCTTGAATTTTTATTTCACCATCGTTTATACTTGAATCCAGCCAGGTTTCTGTGATTGCAATTATTGAAGCTTTGGCCTTATTAGCTAACAAGTTTATTTCTGACAATTTATGGTACATTGATCTGGCGTTAATGTGGATAAGATGGAGCCCTTTGTTGGTGAACACTCTGTATTCATCTTTGATTTTGAATGTGTCCTGGCTGGATTCTGAGTTGTTAATACTTGGATCATTTACATGCTTGAATTGAGCCTAGGAAGCAATCTAAACAGAATACAGGGTACATTAGTATTGCAAAACAAATCATAAATAAGAAATATATAATAATTGTGATATATAATGATAATAACTCAAAACTACATAAACAAAATAATAAATATACCATAATATAATATACTACGAGGGTGTTATGAGGAGAAATGGTCACTCAACGAAAGGACTATCAGGGAAATTACCAGTCCTAGAGTTCATTATGATGACAATTGTCATTTCGGATGTATTCAACTTATTCATAATTTGCTCTCTGGACCCCCTTCTCCCTATCGTGTAGCCCCCGTTAGTTTTGATATTAACACTCCACGAGCGGCTTGGTCGGTAACTTCTACTACCTGCCAAGCGGGGGGTTTTACCCTAAACAAGCTTATTTCCGTGCTCTTTTTCATGCATAAACAAGAGCCAGAGCGTAATACAAGTATGTATCCGTGAAAGGGCGATAATTGAGCTTTCCAATGACACCAGAACCATCCTTCTACGACCACGGGTTCTCTTGCAACGATCGTGCAACCGAAGGGCAAAATCGCTAAAATACGGTAATTTCCTTACATAATTCCCTGTGTAGCGAGGCAGTGAGTGTGGGTGTGTGTGGAGTAGGGCCCAGTGCTGGCGCGAGAGCCGTGACGAACGGTCAGAGCCGACCTACGCTCCTCCCACCGCTCGTCTCTCTCTCTCAGAGCCAAATATTGCTCAGAATTGCACACCGCCTTAAGTCGGTCCCCGCCACATAGTCCTTTCTTCTCTAGGCCGACTTAAGTCGGGCCCCGCTAAACAAATGTTAAAATGTTCGCCCCATTAGTTTGGCGATTACCTTTCATCCCATTTGTTTGTCCTTTTAGGACTTTTCATGTTGATTTATTCCTGGCGAACGATAGCAAGCCTGTAATTTAAGAGAAACCAGCCTTCGGCCGGGACATTTTTCTACCAAAAAAATTGAAAGTTTAGCTAGTAGGGGATGTGGAGGGACGTATTTTCTTTTAGTTTGAATTGAGTCTAAGAAGCAACCTAAACAATATGCATTAGTATTGCAAAATAGTCATACATAACAAATATAAAATAATTATGATATACAGTATAATGATAATAACCCTTAATTAATACAAAATAATCAATATACCCTAATACAAAATAATCAATATACCCTAATACAAAATAATCAATATACCCTAATACAAAATAATCAATATACCCTAATACAAAATAATCAATATACCCTAATACAAAATAATCAATATACCCTAATACAAAATAATCAATATACCCTAATACAAAATAATCAATATACCCTAATACAAAATAATCAATATACCCTAATACAAAATAATCAATATACCCTAATACAAAATAATCAATATACCATAATACAAAATAAGAGAGTTAGGAGGAGAAATGGTCACACAACGAAAGGACTATCAGGGAAATTACCATTCCTAGAGTTAATTTAATGGAGAATTGTCAGTTGGGATTATTCAACTTTGTTCATAACTAACTTTCTGGACCCCCTTCTCCCTCATGTGTAGTTTAGTTTTCATATGTTAATGTTCGCCCCATTAGTTTTCATATTTTAATGTTCGCCCCATTAGTTTGGCAATTACCTTTCATCCTATTTGTTTGTCAATTGTAAGACCTTTCATGTCATATAGATGTCAATGCTTTCCTGGCGAGCGATAGCGAGCTTGTAATTTAAGTGAAACCGGCTTTCGGCCGCGAAATTTGTCTACTAATTTGTTTTCCAAACTTAGCTAGTAGGGGATCTGGAGGGACGTATTTTCTTTTAGTTTTAATTGTGTCTAGAAAGCAACCTAAACAATAATAATAATAATAATAATAATAATCTTCTGGTTACTTATATAGCGCCTGTATCTCCTCCTTCAAGGATTCACAAGCGCTTGGCTTTCTTTAGACTACCAGAGACCAATACCCATCCCCCTTGCTCATGGGGAGATGGTAACTGCCGGCTGTATCCCAGAAAAACTTTTCAATCTGAGCAGGGATTGAACGCGAGACCTTAAAGATGGGAATCAGGCACGCTATCAACTGAGCCAGCCAGATGGCTGCATTAGTATTGCCAAAATAGTCATAAATAACAAATATATAATAATTATGATTTATAATGATAATAACCCTTACCTAAATGCAATATAACCAATATACCATAATAACAAAATAATCAATATGCCATAATGTAATATAAGGGAGTTAGGAGGAGAAATGGTCACTTAACGGAAAGGATCGTCATGCTAATTACCATTCCTAGAGTTCATTAACCCCTAAAAGTCGGCGCGCAACTTAAGTAGAGTTAAATAAAGCTGGACTATGTGGCGGCGCTCGACATAACTCGAGTGGCAATTTCAGCACGTAATGTTGCTGAGAGAGAGAGACAAGTGGTGGCAGGAGAGTAGCGAGTGTATGACTGCTCCAGACCACCGCGGCGAACCTACTGACACGAATCTCACCTCCCTCCTACCTCTCTCACTCGCTATATACGGAATTGTATCGGGAAAGTGGCTAATTACATGCTTTTTGCACTCGCGTTGCACGGTTATTGCAAGAAAACTAGCCATCATAAAAGGATCGTTATGGTGTCATTCGAAAGCTCTGTTTATGCCCTTTCAGGGATAGATACTTGTTTTACGTTCTGGGTCTTATTTAGGCATGAAAATGATCACGTAAACAGCCCTATTTTGGCTAAAAACACCCCGCTGGGCGGTACATATAAATAAACCGCATAGGCCGCTCGTAAAGGGTTAAGGGGAGGTTTTTAGTTTGTTCCCTAGACCTCCATCAAGCTTACAAAAACGCCTTCTTGACCCCCTTTCCAGAAAAATTTGTAATTTTTTCGCTAGAAAAATGTTCTGACCGTAGGCTAGTTCTTCTTAAACTACAGGCTCGCTATCGCTCGCCAGTAAAATATCCACACCTAATTGGCATGAATGGTTTTAACAATGACACAAATCCGATCTCCGCTGCATGTCTGCCTGCCGAGATCGGAACCTCTCTGGGTGGTCGGGGGCCGGGGGAGTGCTGGAGCGACCTTGGTGAGCCTGGTCTCTGGGTCTTCTCCTGGGTGACCTGGATGTGTGTGAGTTGGTGCTTTTTATCTGTGTGTATTTGTTGTTTTATGTTGTGTTTGTGTTTTCCCTGTTCTTGCTCTGTCTTGAGTCGGCTACCCTCAAAATGGGTATTGGGCCTGAGCATATAGATAGATAGATAGATAGACAAATATTACGAAAGTTCAGAAAATCGCCAAACTAATCGGGCAAAAGGTCTTACAACGGACACATAAATGGGGCGAAAGGACTAAAAATAGGTAAACTATTGAGGCGAACGTCATGCAGCGAAATGGTCACTTAACGAAAGGACTGGCATGGTAATTACCAGTCCTAGAATTCAATTAATTAAGAGAAATGCTGGTTGGGATGTATTCAACTTAGTTCCTAATACTAATTAGGAACTAAGTTGAATACATCCCAACCACCAATTCTCTTAAATAAATTAACTCTAGGACTGGTAATTACCATGCTAATTAGTAATTAGCTTTCTGGACCCCCTTCTCCCTCATACTTAGCCCCATTTAGTTTTGAGATTTTAAAAAAGTTTGCCCCATTACTTTGGCTATTTTAAGATTTTTTATCCCATTGTGATTGTCAATTTTTAGACCTTGCAAGCCATATAGGTGATGATTGTTTTCCAGGCGAGCGATAGCGGGACTGCATTTTAACAGTTAATTGACAGCGGCCTTCGGCCGGGAAATTGTTCTACCGAAAAATTTACAAATTCATCTCACACTCTCACACACACACTCTCTCTCTCTCTCTCTCTCTCTCTCTCTCTCTCTCTCTCTCACACACAACGTATGTCTGGGTAGAAAATTTGGTAAATGCGGAGAAAATGTAAGATGAAGAGAATTGGGAAAATAAGTTAATACCCACACACACACACACATGCATGTATGTGTGTGTGGGTATGCTAACTTATGTATATATTTACTCAATGTATAATGTAGGATTGTATGCATATTTATGTATTGATATGTGCACGATCTATATACAGTATATATATATATATATATATATATATATATATATATATATATATATATATAATTATATTGTCACTCCCAAATGAGTTTGTAGCCTACAGTATATCATTTGCGAGTGAGTTACAAGTACAAGGCCTATATTGCAGGGGCCTGGCGCGAGGCTAGCCTCTGCCTTTGTTTCCCACGAGTGAGCCCATGGAGGCGCCCTGTGATATGTTGCCGTCTTGTTAGCCCTATGAATTAGTTAGTTTCTTTACTCTTGTGTGATTAATGCAGTTTATCATAAGTCACACAATGATGACTCATTTTTATTTTAATACATTTGTTGTTAATGAGAGCACAGGCTGTCTGAGATAATTAAGTATTGTTGCGACGCCTGGAGCCCTTCCCCGCCACGCGAGGCCCCAGCCCGACTCCCGTGGCTGCAGGGCCGGCACTTCAGTCCCACCCCTCGTTATAGCAACATCATTGCTTCACGTGTTGGCTTGCTTCGTGTTTTCCCTTGAATACCGCATATTTATTTTTGTTCGTTATTTGATTGGAGCATAGCAGGGGCTGGAGTCATATTGAGCATATTGTTTTGTTTTAACATCTTTAGTTTAATATTAATTACTGCATTCATTTCTTTTTTGGCAATCTAGAATATAAGCTTCTCCATTTATTCCTCCATGTTCTTTTCCATTATTCTGCAGCATTGTTTCACCATTATTAGATGTGCATATTATTCATGGTTGATATCACTGGGGGATTGGGTGGCTGGACTGTTTATCTCTGTTTGTGTATGGCCTTTGAGTACTGTTGTTGCTGGGTGTGTGATATGGTAGGCTAAGCTTTTTTCCACCACACAGGATCCTTTGACTCGGTCTTATCCAACCCTTTATTGGGTGGCAGCCAGCCTCCAACTTCCCCAGGATATCAACCCTTGAGCCTTGTTTAGTTTTAGCAGCAATACATTCGGTGCAGTTTGGGACTAGGGGTGGAGCCTGTTACTAGGTAAGGTTGTCTCCATTGTAGTCGGTTGTATTGAGCTAACCCCAGATGATGTTGTAAGGGTTAAGTCATTAAAGTTGTTTACCCCTTACAACACCACCGCCGAGCTGTGCTGAAGAGAGCCACTCGGTGTATTATTAGGACATAGGCTAGGGATAATAGGCTTGGCACAGAGGTTTATTGCACTGGACTTTCCATGGGTTTTTGCTCTGTATTGTTCTCAATTCCTAAGCGATTGGGTATGATATAGAGTGTTCTGGGAGTCTAGTAGTGGTATGGTTAGGAAATATTTGGGCAGTTTAGAATAACCTTAGAAGTTCGCTGGCATACTACACGCACTGTGGACTAGACTCGGGGACAATAGATATTTTTGTGTCTCCTTGTTACTGCTTTAACCCTCCAGCCCCGGCTATGTATTCCATATATATTCCCCGAAATCCGGGGGTTTTGGCCTAGGCTACCGCATCTTTGTTATTTTGCTTGCTTCCGCATTCCCGCGCATTCCCAAGCGTAGATGTGTTTCATACCTGTAGACTGGCGTTAAGTAGAGCTCTCTAAGTCAACTGGTTCAGTTGTGATGATGATTTCATTGGAGATAACTTTATGGCAAAAACAGCCACTTTACACTACTTTTCAATACTTAACAATAACATACAGGCACACACGAACAAGCGACGCACTCGTTCTTGTGGTCGGAGATGCGCGGTGTCGGTCCAGCCGGCTGTTGTTTACATGCGTCGGACGGACGCCTCGCACACCAAGCTTACAGGCTTTCAAGCTGCCGGAGCCCCAGAGCCCTACCGGGTAGTGCGGGCTTTGTTTTTTATGGGTGCCTCAGAGCCCTTCCGGGTCTGATGGGTTAATAGAGCAAAGAGGAAGAAAACCATTTTTCCTAGCGAACCTGCGTGTCTTGGTGTTTGAGTCAGATATTAAGAGCGTGTCTGTTGCAGGGTAGTTCGGTGCTGTGGGCTAGGCTATTGGCGCATCTGGTTGCCCCGGCTCCCCTCGTAACAGTGGCGACCTCAGACCAACATAGTGTGGTAGTATAGAGTTCTTGTGGTGTGAAGCATTATATTTGGATTGTCAGTAATTTGTCTTGTAATTGAAAGTCTACGGACATAGTACTCATATTTTATTAACCCGTGTCCACAACTATTGCTAAGATGTCGCATGTTGATTACATTCCTGTTCATATTGTGGGGAAGGAGGACGCCTTGCAGTTTATTACAACCCAACCTAGTCAAGAAGTGGTTGCTAGCAGGAGTAGTGATGAATTAAGTGTGTTAGAGGTGTATGGATGGAGGTGCAGTGGTATGTCTAAGGCAGAGTTAGTTCAAGAGGTGTGCAAGTTGGCTGCGCAGCCTAGGGGTCCTTATTTTGAAGCTAGTACTTGTATTGTGGATGATGGCACCATCGTGCATGTGCCGCAGCGTCCTAGCAGTCAGGTTAGCTATTATTCTACTGGGAACCGGAGTGGAGCAACAACTCCAGAGCAAGGTGATACTGTACTTAGGCAGCTCCTACTATTACCACAGGACCTGCCACCACGCTTCCACCGTCAGCATTTAACCCTATCAGTACAGCACCCTTCATTTTCACAGGGCTATGTTTATGCCCCTATGGCCAGTACATTGTTTCAAGTTATGCTAGCAATCCTCAGTATCCTCCTTCTTCCCCCCATGCGTCGTGGGCCACACCCCAGCATTTCACTGCCACTCATACGGTGGCTGCTCAGCACAATGTTCCCTCTTATGCCCAGTTTCCTCCTATAACCCCGATAGGGTCGAGAAGGAGTCCAGAGGTTGAGCTCCAACTAAAGAGAATGGAGATAGAAGAGAGACAGAAGGATAGAGGATGGAGTTGAGAAAGATGGAGATAGACAGAGAGAGAATGCAGGCAGAGAGAGACAAGAAACAGAGAGATAGGGAGGTAGATTTGGAGAAGACGAAGTTGGAAACTAGTGGGCAAAGACGACAAGGCAATAGTGCTGGTCATACATCTAAAGAGGAGGCAGAAGAGGTGCTGTTGTCTCGACGGCTGAAACTCGTGCCGGCCTTCGATGAACTTAAGGTCACAGAGTGGTTCTTACGTTTTGAGAAGAAGGCCCACGAGTACCAGTGGCCGAGTCACCACTGGGCAGCGTTGGTGTCTAATGTGTTAAAAGGCAAGGCTCTCGATCCATACGATCACCTAGAAGTGCAGGAGCTAGAGTATGATGTAATTAAAGAGGTTGTGTTAACAGCCTACGAGCTGCGTCCTGAGGCTTACAGGTTGGCCTTCAGGGGGGCTTGGAAGCGGCAGGGGGACTCGCACGTTGAATGTGCCAGGTACACTCACGCGTACTAAAAGTTGCTCAGGGATGGGTCCTTCCTTCCCCTACTCCATCATGGACAGGTGGAAGGGGGGAGTCGCGTCCAAGTTTACCCCCACCTCCCACCCCCAAACTATCCCCAACTTCTCCACCTTCCTTCTTTAGCTGGCAGTTAGTGATTAGCGACGATTGTTCTCACGTATTGCAAATTATTGTTAAACCATCATTGCACATGCTTACAATGGCCAACATATAACATTTATTATTAATTCATTAAGGGGAGATCTCCACTTGAGGGTTTTTTTTCGGGAACCCTTTTTCTCTCATGTTTAGTCCCATTGTTTTTGATATTCTAAGATGTTCACCCAATTATTTTGACGATTTTAAGAACTTTCAACCCATTTCTATCAATTTTAAGACCTTTCGTGCCATTTACTTCACTACTTCACTTCACCAACTTCACTACTGCTTCATCCATTCCACCATCAAAATCTTGTAATCTTGTAAGTGACCCACGAGGTAAAGCTAACCTTCTTGCAGATATTTTCTCCACCAACTCAACTTTAGATGAAATAAATCAAGATGTCCCTGTACTTAATTTTAATTTGCCTGAAATTCCCTCATTTAAGATCCACACCAGACATGTCAAAACTATTTTGCAGAATCTCTCCGTAGATAAGGCTCCTGGTCCAGATGAAATTCCTCCAATAGTACTTAAGAATTGCTCCTTGGTGCTCGCTCCTGTATTGGCAAAAATGTTCCGTCTGTGTACTCATACCTCATGCTTCCCAGTACCCTGGAAAGAAGCAAACATCCATCCAGTTCCTAAAAAAGGTGCCTCTTCAGATCCATCAAACTACAGACCAATAGCTATAACTTCCACTCTTGGTAAAGTCTTTGAAATTATATTTAATAATCACATAATTAAGCATCTTGAGAATAATAAATTAATCAGTGATAGGCAATATGGTTTTAGACGATGTCGATCAACTGCAAACATTCTTTGCCTTCTTACGCATCAAATCAACCAAGCTACAGACCAACATGGTGAAACACATACAATAGCACTGGATATATCAAAGGCATTTGATAGAGTCTGGCATCAATCCTTATTGTCGAAGATGTCACACTACGGCCTTGCATCATTAGTTCCACTAATTTCTTCTTATCTACATAACAGTGTGACGTTAACCACTCCGTTAGAACCGCATGGCTTGTCCTACAGTGACTCGCTAGGATTGCCAGGGCAGTGGATGTGGCTACAGTTGATGTATTTGTATTGTTGGGTGTTTTATTTCATATGAAAGCTCGTGTCATGGGCAGTCCAGAAAGGCTCTTTGTTTTCACCCATGTCAAGGCTTTATATATTTAATTGCAAAGTATATGTTTTATCATTAAGTAGTAATGATAGGAGTTGAGAGAGAGAGAGAGAGAGAGTAGAACAGAGTGGGGGTAGGCGTGCAGTGTTTTGCTATACTCTATGACGTCATAGCTGGCTGGCTTCTCGGGGATTGGTTAGACGAGTTTTTTGCCATGCTTGATGACGTCATGTTTAGTGAGCTACTTTGGTAGTGGCTAGAGGACTTATTACCGCTTTGACTACGCGGTGCAAACTAGTCCCGGTATATATACAGCCTCCTCGCCACTCTCTCCCTCAGATCTGGTTTCTAGAACGCATCCCTCTTATCCCTTTGATACCTGTCCTCCCTCTGCACCTGAGAACCTTTTCCTCTGCCTATCTCTCTCATTTTCCATATCTTTCAGCACCTTTTATTAATACTATATCACCTTTGGTTAACTCTGCCAAATCAGCTTCATGCTGGCCAGTTGTATTGTGCGTTAACACCTTACGAGCGGCCTATGCGGTTTATTTATGTGTACCGCCCAGCGGGGTGTTTTTAGCCAAAATAGGGCTGTTTATGTGATCATTTTCATGCCTAAATAAGACCCAGAACGTAAAACAAGTATCTATCCCTGAAAGGGCATAAACAGAGCTTTCGAATGACACCATAACGATCCTTGTATGATGGATAGTTTTCTTGCAATAACCGTGCAACGCGAGTGCAAAAAGCAGGTAATTCGGTACTTTCGGTACATATTGAGTATGTAGCGAGTGAGAGAGGGAGGAGGGAGCTGAGATTTGTGTCAGTAGGTTCGCCGCGGTGGTCTGGAGCAGTCATACGCTCGCTAGTCTCCTGCCACCACTTGTCTCTCTCTCTCAGCCACATTACGTGCTGAAATTGCCACTCGACCTATGTCGAGCGCCGCCACATAGTCCAGCTTTATTTAACTCGACTTAAGTGGTGAGCCGCTTTTTAAGGGTTAAGGTCTGATATAACCTATGTATGTTTAGTTGTTAAGATAACTTGATCACGAAGCATTGGTTGGCATTCATATTGTTTAGTACCGCTTCCTATAATTATTAGTGTTCTGCTGGATTAGATAATGCTAGACTAGGAGTCTAATATTATAAGGTATTGTTTCCTATGAGTGCTGGCTTTAGTTAAAAGCTGCACAACATACCTGAGAACTGGAGTTGATTGAGTAAATTCTAGTCTGTGTGCCATTGAGAGTAGAGCATGCACGAATGAGGGCTTTTTGCCTATACCATTCTGCACTGTTCTAAGCTCGTTGTTTGTCTTGCTTAATACTTCAGTATTAAGGTTTCTCAAGAGAGCTACCCTTCCCTATAACGTAATATTTGACGCACAGACTTGAGATTTGCACTAGGCTATGCGGCATGCCATGCGCACCAGTATCTCGTATCATTGACTATAGCTATACTTTATCAGTCACAGTAGACATTAAGTATATTAACCTAATTACTCTTATTATGCATACCCATTTATGATTACACAAGCATTATTTTCGCAGCCTAGTTTGATGTATTGAGACACAAACGACTTAGGCTCTTTTTGTTGATAGGAATACTGCATTTTTATGGCGATTATTATTATTGTTGTAGTGTTTAGGATATTCTTGGCTCCGACGGCATTATATATTCTACCTTTTTGTGTGCATAGCCTGCACAAGCATTGTTCCGCTGCCTGCCTTTTTGGGTTCCATTTCCGATACGAGCATCTTTATAGCATCTAACATTTAAAGAAGATTCCTTGTTGGTGTTGAAGGACTTTAGTGCACCTTTTTTCATGCAGGAGTGCCTGACATTTATTGATTAAAGTAACGTAAGCTGTAACTTCTCTTACCACCTTACTTTGCATACAATAACCAAGCACCTTCGGTTATAGGTAGTAATAGGCTGTTTTCACATAACATTAAGCCTAGAGTAGTCGCACATTTATTGTGAGTTTACTAACCTATTATTACACATAGAACTCTGTAGAGTATTTGTGTTCTTTGTTCACTGGGAATATACATCAGAGGTTGGATCTAGCGCTTTCCGTTGTAGCATTTATGCCATTACTAGTCCAATGAATAAGAGCCCTGATATATTTAAACCTCAGTCGTAATAAATGGCGACCTTACCTAGGATTTGGTGAACCTACATTTATTAGCAGGGAACATTTGTTGTTTTGGGGAATATTTTGCGGGGATCAGCAAGAATAATTTTTGTTTGCAACATAGTATAGCCCTCGAGTATTTCCGAGATTTTTTGTGTGTATATCGAGGTATAAGAGTTTGGGGTGCTTTTTTTCTGAATATTGAGGTGAGAAATTTTTGTGAGCATCATGTCTTATACCGGATCAGAGGAGAATGGAGACACGGTACGTCATGTCGAAACTGAGGAACAGCAGCATGATGAAATGGTTAATCAGGTGAACTGTGAGGAGGATGCTAGGATATTTTTGCAATGGCCTGTTACTGCCGAGTGGTTGGAGGGTGTGAATCGGTACGGTCTTCAATGCCTGGCCACAGCTATCGGTCATGCGGGTACTAGCAGCATGACCAGGGATAACTTGATAACGTGTGTACTGGGCAGGGTGACTGGTGAGCGAGATGGGTTGAGTGCTCAGAGCCCTTCGGCCATGCTTCCCCTACACTCGACTCCCAGCCATCCCAGTAGTTTGCAGACCCCGGGTACGCTTCCACAGGTGGGTGGTGACTAGCAGGGTGGGTTGCCCCTGGGGGACCACCGGTAATTTCAAACATTGTAGCACCTTCACCTCCTTCAGGGTTATCTCCAGAATTATTGCTTCAGCTCGAATTAGCTAAGATCGAAGAGAGAAAGGCTATCAGGGCAGGTGAGCTTCAGCAGCAATTAGAATTAGCCATGATAGATGAGAGAAAAACTATCAGTCAGCAGCACATAGAGCTAGCAAAAATCCAAGCTGACTTAGAGTCGACTAGGTACTGTGCCGACATGGACGTAGTGAAGTCGCGAGTAGAGACAACGGGACAGCGACTTGGGGCTGGTAGCCGTGTTCATGAGCAGTCTCTCTCGCACTTATTGAAACTGGTTCCGGTGTTTGATGAGAGTGGTGTAACAGAATTTTTCGCACGCTTTGAGAAGAAGTGCCAGGAACACCAGTGGCCAGAGAATAAATGGGCAGCACTTGTATCCTCTAGATTAATAGGCAAGGGTCTTAAAGCCTACGATGCGTTACCTTTGGAGTCATGTATTGTGTATGAGGATCTCAAGGGGGCTGTCCTGAGGGCTTACGAACTGCAACCAGAAACGTTCCGTTTGAAGTTCCGGGGTGTAACTAATGGAAGAGATACCACCTTTTTGGAACACGCCCGGGACTTGTCCGATGCTATGGGGAACTGGCTCCGATCTGAGAAGGTAACAACATTTGATGGGATTAAGCAGTTAATGATGTTGGAGCAGTTCTTTAAGAGCACGGGCGGTGATCTAGCTTTGAACTTGAAGGAGAAAAACCCAAGAACTCTAGTCGAAGCAGCAGAAATGGCTGATCGACGGCTGTCGTTGATTCGGGGTTGCGGGTCCTCACAGAAGTACGATGCAAGTGCTAAGGACCGTTATCCTCCCCCTCCCCGTAGCAATGACACATTTAAACAGAAGAGCCATGAAACTAAAACTGAATCCAAACCTTACACCACACCGTATGTGAAAAGTCAGGGGCCTTTAACATCACAGTATAAGCCGAAACCAAAATTTATGTGTTTTAGGTGCCACCAGGAGGGTCATAAGGCAAATGAGTGCCCTAGTCGACCTCCTCCGGCAGCCGTGTCTTTTGCTCATGGCATTGGAGTGTTCAAGAGGACATCGGAGTTTGTTAGAGGCATTTCTTCCGAGGTAAATATACTGCCAGTGCAGAAGGATCCGGAAGGCTTATTCCCTGTCTGTGATGCCTTTAGTGACCACAGGGGACTCGGTTGTGTGGAGTGGGGGGGTAGAAGACATGAGGTGAGAATTTTGCGTGACACTGGGGCATCGCAAACACTGTTGAGAAATTTCACTGGTAAACCTGTCAATACGGCGCGGGTGGTTGTGGTTCAGGGAGTTAATGTGACAAGGTCATACCCGCTTGTAAGAATGAAGATGGAAGTTGATGGTGTGACTCGGGACCTGGATGTAGGAATTGTGGAGAAGTTACCTGTTGGGGGCGTCGACCTCCTTCTCGGCAACGACTTTGCGGGACCTACTTCTGAGGCTCCACCCTTGGTCGTTGCCGAGAAGCCGGCCGACGTGAGTAGGGAGGAGCAGGAGTGGGTTGAGAAGTGTCCGGTGCAGCCTATGGCGTGTGTTGTCACCGGAGATCCTGCATCCAGGGAGTCACATTCTGGTCAACAATCTTTAGATCAGCGGAGGAAGGGTACCGAGAAGGGGTTGAAAGTTGATGCGGTTGAGAGTTTAGTATCAACGGACCTTCTCGGGGACTCATTATTAGGACCACATTTCGAGTCTGGAGAAGACCCAGTAACTGTTCCTGAAAAGGCAGAGGATGGGCTTAAAAAGACGAAAGAGTTGAAGGAGGACAGTGATGCACAGTCGGGAGATGTAGCACCAAGGTACCCTGACGCGTACCCTATGAGAAATTGGTCGGCGAAGACGGTGGTCCGAAGCTTGCTAGTGTATTTTTCCCGGTATGGTTACCCGCAGGGGATTCAGTCAGTCCAGGGACCCAACTTCACTTCTAGCCTCTTTGTTCAAGCAATGCCGCAGCATGGGATTCTTGGGGTTGTGTCATCTGCGTATCATCCGGAGAGCCAGGGTGTGTTAGAGCGATGGCACTCAGCCTTGAAATCTGTGCTTCGTTGTTGTTGCTTTGAGAGTGGGAAGGATTGGGATCTTGGCCTGCCATGTTATTCACTTGTTTGTTCGTCAAGGGGAATCCACGCAGTGCGAGCAAAGCTCATTATTATCGCGCCTCCTTAACTGGGAATGTATTGCGTGAAATGCATGTTAAGTGTTTATGTATCGTTGGAATGGCTGTGAATGTGTGTGTGGTCTGTATTTTAGCCAATTGGCGACATCTGGAAACGAAGGCTTAGGGTTAATCTGTACGGTACCATTCTCACTACGGTACCAGTCTCACCCGAAGGCTTAGGTTGACCAGTAGCTTAGGTTGACCAGTACGATACCCATCTCACCTTGTAACCGATCACCAACCCCACATGGGACGTCACAACTTCGTCCACTTATACCAGGTTCCTATTTATACTGCTAGGTGAACAGAGGCTACACCGTTAGGAGACTTGCCCAAATGTCTCTTGTGTTTTGTTTGCTGTGCGGGAGGTACCTGGGGAGAGTTTGGGATTCAGCCCTAATGAGCTCGTCTTTGGACACCGTGTCAGAGAGCCTCTCCATATGGTTGAAGAAGTATGGGGGGGCGCAGAAAAACCTTGTTCTATGCTCAAGTGTGTCCTCAACAGTCGAGAACGGATGTTGCGCAGTCTGGAGTTGCTGGCCGTAATTTGACTAGCTCTCAGGCCCTCAGGAAGGACAGGTACGACCTCAAGGTTGAACTCAGGGAGTTTCATGTGGGTCAGGAGGTGTTGGTTCTACTGCCCCTTGTAGGTCACCCCTTATCCGCGAAGTATGCTGATCCTTATAGGGTGGTTGAGGAGCTATCAGACCTGGATTACTTGGTAGCCACTCCAGACAGACGGAAGTGCAATCAGTTATGTCATGTTAATCCCATGAAGGAGTATGGGAGGCACCCCCCTGAGCCTCTCACTGTGCCTGTGATGACGTTTAGCAGTCAAGGTGGAGAAGGAGAATGGGACAGTCAAGCTCAGGTGGGGGATAACTGGAAGGATAAGAAATTCAAATGGGCGCCTGAGTGTGAGAAGGCGTTTGGAGTAGTGAAACACCTGTTGTGCACTCACCCGATCCTCAGGGCCCCTGACTTTAGCCTACCTTTCCAACTAGCAACGGATGCTAGTGGTGTGGGGGCTGGTGCCGTCCTTGTGGAAAAGGACGATGATAGGCTGGAGCATCCTGTTAGTTTCTGCTCGGAGAAGTACAATTCGGCCCAGGGGAGCTGCTCTGTTGTCGAGGAGGAGCTGCTGGCGGTTGTGCTTGCGCTGGAGCATTTCGAGGTCTATGTTCCAGCCTATGGTCCGGTTGTTGTAGTTTACCCAGATCATCACCCTCTCAAGTTCTTGGACCAGTTTCACAATCGGAATATGAGGCTGACCAGGTGGTCTCTAAGGTTACTGGTATATAACCTGGACATACGCCATATTGCCGGTTGTGACAACGTGGTTGCAGATGGTCGTTCAAGGGTATATGATCCTGGGTAGATTGACACACGGGTAGCCTCCTGCTTTAGTTTGAATAGTATTTTGCGCTTGGTGCTTGTTGGCTCGCGGTTGTAGCCCAGCGTATTGGGTCGTAAAGCAGGAGTTGAGCGTTTGGTATGGAAGAAAAAACTAGGCTTGCCCCTATAGTGCAGCCGAAATAAACAAATTAAAAACATAAAATTCAAATAAAAAACTCTTTCTTTGATAGTTGAATTTTTTCAGTATGTTATAGCAGTAATTCTGAGTTGCACTCCTCTCAGAATACTGGGCTGGAGAAGCTCGCTCTTGAGGAGCATAACTACATATGATTTAAACTATTGTGTTGGGGAGGGTTATAATTTTGTAAAATGTTTTGTTGAAGAACTGTGCCAGATATTTTACTGCCGCTGGGTGATGGGAAGTAGAGATATAGCATGGGTTCTAACAATCAGATTTTTGTGAGCCTTGGGCCTCTGAGAAAAATCTTGGGGGGGTGTGACGTTAACCACTCCGTTAGAACCGCATGGCTTGTCCTACAGTGACTCGCTAGGATCGCCAGGGCAGTGGATGTGGCTACAGTTGATGTATTGTTGGGTGTTTTATTTCATATGAAAGCTCGTGTCATGGGCAGTCCAGAAAGGCTCTTTGTTTTCACCCATGTCAAGGCTTTATATATTTAATTGCAAAGTATATGTTTTATCATTAAGTAGTAATGATAGGAGATGAGAGAGAGAGAGAGAGAGAGAGAGTAGAACAGAGTGGGGGTAGGCGCACAGTGTTTTGCTATACTCGATGACGTCATAGCTGGCTGGCTTCTCGGGGATTGGTTAGACAAGTTTTTTACCATGCTTGATGACGTCATGTTTAGCTAGCTACTTTGGTAGTGGCTAGAGGCCTTATTACCGCTTTGACTACGCGGTGCAAACTAGTCCCGGTATATATACAGCCTCCTCGCCACTCTCTCCCTCAGATCTGGTTTCTAGAATGCATCCCTCTTATCCCTTTGATACCTTTCCCCCTATCTGCACCTGAGAACCTTTTCCTCTGCCTATCTCTCTCATTTTCCATATCTTTCACCACCTTTTATTAATACTATATCCCCTCGGGTTAACTCTGCAAAATCAGCTTCATGCTGGCCAGTTGTATTGTGCGTTAAGGTCTGATATAACCTATATATGTTTAGTTGTTAAGATAACTTGATCACGAAGCATTGGTTGGCATTCATATTGTTTAGTACCGCTTCCTATAATTATTAGTGTTCTGCTGGATTAGATAATGCTAGACTAGGAGTCTGATATTATAAGGTATTGTTTCCTATGAGTGCTGGCTTTAGTTAAAAGCTGCACGACATACCCGAGAACTGGAGTTGATTGAGTAAATTCTAGTCTGTGTGCCATTGAGAGTAGAGCATGCACGAATGAGGGCTTTTTGCCTATACCATTCTGCACTGTTCTAAGCTCGTTGTTTGTCTTTGTGGTACGCCAGGAGAACTCTTAATACTTCGGTATTTAGGTTTCTCAAGAGAGCTACCCTTCCCTATAACGTAATATTTGACGCACAGACTTGAGATTTGCACTAGGCTATGCGGCATGCCATGCGCACCAGTATCTCGTATCATTGACTATAGCTATACTTTATCAGTCACAGTAGACATTAAGTATATTAACCTAATTACTCTTATTATGCATACCCATTTATGATTACACAAGCATTATTTTCGCAGCCTAGTTTGATGTATTGAGACACAAACGACTTAGGCTCTTTTTGTTGATAGGAATACTGCATTTTTATGGCGATTATTATTATTGTTGTAGTGTTTAGGATATTCTTGGCTCCGACGGCATTATATATTTTGCCTTTTTGTGTGCATAGCCTGCACGAGCATTGTTCCGCTGCCTGCCTTTTTGGGTTCCATTTCCGATACGAGCATCTTCATAGCATCTAACATTTAAAGAAGATTCCTTGTTGGTGTTGAAGGACTTTAGTGCACCTTCTTTCATGCAGGAGTGCCTGACATTTATTGATTAAAGTAACGTAAGCTGTAACTTCTCTTACCACCTTACTTTGCATACCATAACCAAGCACCTTCGGTTATAGGTAGTAATAGGCTGTTTTCACATAACATTAAGCCTAGAGTAGACGCACATTTATTGAGAGTTTAATAACCTATTATTACACATAGAACTCTGTAGAGTATTTGTGTTCTTTGTTCACTGGGAATATACATCAGAGGTTGGATCTAGCGCTTTCCGTTGTAGCATTTATGCCATTACTAGTCCAATGAATAAGAGCCCTGATATATTTAAACCTCAGTCGTAACAACAGAAAAATATGTGTAATGGTAGATGGCCTTTATTCTCAATTTCACTCAATAAATGCTGGTGTTCCCCAGGGATAAGTTTTGGCCCCAACTCTGTTCCTCATTCATATCAATGATCTCATATCTACCACTCATAATCCAATACATTCCTACGCAGATGACTCAACACTCCGCAGTTCCTTCACATTTACCAAGTCTTTCACCCAACCCGATCTTATAATTTCAAAAATAAACACTGCAATTTCTCTGAACCAGGACCTTTGTAGAATTAATGAATGGGGACAAAAGAATCTAGTTTCCTTTAATGCACAGAAAACCATGTACATTCAATTTTCTAGCCGACAGAATCTCACTGACTCCCATATATTTTGTAATGATGTAAATATTCCCACTTCCCCTAGTATTGACATTCTCGGTGTAACATTAACTACTAACTTGAGCTGGACACACTATGTTAGAAGCATTGCTAAGAATGCCTCTAAAAAACTAGGACTCCTGTACAGAGTTCGAGAATTCTTCACTGACGAGCAGTTGGCCGTAATATATAAAAGTCATGTGCATTCTCAGATGGATTACTGTTCACCTCTGTGGGGTGGAAGTGGAGTGGTTGCATTGAGGCAGTTGGACAAAATTCAAAATAAAGCTATTAGATTAATCAATTACCCTGCAATCACACAGGACCTTCCTACATTATCCATACGAAGAAACGTTGCATCCCTTGCATTATTCTACAGATATTTTCACAGCAATTGTTCCGAGGAACTTGCTTCAATTGTGCCGCCTTTCCACATCTTTCCCCGTAGAACTAGGGCAGCTGAGAGTGCCCATGAATTTACACTTTCTCCTCCACAATGCAGAACTTCTGCTTATCAGAATTCATTTATCCCCAGAGCTACTACTCTTTGGAATTCACTTCCCTCGAATTGCTTTCCACAAACTTAAAAAAACAAAATTTAGGTGTCGATTTTATCCTGGCGAGTGACAGTGAGCCTGTAATTTAAGAGGAACCGGCTTTCAGCCGGGAAATGTTTCTACCGAAAAATGTACAAATTTATCTTGAAAGCGGCTCAAGGGAGTGTAATCTTAAGCTTGAAGGATATCTACGGACAAAACTAAAAAACCTCCCCTTAATGCAATATACTGTATAATTGATTATCAAAATGAGTCTCTATGAACAACGTGGGTAACACGAATCTCGGCTGTAGTGATAATCTGCTTCTCTCTCTCTCTTTCTCGTTCTTTCTCTCTCTCTCTCAACAAGCATACTACGAGGTCAGTTCATTTAAGTTTTTAAAATATGTAATGGGTTTGACAATGTGGATCATAGCAAAATGTTTAACCTAATTATGAATACAATACGCAACCATGGCTAGCAGTTAGAATTGAAAAGGTTCAGCACTAGTATTTGTGGAAACTGTTTCCCATTTAAGATATGTTCTACCAAAGGTCTTATACACAAGTGTATATAGATCTTGGTTCTACCAGGAACAAACTTTCCTCAGAAGTTGTAAACATTTCCTCCTTTGAGCAGTTCTAGAAGACAGTAGTCAGTAGATAGTATTTTGCACACTGTAAAGAGTGTAGTGCACTGAACAATGTCTCTCCTTCCACTTCGAGTATTTCCCCGAAATGGACCGCAAGGTCTTTGAGATAATAAATATTCCTTATAACTCTCATATAGCACACACATTCTACAACAAATATATAACGGGTCTAAATGGGGTATATTTCCCTTCATTAGTGTGTGTGATGAATGTTGCTTGCATTCGATACACATAGAGGAGAGTTGATGGTAAAACTGTTTATTAACCCCTTCTTTACCGGCGACGTCTTTTAACTATATTCTAGCTATATTTAGACGATATTTGGCAGTTTTAAAAAGATCTATGGTAGTAAGAATGGTCAAGTGAGATAGTTCGAAGCCTGTTAATTGATGAAGGCCATTTTACACTGAATAAAATCGTCTAATACTAGCCAGAATAAGGTAAACACGACGTCGTCGGTACAGAAGGGGTTAAACCTATTCATTATTTTGGGGTTTGTAGAGGTGAGAGACAGAGAAGGGGGAAGTGAGAAGACGAGCCCTGTTACTCAAGGGCTTGATACTTAAGGGGAGACGGCTGCATTCCGAGTCAGCTGGTACTTTTGAGGCGGCGTGTGAGGTTTGGCTGATGGAGCAGTTTACAAGCATAGTTGAAAAGGACGGGGAAAAATTGAAAGAAAAGCGGTTTAAATCAATAAGGGAAGCAGCAGTTTGGGCTGATGACTTTGCACTAGCCCGGCGTGCACGTGTATGGGGAGCATTGGTGACAGGAGAGACCGACCTGTGCACCAAGCAGCCACAGTATCAGCTCGCCCATCATCACCCAAAGGTACCACAAATAAGACACAACATTATACCAAGGCTGACAACCAGCAAGCTTCTACGGAAGTGAGATGTTATTTCTGCAAACAAGAGGGTCATATTAAACCTAAGTGTGCTAATTGGAAAGCTACCCAGGAACCCAAGGCTGTCCAGTTGGAGGCGACATTAGGGGAGGTGACTGTGAAAGGCAAGCCAGGTACTGGTGAGTTTGGGGGGCAGCGCGAAGCAGGGTAGTAAGCACTTTGCCGCCCCAGATGGTATCACCACCTGAGCATAACCAGACTTCCCCTGATTGGTGTCGGCCATTCATACATGATGGATTTGTACGGGTTGGGGTAGCAGACTTACCCTGTCAAGGTGTTTAGGGATACTGGTGCGCAACAATTCATGGGTCGCAACCTGACAGGGGGACCTATTAGCACGGGAGAGTTTGTAATGTGCAGGGGAATCAACAGTGAACAATTCTGTGATTTAGTCCCGGTGACCCTAGAGTGCCCACTTTTGACTGCCGAGTGTAAGGTGACTATGGTGGACACTCTGCCAGTTGAGGGGGTGGACTTTTTGCTCGGGACTGATTTGGCAAGGGATGTAGTTTTCCCGCCTCCTATAGTCGTCGCTGAGGCTGCTTTTGTGCCCCCTGGTGGTGGTTGTTTGCAAGAAGATAACATGGACTCTATCTACCCTGTTGGTGCAGTGACCCAATCAGTGGCACCTTTGGCACAACAGGTGGATGATTTAGTGGATGCGGGGGCCGACAGCCATGAGTGCGGGCCATCTCATGATGCACTACTAGATGACACTGCTCCGGTGGCAACTGTGGGCTTGGCTGACACCAGTGAGGCTACCGAGATTAGTAGAGGTGACCTAGTGCCGGACGAGGAGTCTGACATAGTGAAACCGACTCAACCTTCTGATATTTTTGAGAGGTCAGAGATAACTGCCTTGATGGAGTTACCTAGAAACAAACTGAGCAAGTTGCATCAAGAGGACCCCAGTCTGGGCCTCCTGTTTAAGAAGGTTGGTACGACTGGTGGGAATAACGGTCAAGCAGAGAATTTTTTTGTAAAGGGGGCATTGTTGTATCGGCAGTGGAAGCCGGATACGAACTCAGGTTTGGGGGAGGAGCAGTTAGTGGTGCATGCCCAGTTCAGGGAAGGGCTGGTTAGGCTAACACAAGTGGCACCACTGGCGGGTCATTTAGGGGTATGTGAGACTACTGATAGGCTATATTCTCATTTTTGGTGGCCTAATATGCATGCATCGGTGGCTTCTTTTTTGATGTATCATATTGGTAAGGTAGTTGGAGAACCCCACCCAGGAATACCTGTGGCACCTTTGATCCCTACACCTGCAGTTGAACCGCCATTGACTCGTGTCATAGTTGACAGGGTTGGCCCCTTATTACCCACCAGTTCAGGAGATAAATACTTCCACACTTTAATTGATACTACCACTAGATACCGGAGGCTATCCCGGTTAGCAGCATGAACACGAAGATGAGAGACCCTTGTAACAAACAGGCTAAATCTAGAGTGTTCAAGGTGGGCGACAAGGCTTTGGCACGGTTGTCAGTTCAGGGTCGACCCATGGCTGCTAAGTTTTGTGGTCAGTATCAGGACATTAAGCAGATTGGTAAGGTTGACTATGTCATAGATACGCCCGACCGTCGCATAGCCTCCCAATGCTGCCGTAGTAAAATGCAACAGCCCTACCATAGACCGACTGCATCTGGCCGTGGCGCTGAAGGCGGTGATGCTGCACAGGCAGGTGTAGCCGCAAGGAATGCGGGGGTGCGCAGGTATGGTATCGGCGGAGAAGCCTTGGAACTTATGAACTGTGGGAGTGACTGCACAGGTGGTACAGATTGTCTCTCTCATGACCTGGCTGTATTAGGGACGGAGGTGGAGAAGGTGGGAGACTATAGTTTAGAGGCTGCCGTCCCGGCTGGGTTGTGGGAGGGCAATGGGAATGTTGTTCTTCGAGATAAGTTGCAACCTCTTGTTCCTAAGCGCCAAGAGGAGTTGTTTACTACTGTGGCAGTACTTCCGCATGTTTGTTGATTCTCCGGGCCTGATATGTTGGGTGGCACCCGACATTGAGGCTGGAGACTGTGAAAAGCTCAAGTTGCTCCCTACCGTATAAATACTGCTCGACAGCCTGTCTTAAAAGCAGAGCTGGACTACATGTTGGAGAAGGGTCTGAGGGATAAGGGATATCGTGAGTGGTCTTTGCCAGTGACTTTGCATCCTGAGCAGAGTGGCAAGACCCGTTTTATTGTTGATGTTAGTGCATTATCCCAGACAGATGCCTATCCATTACCCAGAGTTGACGACCGCATCGGAGCTGCCACGTTTATCACTAAGGTAGAATTAGTGAAGGGTTATTGGCAGGTCCCGTTGCCTAAGAGAGAGAAGAGAAGTGCCAGTCTTGTGGTGGAATGGGCCGTTTATCAGTGTCGGGTGTTGTTTTGCTGCCGGAACACAGTTTGGATGTGTGGCATGTTAAGGGCACTGATAATGTTATGGCTGATTGTTTGTCACAGGAGGGTATGTTTTAAGGAGAACCCTCGCCGTTCAGTCAGTGTTGGTGTAGCCTCCTACTTTGGTTTGATTAGCATGTTTACGTCTGGTGTTTTGATAGTTGCCGTATGTAGCCCAGCGTAGGGTCGTAAAGTAGGAGTTGCTGTGTTTCTTTATAGAAGAAAATATTTAAATACAAAAATATTAAAAATATAAAAATACTAAAACAAGACTGTAGTTGTGTAGTCTTGTAGCGTTATTTGAAGTATAAGCAGCCTGTTGTTTCAAGATGCACAAATAGACTCCCCCTGGGTGTGAGGGTGTCACTCACAAATGAGTTCGTAGCCTACAGTATATCATTTGCGAGTGAGTTACAAGTACAAGGCCTATATTGCAGGGGCCTGGCACGAGGCTAGCCTCTGCCTTTGTTTCCCACGAGTGAGCCCTTGGAGGCGCCCTGTGATATGTTGCCGTCTTGTTAGCCCTATGAATTAGTTAGTTTCTTTAGTCTTGTGTGATTAATGCAGTTTATCATAAGTCACACAATGATGAATCATATCTATTTTATTACTTTTGTTGTTAACCTAAGAAGTGCACATGGGGGGTATGAGACACCACACTCCTGTGCTGACGTATTTGAGCTGTTCCCATCACTAACATCGTTTTTTTACCATAAATAGCATTAATACTTATCCATATGCACCTATTATAGGTTGATTATAAAGGTATTAACCTGTTACATCAATAAAAACAAGTGGAAACGGGGGAGCATCAAAGCGTCAACAACTGATCCTATCATTTCATCAAATCTGCAAAAAGCTATCAGTACATCAAATTTTCCATATGTGTTAATTTTGTCAAAAACCAGTTTTTCCCCAGATCATAATTATCAATGTGTAAACAAGTTTATATCACTTCAATGCATCAACAGTTGGAAGTCATCGATGTATCAAAAATGCCAGATGTTATCAAAGCATATAATTGACAAAAACTCATCAACGCATAAAAAAGTCCAGGTGCAGGAGCGTTTCGAAATCTTTCTTCAGTAAGAGAGGAGAGTTGCTACCCAGTGCATGACGATCTTATCGATTTTATTTCATTTGATGACAAGTATATTTCAACATAGGATAATATTTTTCTTATGTTGAGGAACTGTAAAATAAAGATGGACATTTATAATTATGCAGTTTGTATTTTTATCTTATGTTAGGTTAGGTTAGGTTAGGTTAGATTTTTGACACTGCAAAGATCTGAAGTTTTTGATGCATTGATGGGATAATATCAATTTTTGATGTTTTGAAGACCACTGGTGCTTTTTATGATATGATATCCAGTCAGTTTCAGCCTTTTGTCAAATTGAAAAGGTCCAACTTTTTTTATGCTTTGAAAAGATTGGGTTTTTGATGTATTGATAGGGCTGACACCCTTGGAATAGTTTTGACGCTTTGCAGGTGCCCCGTGGAAACAGCGTTTGGATGGTCAAAATCGGCGATACAGGCCGGGAGTTACATAATGTATGGCTGAGGCAACCTGCCTCCCCTTCACTTTTCCCCATGTCTGGAGAGAGACTGTCGATCGATACTCTCTTGCACTCGCTTGGTAACAGTGATGACAATGCCCTGCTTGCAACTCGCTAATGTTAGCACGAAAATAGACCACAGAATAAGGGAATAACAGGGAAAATAGGTGATAACTGAAGGAGGTGAGGAAAGTGGGGAAGGAGGGGAGGTGGAGGAGTGATATTTGGCATGGCCCAGGGAAAAAAAAAAAAAAAAAATTGGGGGTGTTTTAAATGGATTTTTTAAAAGCCTTACTCTTAAAAGTCTTCCCGCAGTCCGCCGGGGGAACTCTTAAGAGTGTCCCTGCAGTTCCCGGGTTAATGAGAGCACAGGCTGTCTGAGATAATTAAGTATTGTTGCGATGCCTGAAGCCCTTCCCCGCCATGCGAGGCCCCCGCCCGACTCTTGTGGCTGCAGGGCCGGCACTTCAGTCCCACCCCTCGTTATAGCAACATCATTGCTTCACGTGTTGGCTTGCTTCGTGTTTTCTCTTGAATACCGCATATTTCTTTTTGTTCGTTATTTGATTGGAGCATAGCAGGGGCTGGAGTCATATTGAGCATATTGTTTTGTTTTAACATCTTTAGTTTAATATTAATTACTGCATTCATTTCTTCTTTGGCAATCTAGAATATAAGCTCCTCCTTTTATTCCTCCATGTTCTTTTCCATTATTCTGCAGCATTCTTTCACCATTATTGGATGTGCATATTATTCATGGTTGATATCACTGGGGGATTGGGTGGCTGGACTGTTTATCTCTGTTTTTGTATGGCCTTTGAGTACTGAGGTTGCTGGGTGTGTGATATGGTAGGCTAAACTTTCTTCCACCACACAGCATCCTTTGACTCGGGTCTTATCCAACCCTTTATTGGGTGGCAACCAGCTTCCAACTTCTCCAGGATATCTACCCTTGAGCCTTGTTTAGTTTTAGCAGCAATACATTCGGTGCAGTTTGGGACTAGGGGTGGAGCCTGTTACTAGGTAAGGTTGTCCCCATTGTACTTGGTTGTATTGAGCTAACCCCAGATGATGTTGTAAGGGTTAAGTCATTAAAGTTGTTTACCCCTTACAACACCACCGCCGAGCTGTGCTGAAGAGAGCCACTCGGTGTATTATTAGGACATAGGCTAGGGATAATAGGCTTGGCACAGAGGTTTATTGCACTGCACATTTCCATGGGTTTTTGGTCTGTATTGTTCTCAATTCCTAAGCGATTGGGTATGATATAGATTGTTCTGGGAGTCTAGTAGTGGTATGGTTAGGTAATATTTGGGCAGTTTAGAATAACCTTAGAAGTTCTCTTGCATACTACACGCACTGTGGACTAGACTCGGGGACAATAGATATTTTTGTGTCTCCTTGTTACTGCTTTAATAGAGCAAAGAGGAAGATAACCATTTTTCCTAGCGAACCTGCGTGTCTTGGTGTTTGAGTCAGATATTAAGAGCGTGTCTGTTGCAGGGTGGTTCGGTGCTGTGGGCTAGGCTATTGGAGCATCTGGTTGCCCCGGCTCCCCTCGTAGCAATATATATATATATATATATATGTCAAATTACATGAGTCACAGTCGATTAACCATTACCAAAGTACACATCAGCATTCATAAAATCTCAACAATTCAAATAAACGTTGTGTAATTTCTTCTATTTCTTTATCCTAATCTGTTTTTCGTTTTCATTTGGTCTTCTTCTTCTTTTTCTCCTTCTTCTTCTCCTTCTTCCATTTTTGTTCTCCTTTTTCTTCCTTTCTTCTTCTTCTTTCTTCTTCTGTCATGATAATGGTTATGGCTTCAGGGCACAGCTTGACTTTTTATCCCAGAACTGCCTTGGTTTACTTGAGGAGAGAGAGAGAGAGAGAGAACTGAATATTTTTGTTTCTATGTGAGTAAGGGAGGCAAAAGGCAGAACTACCTGTAGCGAGTGCTTCCCCCAGAGTTGAAAGAGTGACAGGGCCAAAATCAAGGGACGTTCGAGGATATCATGTATGTATGTATGTATATATGTATGTATGTCTGTATGTAGGCTATGTATGTATGTATGTATATATGCATGTATGTATATACTCAGACATTTACCCCATAGCTGGGGGTGGTCGACTTGAGACAGAACCCGAACCTAAACAACATTTAAAGTTCCAGTTCTTAGAGTCCGGGACCACTTTCATGTTCCCTCGCCCCCTACTCTGTCTCGTCTATTAGGTGAATTGTACAAGGGGAGGAGGATTCCCAGCCCCCTGAAAGAGACAGAAAAAGAGACAGACAGGAACGGCTAATGTTGGGTAGAGGATGCCAAACCTCACTCTGGATAGGACCAACTCTCACCTAAAACATACTGAACATACACTACACAACATTGGAAGAGGGTTCTAGAACGCTGAATCAGTAACAAGAACTATGGTAGTCAGCATGGAAGTATAGAAGTCCTTGCATGACGGTGTGGTAATCCTGACACTGACTTACGGGAGCGAAGTATGGACGTTGGTGGAGAGACCTAAACCATGAGTGAGAGGGGTGGAAATGAGCTACTTGAGAACTGCATGCAGAGTTACATGGAGGAATAGACAGACTAATGAGGAAGTATGAGAGAGGTGTGGTGTGGATGTAGATATGCTGGAAAGTGTGATAAGGAACACTTTGAGATGGTTCGGTCATGTGGAACGTATGGGAAGTGAGAGAATGACTAAGAGAGTGTACGAGAGTGAATTGGAAGGACAGAGAGGGAGAGGTAAACCGAGAGAGAGGTGGAAGGATAGAGTTAAGAAGTATATGCGTGAAAGCGGGGTTGGATGGAAGGAGGGGCGTCATCTAACTGGGAACAGAGGTGCATGGGGGCAATTCGTTCGTGGCAACCCCTCCGGGGATCACAGCGTCCGGCAATAGAAAGACAGATTTCCAGAAAACATTTCATGGTCTTTAAGAAATGGCTTTCATTTCCCTGGCGAGCTCTTCACATGCAGGCCTTTTGGTTCTTTAAGCAGCCTCTGGTCACGGAGAAGCTGGGCTGTTTTACGGTTTGTCATGTCTAGCATATGTAGGAGAGAGAGAAAGAGAGAGAGATAAAGTTGCAAGGAGTTACAAGATATAGTTAGTATCTCAGAGACCTTGTGATCCATTCCGAGGAGATACTCGAAGTTGAAGGAGAGCGAGACTGTTTAGTGCACTACACTCTTTACAGTGTGAATAATACTATCTACTCTCTTCTTGAACTGCCCTACTGAACAACTATTTACAACTTCGGAGGGGAGTTTGTTCCAGGTAGAACAGTTCTTATATGTGAAAAAGTGTCCACAAATACTAGTGCTGAACCTTTTCAATTATAATTTCCAGCCATGGTTGCATGTTATATTAAATATTGAGGCTAAACATGTTTTGCTATAATCCACATTTTCAAACCCATTAAGTATTTTAAATACTTCAATGAGCTGACCTCGTAGTCTGCATGTCTTCAATGGGAAAAGATCAAGAGCTCTCAACCAGTCCTCATAGCTCATTCTTCTAAGTGATGGAATAAGCTTTGTAGCTCTAGCTTGTACTCTTTCTATTCGCTCTATATCTTTCCTGACTGCTGGAGACTAGAATTGAACAGCATACTCCAGGAGAGGCCGTATTAGAGCATTGTAAAGTGTGATGACTAATTCCTTATTTCTATACTTAAATTGCCTCTTAATATAGCCCAATAATTGCTGAGTTTTCTTCTCTACTTCGATGCACTGCTTGGAAAACAGAGAGTGAGTGAGAGTGAGAGATAATAATTTTCAGACTCCACACACACACATACACATACACCCCCCCCCCCACACACACACGGACACACACACACAGAACCCCCCCCCCCCCAACTCACACACACCTAACTTTCAAACAGTTGGACCAAAAGACCAAAGGCTTACCCAAGACTTTCCAGATCAAATAATTCTGAGCCCTTAACCCTTTCACTGCGGGGCATGTCTGTTGTTTGATTTCAGCTATATTTGGAAGATTTTATGCAGCTTTGAAAGAATCTGTGAAAAAGCAACTATCTCCCCCTTAAATAAAACAAGAATGAAAAATAGATGTTTGTTTTTTCATGAGACTATGATCTATCTATCTATCTATCTATCTATTGCCGGGCGTCTTACTCCCCTTAATGAGGGTGGCCATACACAGAAAGCCCCCAAGTGAACCTATCCCCTGTAAGAGGGACAACCCCTGCCAGTTTACTGAAGGATTTACAGGATTGACCACTCAATTTAGGACCCGTTTGACTCCGAGGCCCTCTATATACCTTTATAGCACTATTTGTCTACAGTGGTGTTCGGCTAGTCCATCAGTAACATGCTTCACCCTTTTGTAAGCAGTACGGATATGTATCAGGTTTACTCCCCTAGACAGGTTGCCGACCAAGGCTGACGAGTCCAATCCACCCAAATTTTTATAAGGTTGTCTCCCCTAGAGGGGTTGCCGACCAAGGCTAACGAGTCCCATCCACCCAGAGTTAAAAGGGTTAATTGAGATAGTCTGTAGCCTCTTAATTGCTACACGTCCGCCCTAAGCTAAATAAAATGGTCTAATAATTGCCTAGATATAATGAAATGGACGTCACCATTACTGAACGGGTTAGGCCCTAGGGGGAGATTTCCAATTAAGTTTGTTTTCTGGACACGTTTCTCCCTCATGTTTAGTCCCAGTAGTTTTCAGATTTGATTACGTTCGACCCATTAGTTTGGCGATTTTTTTCCTGGCGAGCGACAGCGAGACTGTAATTTATGAGGATCTGGGCTTTGGCAGGGATATTTTTCTACCGAAAAATGTACTCATCTATCTTGGAAGGTGGCCTAGGTTTTTTTTTTTTTTTAAGCTTGATAGAGGAGGAAACTGAAAAATATATTAATAAATAAATACATAGATCAAAACACAAGCACTACCCCCTTTAACCCTCCAGCCCCGGGCACTCTAGCTCGTGACTGTGCTGTGGTACCGGGGGTTTTGACGATCTTTGGGCTATGTTAACTCATCTGTAATTCAATGCATATGGCATGTAATGTTATGAATAAAAAAGATAAATGTTCCACAAACCTTCCTCTGTAGAATGCCGGTGAGTAGAGGTCTCTAGCCCCACTGGTTGCATAATGGTGAGTGCGGGAAGACGAGTGCTTTTCGGCGGAAAATTCTTCCCGCGTTCGAATGCGTCGCCTCGGCCACGGCTACCACGCACCTAGCCGCTCGTCGCGCCAGTGTTTATCTCCCTTAGACGATTTTAGTGTTTGATATTGAGAATGTGATGTTTATTTGATATTTTTATAGTTATTTTGAGGCCAATTATATAAAGTATATTTATTAGGGTATCACTGTCACTAATATTGCTCATTTTCACTCTATTCCGTACATTATATTAGTAATTGAGGTAGGTTATTGTTATATTAGGCACTGATTATTCGTTATCACAGGTGTTTATTATACTTTGGCCATCAAGTATTGGGTCTTGTGTCACTTTCACTTTGATAAATATGCTTTAGAGAGTGTCACTGTCACTGATAATGCTCATTTTCACTCGATACGGTACATTTTATTAGTAATTGAGGTAGGTTATTGTTATATTAGGCACTGATTATTCGTTATCACAGGTGTTTATTATACTTTGGCCATCAAGTATTGGGTCTTGTGTCACTTTCACTTTGATAAATATGCTTTAGAGAGTGTCACTGTCACTGATAATGCTCATTTTCACTCGATACGGTACATTTTATTAGAAATTGAGGTAGGTTATTGTTATATTAGGCACTGATTATTCGTTATCACAGGTGTTTATTATACTTTGGCCATCAAATATTAGGTTTTGTGTCACTTTCACTTAGTTATATGCGTTGCAAACGTTTTATATACAATTTATTGTCTTTTTTCACTGATTTATATATTTCTATAGGTTGTAATCATATGAATGTCACTTATTATATACACATGTGTCACTTTCACATATTATTATGGTGTAATTGTATTTGTATAAATGTTCTCATAATACATGACTTTTGTATAATAATAAATTGGTTTACTTCCACTTTTTGCCTATATATATACTGTACATATTGTCATTATCTATGGCACTTTCACTATGATTATTAGAACTCTTGCTTGGAGTGGTAATCAAAGAAGCACCCTACAGCACAGATTGCCACCTTGCACTCCACACACTCCAGGGTGGACATTTTACCAGACCTCGCCCTCAGCCGGGTGTTGTAGCAGACATGGCACCGCTTCTGCTGCGTTCTTCCTGATTCATCCTGAGGCAGGGGAACAAGCCTGTGCATATTCATGTAATATGCACAGTGCAAGTGGTCAGTAGCGGCGGGCCCAGCATGTGCCACTGCCCTCTGTGGCGTACCATACTTCTCCAGGAGCTCCGTCAACACCTGCTTTTGGAACCTCCGCAGGCTATTGAACTTCATGGGTGTGTTCACATTCCAAAGCTTGTATATATTGTAGGCATTCAGAATTGACATGTCACCATATGCAGAAAGAACTTTTTGTACCATCTGCACGAGGTACGCAGGCAGTCAATGAAGCCTATCCGCATGTCGGACTTGTCCACCAGCCTCATGTTGATGTTGTAGTCCAGGACAGCATCGGGCTTGGTCACCCTGGCCTGGGTGCGGCGATCCACCTTGCCAGTCTCCACCATTTCCCCCTTGTGGATGGTGCTCAGGAGGTTGACCTTCCGCTGGTCGTGCCAGTGGATAGTGTGACGCATGTCCAGTGTGAGCATGCTGTACAGGACGCCTAGTCATGCCCCACTCTCGCTAGGATCGTCAGGCAGAAACTTTGGCTGTAGTCTATGTAGAGTTTCCTAACTTAGTTCATGTGAGCCGTTGTACTATAAGTATTATGAATATGTATTTTGTTTTCATCTGAGTCAACGAGTTCTATTTTATATCATTAGTTATAAGTATTGTGTGTAAAACTTATTTGTAATGATGGGAAGAGAAACAGCCACAGTTGGGGGTCAGTGGGTGCGCCAGGCGGGAGGTGGGCCTAACTCACTCGCATTCCTCCCTCCCTCAGTGCTAGGGGAGCCTTTGTGTATCCCAGAGGAGAGAGAGAAATTACGTAATGGTTGTCAGTGGGCGGTCCTTAGTAGTTCACGTTGGGCTCACTAGAGGGCCGGGTATAAAAAGGGAAGTCTAGCCATTTTTTCATCAGAACTCATTAGGCAGAGCGACTTCTCATTTCCCTTGCTAACTATATATATTCTTCTGACTGATGGGAACTTTCTCTACTACCTTACATTCTTATCTCCTCTTTTCCCTGCCTGTTTAACTTCCATGGTCCCGTTGGTGCAGAGCTAGTCAGCCAACGTATTATCGCTTGAGTTCTCACGAGATACTTGCCTATTAGATAGCCTATTTTGGAAGGGTTAACTTAGAATAGGATTGATTTATGTTTGTTGCACTTGTATATGCATTTCCCTGTGTGTTATTATTATTATTCCTGTTTTCTGCTGGTCTAGGTAATGCTAGACTGGGGTAAGGCTTTTCTGTGTTACGAGTTGTTGTTTGATGCAGTGGTTAAGCGATAAACCTGCATACTCGTTTCGGTTCAGTGAAGCCTAGGTTGTCTTCGCGGCTGACTGTGTTGAGTTAATAATTTACAGTGCGTGAGGGCAAGAGCCTAACCACCCTGTATTTGATTAACAGTTTGTTTTTACTTTGTCAAGGAGCCGGGAGAAAACCAGATACAAGGGATCTGGATTTCTCAAAGTGCACTTGTTAGTTTTAACGTAATACTTGAAACAGTTGTGAGGACTTCGCTAGGCTACGAGCCGTTTTTGCTCAGTCACTGCTACCTTTTGCCCACAGTACCCCAGCTAGACTTTACTCGATTAGTAGATACAGAATAGTATTGAAGCTTTCCTTATGTATGATATTGTTTATGCACTATTGATTTCATGTGTTGCAAGCTTGGCTACTTTAGTGATTAGTGGCCCACGAGCACAATCCGAGTAGGCTATTGCCGTTGCATTTGCGGAGTACTTCTTATGTTTGCCATTTACTATTGCATATTCTTTTAATTATTCTTATGCCAATTTAAGCCTTTAATAGTATTTAATTGCCAGTGTTTTTGCTTATTGAATTACTGTTCAAAATCCGATACGTACTTCTTACGAGCATCCGAGAAGCATCTAACTTTTTTCAGAAGATTCCTTGCTCGATGCTTAAGGACTATTAATTAACGTAACGTAATAGTGCCGATCCGAAGTAGAGGGTGGAGGACTTCTTAAGTTCATAGTCAAGGGTGGATTACTTCGGCTTCGGCCAACACTATTCTTTGGTGTTGTTGTTTCTTACTTCTTTGTTTGATTGTTGACCAGACTAGATAATTCCTGTCTCTTTATTAGTCTGTTGTTGAACACTAGTACCGAGTTCTTGTATACCCCGTTATAGCAGATTGAACTCTGGAGGGTATTGGTGTTTTTTGTTCGGCTGGCAGTACTCAGGGGTTGGGATCGTGTATTTCCGTTGTGGCAGCGAGCCGAATTAGAGTCCTGATTGAGAGCCCTTGTGTACCCGAGTGCCAGTTCGTAACAAATGGCGACCTTGCTTAGGATTTTGTGAACAGTATAAATTTTTGCAGAGTTGTACAACATTTGTTTGTATGTATTTTAGCGTGCATATTGAAGAATATTTTTTTTGTATGGCAATTAGTAAAGCATTTAAGAGACTCCAGTTAATTTAGTAATTAGTGCTTGCATAGGAAGTTTAACACTTTTGTCTCGAGAATTTTTTTGTGGACTTCAGTATGTCGTGCATTAGCACTGACGATGAGCGAGAGATGTCACTTGAAGGTGTGCCGTTAGTAACCAGTGAGGAGGATGCTAGAGTTTTTGTGAGTAAGCGGTACCACGTGACGGAGGAGAGGCTGACTGGGGTGGATGTTTGTGGCTTGCACCTGATAGCCAAGGTTTTGGGCATTTCCAATGTAGCAGGGATGTCCAAGGGGGAGCTGATTTCCTGGGTGTTGCGTGGGCGACATGGGGTTTCGGAGGAGAGGGCGTTTGGGGGGGTTCCTCCCCAGATCCCCTCTCACTCGACTCCCACAGTGCCGTCCACTCAGTTACCGGAGGTTAGCACTCTCCCACAGAGGGATGAGAATTGGCAGATTGGAGTGCCCTCGGGTGGTGCACGTGGTGGTTCCCCAGTTTTTGCCCCCCCTCCTTCAGTAGTGGCAGCTCCCTCTTCCTGCCTGTCTCCAGATATGGTATTTAGACTTGAGCTTGCTAAGATTGAGGCTAGGAAGCAGGAGAATGAGACTAGGAAGCATGAGGATGAGGTTAGGAGGCAAGAGGATGAGACCAGGAGGCATGAGATTGAGGTTAGGAGGCATGAGGCTGAGCTTAGGTACGACTCGGAGAAATATTGTGCTAAATTAGATTTAGATAAGTCTCGTGCAGAGTCGACAGGGACTCGGATGGGCCGTGAGGGCCAAGTAAGAGAACAGTCCTTGGCCCAATTAGTCAAATTGGTGCCGGTATTTAGTGAAACTGAAGTCACAGAATTTTTTTATCGTTTTGAGAAGAAGTGTAGGGAGCATAATTGGCCTGAAGAGAAGTGGGCAGCTCTAGTCTCCTCAAGACTTACGGGTAAGGGTCTGAAGGCTTATGATGCACTGCCTTTAGAGTCTTGCATTGACTACCCAGAATTGAAGAGAGCTGTCCTACGGGCATACGAGTTGCAACCGGAAACATATCGATTGAAGTTTCGGGGTGTTACAAAGACTAGGGAGGCGACCTTTCTTGAACATGCCCGGGACTTAAAAGATGCACTTAAAAACTGGACACGTTCTGAGAAAGCTGAGACGGCCGAACAGTTGACTGAGCTGTTTCTGCTCGAGCAGTTTTATAAGTGTACTGGTGCAGAAATGACTTTAACTATTAAAGAAAAGAACCCAAGAACTCTTCAAGAGGCAGCTGAGATGGCTGACCTCAGGCTATCGCTAATCAGGGGATGTGAATCTGTAAAGCGTCGTGATGCAGTTCCTAAGGGGCGCGATACTCCAAACCCCCGAGTTAGTGACAATCACTATAGATGCAAACAAGTTTAAGAGCCAAGATACCAAGACTGAACCAAAGACTAGCAGCCGTCCCATTACAGAAGGGTCAGAGCTCCGCCCCTTACCAAGGAAGAGCCCAAAGGGGAAGTGGAATGTTATCATTGTCAGAAAGAAGGGGCACTATGCAAAATCTTGTCCTAGCAAGCCGCCAACTGCAGCTGTGTCTTGGTGCGCAGCATTGGTGTGGCTCCGAAGTCATCTGAAGTTACCCGGGGCAGTTTGCCAGCGGCAGGGTCACAGCCTATGCAGAAGACTCAGGAAGGCTCGTCCTCCGTGATGTTTTTTGCGACCATAGAGGGACCGGTTGCGTAAGTTGGGCGGGGCGCCAGCATAAGGTAGAGGTTTGCGTGATACAGGAGCTTCACAGACTCTGATGAAAAATTTGACGTGGCTACCAATAAACGCGGCTCGGGTGGTAGTGGTTCAGGGTATTAATGCGACCAGGTCATACCCGTTGGTTCGTGTGGAGTTGGAGTGGATGGTGTGATTAAGGAATTAGATGTCGGGATCGTGGAGAAACTGCCAGTGGAGGGCGTCGACCTTCTTCTCGGCAACGACTTTGCGGTGCCTACTTTAGAGGTTCTACCCTTAGTCGTTGCCGAGAGGCCGGCCGACGTGAGTAGGGAGGAACAAGAGTGGGTAGTGAGTTGTCAGACACCAACCCATGGCGTGTGTGGTCACTCGAGCTCGGGCATCTAAGGTGTCACAGCCTATTTCCCAGGCTTCAGACCAGCGGAGGAGGGAATCAAGGAGAAGCGGAAGGCTGGGAAAAGTTTGAAGAGTTTTGACTCGGCGGCTCTCCTGGGTGATTCAGTAGCAGGACCATTGACTTAGTCTGTTGTAGCTCCTGGGCCTAACACAGTTGATAAGAGTGGAGGAGGCAGAGACTCCACGACAGCAACGTTACCTGCAGCGAGAAAACGGATGTCTAAGTTGGATGTTGGGGGAGGGCATGAGTTTGACCAAGCAGTTAGACATGTTGGCACCCTCAGATATTCGTCGGTTGCAATTAGAGGATCCAGAGCTCCAAACGTGTACCAATGGGGCTGTAGAGCTCGAAGAGGATAGGGATGCACAGGCAGGGGATTTTTTTTTTAATGGAATCTATACCACCGATATCAAGACCCTAAAAGGAGTTGGCGAGGGCGGATCAGAGTAGTTGACCAGTTGGTGGTGCCAGAGGGTTGCAGGGATAGCCTGCTGAGGTTGGCGCATGATTCTCCACTGGCAGGACATTTGGGTGCCAAGAAAACGGTGGGGGCTTTGGGGAAATTGTTTTGGTGGCCGGGGATGAAGTCTCATGTGCAGTCATGGATTAACTCATGTGATATTTGTCAACGTGTCGGGAAACCGAACCAAGTTATTCCTAAGGCTCCGTTACACCCTATTCCTGTGATTGGGCCACCCTTTAGTAAAATTATTGTTGACATGGTTGGTCCACTCCCTCCCACTAAGGCTGGAAATACATTTTTGTTAACCATAATGGATGTTGCCACTAGATACCCCGATGCATACCCTATGAAAAATGGAATGGCTAAGACGGTAGTCAGTAACTTGTTGTGGTACTTCTCAAGGTACGTTACCCGGAGGAGATTCAGTCTGATCAGGGATCTCATTTCACCTCCAACATGTTCAAGCAAACAATGCAACAGCATGGGATACGAGCAGTAGTATTGTCAGCGTATCACCCTGAGAGTCAAGGGGTGCTTGAGCGGTGGCATGCTACACTTAAAAGCATGCTCAGGTGTTATTGTGTTGACAACTGTATGGATTGGGATCTTGGATTGCCTTATGTGCTGTTTGCTGCTCGGGAGGTACCTGGTGAGAGCCTGGGATTTAGTCCGAACGAGCTGATTTTTGGACACCGTGTCAGGGGCCCCCTTAACATGCTGAAAGAAATTTGGGAGGGGACTGTGCAGCCTTGTCCATTATTAAAGTATGTGCTTGAAAGCCGTGAGCGCATGCTTAAGAGTCTGGAGATGGCAGGTAGAAATTTGACAGAATCACAAGCTTTGATGAAGGACAGGTATGATCGCAAAGTGAGGCTCCGGAAGTTCACTGTAGGACAAGAGGTATTAATTTTGTTGCCTTGGGTTGGTAACCCCCTCTCTGCGAAGTACACTGGACCTTATAAAATTGTAGAAAACAATTTCAGACTTAGATTACCTTGTTGCCACTCCAGACAGGAGGAAAAAGAACCAGTTATGTCACGTGAACCTTATTAAAGAGTATGTGAGGCGCCCCTCTGAGCCTCTCACTGTCCCTGTGTTGTCTTGTTGCGGCCGTGGTGGAGAAGGAGAGGGGGACAGTCAAGCTTCAGAGGAGGATAGCTGGGATCAACATGTTTCAGCGGATCAGTGGGCGGGGAACTCGAGCCTAAGGGCTGACGAGGCTATAGCTCATTTGCCTGAGAGGCAGTTTGATGCTATCCGTGAGTTGTTCGGTTCATACCCCACTGTATTTGCTGAACACCCAGGCCTCACTACTCAGGCTATGCATGATGTTGACGTGGGGGACCATCTACCCTTTAAGTCAATCCCGTACCGTGTGCCCCCCATAAAACTACCAGCTCTGAGGGATGAGTTGGAGTATATGCTCGGTAGAGGGTTGATAGAGAAAGGCACAGTTAAGTGGACTTCCCCCGTAACACTGCAGCCTAAGCCAGATGGCAAGGTACGCTTTTGTATTGATTTCCGTAGGTTAAACGGTTTGACTCCAACTAACCCATATCCTCTTCCTCGGGTTGATGATAGTGTTGACAAAATTGGTAATGCTCGTTTTTTGTCTAAAGTAGATTTAGTAAAAGGTTACTGGCAAGTACCTTTGTCCGAGCGTGCTAAAGAGGTATGTGGTTTTGTTGTGGACGGGAGTACCTACCAGTGCAATGTTATGCCTTACGGACTTAAGAATGCACCAGCAACGTTTCAGAACCTGATGAATGAAATTGTAAAGGACATTCCAAATTGCACCGTATATTTGGACGATGTAATCATTTATGATGACGACTTTTGAGAGCCATTGTGAGCACCTTGAGACCTTGTTCCGGAAACTTAGTGAAGCAGGTCTGGTAGTAAATTTGGCAAAGTGTGACTTCGTAAAAGCCACTGTGCAGTACCTTGGGTTTGTAGTGGGAAGGGGACAGGTGTGCCCTCCTCAGAACAAGGTACAGGCTATTAATAAATTTCCGAACCCAACAACCAAGAAGCAGATTATGAGATTCTTGGGTATGATAGGCTACTACAGACGCTTCATAAAAGGTTACTCAACGGTGTGTTGGCACCTCTCACAGATTTGTTATCTAAAGACAAAAAGTTTTTGTGGGCACCTGAGTGTGAAAAGGCTTTCACTTTGGTGAAACATTTGCTATGTACTCACCCGATACTCAGGGCCCCAGACTTTAACAGGCCTTTTCAGCTGGCAACAGATGCTAGTGGTGTAGGGGCTGGTGCCGTCTTGCTACAGACAGACAATGAAGGTGTGGAACACCCAGTAAGTTTCTTTTCTAAGAAGTTCAATGCTGCACAAAAGAACTATTCTAAAATAGAAAAGGAATTACTGGCGATTGTGCTGTCGCTCAGGCACTTCGAGGTGTATGTTCCAGCCTATGGCCCAGTCGTGGTTATCTACACTGATCATCACCCTTTGAGATTCCTGAATCAATTTCACAATCGCAATATGAGACTGACCAGGTGGTCTTTGATGTTGCAGGAATATAACCTGGACATCCGTCATATTGCTGGATGTGACAATGTGATCGCGGATTGTTTATCAAGGGTGGATGATCAGTCGTAGGCTATCACAGGTGTGTGGGTTTGAGTGGAGGAAAATAGGCTGCCCTTATAGTTCAGCCGGGAAAAACATATTAAAATATAAAAATCATATAAAAACTCTTTCTTTTGATATAGGTAATCGTATAAATTTGTCATAGCCTATAGAGTTTGAGTAGTCCACGAACTATCAAACGGCTGAGCTGCTGTAAGCTCGCTCTGGGAGCATGATATTGTTTCTTTTTGCTATTGATGGGAGCAGTTATAAAATGTGATTTTTTTGTATAATAAGATGTGTTTTGGTAATAAACTCAGCTTTGTTTTAGTGCCATGCGGTCGCTGGGTGTGAGGGGCTTGATGGGGTTCTGTGTTTGTCAGATTTTAGCTCAGGGTTGAGCAAGTAAAATTTTGGGGGAGGTGTGACGCATGTCCAGTGTGAGCATGCTGTACAGAACGCCTAGTCATGCCCCACTCTCGCTAGGATTGTCAGGGCAGGAACTTTGGCTGTAGTCTATGTAGAGTTTCCTAACTTAGTTCATGTGAGCCATTGTACTATAAGTATTATGAATATGTATTTTGTTTTCATCTGAGTCAACGAGTTCTATTTTATATCATTAGTTATAAGTATTGTGTGTAAAACTTATTTGTAATGATGGGAAGAGAAACAGCCACAGTTGGGGGTCAGTGGGTGCGCCAGGCGGGAGGTGGGCCTAACTCACTAGCACTCCCCCCTCCCCCCTCCCCTCAGTGCTAGGGGAGCCTTTGTCTATCCCAGAGGAGAGAGAGAAATTACGTAATGGTTGTCAGTGGGCGGTCCTTAGTAGTTCACGTTGGGCTCACTAGAGGGCCGGGTATAAAAAGGGAAGTCTAGCCATTTTTTCATCAGAACTCATTAGGCAGAGCGACTTCTCATTTCCTTTGCTAACTATATATATTCTTCTGACTGATGTGAACTTTCTCTACTACCTTACATTCTTATCTCCTCTTTTCCCTGCCTGTTTAACTTCCATGGTCCCGTTGGTGCAGAGCTAGTCAGCCAACGTATTATCGCTTGAGTTCTCACGAGATACTTGCCTATTAGATAGCCTATTTTGGAAGGGTTATCTTAGAATAGGATTGATTTATGTTTGTTGCACTTGTATATGCATTTCCCTGTGTGTTATTATTAGTATTCCTGTTTTCTGCTAGTCTAGGTAATGCTAGACTGGGGTAAGGCTTTTCTGTGTTACGAGTTGTTGTTTGATGCAGTGGTTAAGCGATAAACCTGCATACTCGTTTCGGTTCAGTGAAGCCTAGGTTGTCTTCGCGGCTGACTGTGTTGAGTTAATAATTTACAGTGCGTGAGGGCAAGAGCCTAACCACCCTGTATTTTATTAACAGTTTGTTTTTACTTTGTCAAGGAGCCGGGAGAAAACCAGATACAAGGGATCTGGATTTCTCAAAGTGCACTATATATATATATACATATATATATATATATATATATATATATATATATATATATATACATATATATATATAATAAATATATATAATAAATGCTGGTGTTCCCCAGGGATCAGTTTTGGCCCCAACTCTGTTCCTCATTCATATCAATGATCTCATATCTACCACTCATAATCCAATACATTCCTACGCAGATGACTCAACACTCCACAGTTCCTTCACATTTACCAATTCTTTCACCCAACCCGATCTTATAAATTCAAAAATAAACACTGCAATTTCTCTGAACCGGGACCTTTCTAGAATTAATGAATGGGGACAAGAGAATCTAGTTTCCTTTAATGCACAGAAAACCAAGTACATTCAATTTTCTAACCGACAGAATCTCACTGACTCCCATATATTTTTTAATGATGTAAATATTCCCACTTCCCCTAGTATTGACATTCTCGGTGTAACATTAACTACTAACTTGAGCTGGACACATTATGTTAGAAGCATTGCTAAGAATGCCTCTAAAAAACTGGGACTCCTGTACAGAGTTCGAGAATTCTTTACAGACTTTGAGTTGGCCGTAATATATAAAAGTCATGTGCGCTCTCAGATGGATTACTGTTCACCTGTGGGGTGGAAGTGGAGTGGTTGCATTGAGGCAGTTGGACAAAATTCAAAATAAAGCTATTAGATTAATCAATAACCCTGCAATCACACAGGACCTTCCTACATTAGCCATACGAAGAAACGTTGCATCCCTTGCATTATTCTACAGATATTTTCACAGCAATTGTTCCGAGGAACTTGCTTCAATTGTGCCGCCTCTCCACATCTTTCCCCGTAGAACTAGGGCAGCTGAGAGCGCCCATGAATTTACACTTTCTCCTCCACAATGCAGAACTTCTGCTTATCAGAATTCATTTATCCCCAGAGCTACTACTCTTTGGAATTCACTTCCCTCGAATTGCTTTCCACAAACTTACAATCAACAAATGTTTAAATCCAGTTGTTACAAACATTTTATGAATGGAGGATGCCTTTAGGCACATGGACCTTTTGTTTTATCTGTGTTTTTCCTTCCTCCGTTCATTGTCTCTTAAAAAAAAAAAAAAAAAAAAAAAAAAAAAATATATATTTATATATATATATATATATATATATATATATATATATATATATATATATATATACTGTATATATATATATTTATATATATATATTATATATATATATATATATATATATATATATATATATATATGTATATATATTATATATTATATATATATATATATATATATATATTATATATATATATTATATTATATCTACAGTATATATCTATATATATATATTAATATATATATATATATATATTATATATATATATTATATATATATATATAATATATTATATATATATATGTATAAATATATATATATGTGTGTGTGTGTGTGTATGGTGAACTGTGTTGCAGCAATGGTAGGCGCATTTGCTAAACAGCCTGCAATTCCAGGATTTAATTCTTGATCAATAAGCATGCAGGTAATTAATTGCGAACCATTATTTTCAGCTTTAAGCCTTGTATATTCTTGTCTTTTCTATAATTAACTTCATATCTGGGTATATCAGAAGGACTTAACTGGTTAGTCACGCCATTTTTCTGGTCCCTATTCTCCCTCCTGTTTATCCCCATTAGTTTTGAGATTTTAAGAAGTTCGGCCCATTAATTTGCCGATTTTAACACCATTCACCCCATTGTAGGCAGCCTGCGTTGTAATTACATGACAAGGCATGGTGACCTTCAGCATCCATCCCCCCACCACACTTGCAGGTGTGGGTGACAAACTGCCGCACCCACTCTGAGCGCGACGGCAACCCGGAGCGCTTCAGCATCCAAGTGAGTTCCAAGAGGTGGGATGGGGATGGCATGTAACCACAAGCCATTCTCCAAACGGGCAGCTGCCTGGAGGCGTGCTTTTGCAACCTGGTCTGCATTGGTTAGGAGATTTTCTTGAGTTTTCTTCACCGAGATGGTATCCCACGCTTTCTGCTTGCTCCTGGAGGTACCCTGAGGCTCCTCCTCTGCTCCTGTACTTTCCTTCCAGGTGTTAATCGCTACTGCTACGTCCTTATTAAGTGTCATTCTGGGTTGAGAAGAAAGGATGGACACTACAAGGTCATTGGTCGCGTTAAGGGAAGAGATAAGGGCTGGGGAGGCAATATCCGAGGCTCTCCGTATGCCCAAGCCCCCGAGGCGGACTGGAAGAGTGGCTTGTGTCCAGGTCCGATCTTGAAAGTCCACGTTGGTGATGCTGGTCATTGCTTCTCGGATTATGCTGTCTAATTCTTGGAGGCCACCATTGTTCATGTAAGTCATTGATCTGCGCAAGAGGTATTGGAGTTTTGGGATGGAGAAACAATTCTTGAGAAAGGCCAGAGCTGAGTAGGCATCGATGTGTATCAGGCGACTCACAAGACGTTGAAGCTCCTCCTTTTTAGCTTGAAGTGCTGGTGGGATTACTGCCAGAGTTAGTGGGGAACCTAATAGGGTTTGCTGGTGCTCCTGAAGGATCTTTACATCTGGCAATATGCCTTGAAACAGGGCCTGAGTCTCTTCTCTTTCTTCACGTGTGTGGTTGAGGAGGACAAGTTCACATTTGGTGTCAGCCAGGCTGGGCTGAGGTCAGTTACGATGTTTTTTAGATCGGTTAGAACGTTCTCTACAGACCCACCCAAGGTTGCATCGTCCAGGTACCATATATTCAGTTCTGACCTTACTTTGTTAGCTGCTGCGTCCACCCCTATTGAGAAAAGAGCAGGATCACCTGGATCTCCCTGCTGTAAGCCGGTCGCTGATGGGATTACCATCTCGCCGAAAATCAGGATTGAAGGTTTGGAATAAGCCTGCCAAAATAGGGGGTACAGAGTGGGGATGTGTTCTTGAGTTGCACGGAGGAAGACATCCCTGCGAATGCTGTTGAATGCGTTCCGCATGTCAATCTTTAGAAGCACTTGTTTTTCTTGGGCTTAGCTGAGGTAAGTGCGGGTTGCGTGTACGGAAGCTTCACACCCCCCTGGAGTTCCGAAACCTAGTTGAACTGGTCTTAAGTGTTGACCTAGGCCATTCGAGAGTGGTTTCAAGCCCACCTTTGTGGCAAGGCGGCGGAAGGTGTTCTCTACTGCTATTGGGCGCGCACTGCCATCTTTTTTTGCCAGTGCACAGAGTGTTGCCCCCCAAAATTGGGGTGTGACACAGTCGGGTACTTCCCCTCTTAAAACCATGTTGATGAATTTGGTGAGGGTTTCCAAGAGTGCCTCCCCAGCAGCTCCTGATCCCTGACCCAAGAGGCCTTTGAGGTGGGCGGGTCGGATACCATCTGGGCCCGCGGCGGAGCCTGCTGGGAATGATGTCACCGCGGCGACCACCTGCTCCTTCGTGACAACTAAAGGTTGGGGCATCTGGTCATTTGGGGCTGCGGGGAGGTTTAGGTCCCTAGGTGTAGGTGGGTGCTTTTCTCATAGGGCTTCAACAACTTTGGTGCCTTGACCAGCAAAACCTTCTGAAGAGGACAACAGTCTGACGGCCCCTTTGATGTCACTATCCGACAGCTTCGCCACGACCCTCTTACGTAGCTGTTCAGCCTCTTCCTCTTCCTTGTCCTGTTGCTTCTGGGCCCTATTTGGTTGCTGTTCGGGGGGTTCCACCAGTTTGTTTCCATCCATATACTGTGGTACTTGACATTTCACTCTGGTGGCTAGTGAAACCTGAAGATGGTCTTGTATAGGCCCCATAGGAGAAACCCAGGACCCGTGCCCATGCGAGGGGTGTCTTGAGCTGTAGGGCCTGCTTTATGATGGTTGTAAGGGCCTCCGCCACTTGGATTCTGGCTCTTTTAGGTACCCGGGCAAGGACCTGGATCCGTGCTTTCCATTTGGTCACAAGTTGGGTCAAGTCGGCGTCCGTTGTTGCCGGTGTTGCCCCGGTTGTCTATGCTGTGGGCCCTGGGCATGCGAGACATTTCCAGTTTGGTTGTTCTCCTGATGCTTTCTTTGACAGCCTAACACAAGTTAAATGAACAGATCTAAGAGAGCCGGAACATTTTCGCGAATTCTTTCTTGCATTGGTTTTTCCGCACTTAAAACACTTAGTATCCGCTAGGCCATAGTCCTCCAAGATTATCTGTTCCTCTGCCTCTACCAAGCCGACCTCATGATCTTCCCGTGGTGCTTCCGTCTCTGCCATGTCTCTCTTGTTTCAGAAGCCCCGGGAAATCTCTCCTGGCACATATCTAGATTATTGCTGTTGTTATTAATGTATAATTGGTTGGGTGCATAAAAGTTCACATATCATAGTCAACCTTTCTGATGGGCTGTGTATAAAAAAATGTTTTGTTCACATATCATAGTCAACCTTTCTAATGGGCAATTGGCCTGCTTCCCCTAAAGCTATGTGGTTAAATGTATAAATCCTCGGCATTGGGCACCGGTACAACTAAAAGATCTAACTAATTAGAGGGAAGCACGTCAATTATATTCTATGGTGTTGGGAGTGATTAATTGATCAGTGGGGATGAGATATATATATATATATATATATATATATATATATATATATATACAGTATATATATATATATGTACATATACAGTATATATATATATATATATATATTATATATATATATATATATATAATTATATATAATATATATATATATATATATATATATACCGGTATATATATATATATATATATATATATATATATATATATACATACATAAATATATACATATATACATTTAGAAAGAGAGAGAGAGAGAGAGAGAGAGAGAGAGAGAGAGAGAGAGAGAGAGAGAGAGAGAGAGAGAGAGAGAGAGAGAGAGAGAGAGAGAGAGAGAGCAACAGATCTAACTAATTAAAAGGAAGCACACCAATTATATCCTATTAGTGGAGCAGATAACTGCCTGACCTTTGCTGAGTGAGGACCTGTCCCTAGTGACTCCCAGTGAATATCTTTGCCCATAGTGTGGTGATAGTATTAACGCTTTCTTAAAATGGCTGGTGTTGACAAGATTGCTACCTCCTCTCATATTCTCCAGCTTTGTCTTGCTTTGCAAGAAAGGATGGAAAATGTGGAGAGAGAGGTGCAGTCTCAAAGACGAGAATTTGGCCTTAAAGCTGACTTTGGCTGACAAGAAAAGTGAGGATAGTGCAACTGCTGTTAGGGATCGTGATGCTCCCTGGACAGTTGTTCCAACAAGTGCAACAACCTGCAAATTTCTACGGCGGCCAGTTGCCCTCAGCAACAAGTTCATCACCTTGGATGACGAATGTGATGGTGAGGCTGCGAGTGCTTCCTTCGGCGAGGAAACCAGGAGAAAGGTAAGTAAGTTGCCTCCAACAGGGAATGCTGTGACTGCTGCCCCCCCAGGAGTACCTTCAACTGCTGCCTCAGGAGTTCCTACCGCTGCCGCAGCTGCTACCAAGTCATCGACAAGGAGAGGCAAGTCCTTCTCAATTGTTGGGGACTCCATGGTCAGACACTTAGCTAGGTCCACCTGTACTGATATTAGGAAGCTTGTCTGTCTGCCTGGTGCCGGGGTTGGGAAGGTGTTAGAGGACATTGATTACATCATGAAAGATATTGGAGATAGCCCCATTATCTGTCTCAGTACAGGGAGCAATGATGTTGGTAAAGGTAGGACGGAAGTACTGCTTCGGCAGTACAGGGAGGTGTTAGATAAAGTTAGGAGGAAGGGAGGCATACCTGTAGTACACAGTATCTTGCCACGGAGAGGGGTCAGCAAGGAATGGTCATCTAGGGCAATTGGTATCAATTGTCGGCTGGAAAAATACTGTAATGCAAATGCAATACCATTCCTTGATAACTGGACCCGTTTCTATGGTAAAAATCAGTTGTACGCACAGGACGGGGTTCATCTTTCTCGGCTAGGGGTGGCAAATTTAGCTAGGTCAATAGATAGGATTGTCGCGGGGTTTCGCTGAAAATAAAGCCTGAGAATATGAGTAAGAAAAATTGTCTAGATAGGGTAAATTGCCGTACTGGTACATCAGATAGGAATAGAAAATATCAGTCACAGGATTTTAATTGTACTGCTAGTAGAAATATTAAAGGTGTAACAGAAGATGGGAATTCAGTTAGAAATAAAGGTAAATCCGATACCAGTAAAATAAATTCATTGCGATTATATTATACAAACTGTAGGAGTTTATGTAACAAAATGGATGAACTTAGAGCACTTGTTAGCAACGAAAATATAGACATTATAGCACTGACTGAAACATGGATTAATACAGAATCAAGACATTTTTTAGCAGAATTCCATATACCAGGATATAGTTTGTTTAAACGCGACCGAACAAGTAGGAGGGGCGGCGGAATAGCAGTGTTTGTCAGGAGTTCTTTAAAAAGCTGTATTAAATCAGGTATTAGACTAAATACTGATAACGAAAGTGTTTGGGTTGAGGTTAGCGAAGGTAGTGAGACCATAATTATTGGAGTTATTTATAGACCACCAAATATGAGTAGAAACGAAGGTACAGCTTTATGGCAGGAAGTGAAAATAGCATCAAGGTTTAGCAATGTGTGTATTATGGGGGATTTTAATTTTCCGAATATTGATTGGCAGCATCAAATCGGCGACTCAGATTCAAAAGAGTTTATTGAGGCGGTACAGGATAGTTTTTTATTTCAATTCATAGACTCGCCTACTAGAGGTAATAATATCCTCGATTTAGTTCTCAGTAATAATGAACAAATGATAAATAATGTAGAGATAGGAGACCAACTAGGAAATAGTGATCATAAAGCAATTTATTTTAACATACAATGGACAGGAAAGGCTAAAGAGAATACGACACTTATCCCAGATTTCAGAAAAGCCAATTATGGTGGATTAAGACGAGCCTTAAGAGTCGATCCTATGGTTAAACTATTAAGTGGACCCAGGTGCGCTAATGAACATACTCTCTCTCAGATACCTGTCTTAACTCTGGATAATTTGAATGCTACATATAATAATTTTATTTCTTCACTCCACAATGCGCAAAATAAATATATCCCCAAAAGAAAATTTAGATCAACACAGAACCAACCCAAATGGATGAATAATAGACTATTAGACCTTCTAGGAAAAAAGAGAGGAATATATCGAAAAATAAAGAAAGGCGAAATTCACCTACTTGCTTACTATCAGAATCTATCATGAGAGGTTAAAAAATGTATAAGGACAGACAAAAGAAATTATGAAATCAGGATAGCCAATGACTCAAAAAATAACCCTAAGGCTTTTTACCAGCTATATAAATCTAAAGTTAGAGATAAAATAGGCCCCCTTAAAACTTCGATAGGAGAAATGACAGAAAATGATTTAGAAATGTGCAGTACATTAAATAGTCAGTTTCTATCCGTTTTCACTAATGAAAATTTGGCACAGATTCCAGAAGTCCGTAAGGTATATAGCGATAGTATAGAAAATAGGTTAAGTACGGTTACTATAAGTAGAAATTATGTGCTTAAGGAAATTGACAGACTGAAACCTCAGAAATCGCCTGGTCCCGATGAGGTATATGCCAGAGTATTAAAAGAATGCAGAGATGAGTTAAGTTACCCATTAACATTTCTTTTTAACAATTCATTAGAAACAGGTATAGTTCCAGAAGCTTGGAAGCTTGCAAATGTAGTTCCGATTTTCAAAAAAGGTGATAAATCAATAGCATCCAATTACCGTCCCATTAGTCTCACTTCAATCATAGGAAAGCTACTAGAGTCAATTATTGCTAGGAAAATGAGAAACCACTTAGAAACATTTAACTTAATCAATTCTTCTCAGCATGGATTCACTCAGGGACGTTCTTGCCTTACTAATTTGCTTAGTTTTTTCAGAGGTATATGAAGCAGTAGATAATGACAAGGCATACGATATTATATATTTAGATTTCAGTAAAGCTTTCGACAGAGTCCCTCATGAGAGATTGATGAGAAAGGTTGAGGCACATGGAATAGGTGGGGCGTTGTTGGGATGGATTAGGTCATGGCTAATTGGTAGGAAACAGAGAGTCAGCATAAATGGTACCAAGTCAGAGTGGGGAGCAGTCAAAAGTGGTGTCCCCCAGGGATCGGTATTAGGTCCCCTGTTGTTTCTTATATACATAAATGACCTAGATTTAGGTATAACTAGTAGGATAAGTAAATTCGCAGACGATACTAAAATGGGGAGATCAATTTATTCAGATAGCGATATAGAGTGCCTCCAAAGGGATCTAGATACCTTACATGAATGGTCAGTAAATTGGCAGATGAAGTTTAACATTGACAAATGCAAGGTATTAACCCTTAATTAGCGGCTCACCACATAAGTCGAGTTAAATAAAGCTGGACTATGTGGCGGCGCTCGACATAGGTCGAGTGGCAATTTCAGCACATAATGTTGCTGAGAGAGAGAGACAAGTGGTGGCAGGAGAGTAGCGAGCGTATGACTGCTCCAGACCACCGCGGCGAACATACTGACACGAATCCCAGCTCCCTCCTCCTCTCTCACTCGCTATATAAGGATTGTATCGGGAAAGTGGCTAATTACATGCTTTTGCACTCGCGTTGCGGTTATTGCAAGAAAACTAGCCATCATAAAAGGATCGTTATGGTGTCATTCGAAAGCTCTGTTTATGCCCTTTCAGGGATAGGTACTTGTTTTACGTTCTGGGTCTTATTTAGGCATGAAAATTATCACGTAAACAGCCCTATTTTGGCTAAAAACACCCCGCTGGGCGGTACATATAAAGAAACCGCATAGGCCGCTCGTAAGGTGTTAAAGATAGGGAAGATGCAAACAAATGTTAAATATAAACTAGCTAATTTAGAATTAGAAAATTCAGACTGCGAGAAAGATCTAGGTGTGTTTGTTAGCAATGATTTGAAGCCTAGAAAACAGTGTATAGGCGTTCGTAATAAGGCAAACAGGATTCTCGGGTTCATCTCTAGGAGTATGAGTAACAGAACTGCTGATGTTATCTTAAAACTTTACTTGTCATTAGTGAGACCCCATATGGATTATGCTGTCCAATTTTGGTGTCCTTATTACAGAATGGACATAGATTCATTGGAGAGAGTACAGCGTAGAATGACAAAAATGATCCATAATATTAGAAATCTTCCGTATGAAGAAAGGTTGAAGAATTTAGGCTTACATTCGTTAGAGAGACGCAGAGTTAGAGGGGATATGATAGAGGTGTTCAAGTGGGTTAGTGGGATTAACAAAGGGGACATGACAAATGTACTAAAGCTCAGTGATAGCGAAAGAACTCGTACCAATGGTTTCAAATTAGATAAATTTCGTTTCAGAAAAGATATAGGCAAATATTGGTTTGGTAACAGAGTTGTAGATGGGTGGAATGGACTACCAAGTGCTATAGTGGGATCTAAAACTGTAGGGAGCTTTAAGATAAAATTGGATAAGCATATGGACGAGAAGGGTTGGGTGTGAAGGGGGATCAGCCGGGTTGGGCCAATCAGCGCTCTGCAGACCCCCATAATCCTGGGTTAATCTCTAACCGTTTTGGTAGGATGATCCTCAGGGTATTGGAGTGTTGAGCCTATAATTGGGCTTTGTAATTGATTTGGGGTTGTGTGGGACAGGGATCTGCCTTGCTTAGGCCAATCGGCTTTCTGCAGACTCCCATTTTCTTATGTTCTTATGTTCTTAACTGCAAATTTCAGGAGAATCGTTCAAATGGTGATGCAAGCATGAAATTTGGTACATGTACCCTTCAAGGTCCATTCTTCTCAGAAATATCGCTGGCCACGCGAAAATCCAAGATGGCGGTCATTTTTCAAGATGGCTGCCGTGCCTGACCATATATTGCTTAATTCTTTTTTAATTATTACCTGGTGAACATTTTTAGAGAAAACTGTTTCTTGCTAACCAGATTAATGAGAAGCACTGTTTTAATCATTGTCATAGTCTATAATTGGAATTTTAGAATGGCATCCAAGATGGCGTCCATTAATTTCATATGTTCATATCTAAGCAACTACTGAACATATATACATGATTTTTGGTGTGCACATACATTCTTTGGGTCAGATAATCCAATGGAGCCATTTTCACATTTGTTAGTAAGGACTGAGGCAGTGATGAGATCTTGCAAATATAATAGAGTGATGTCAACACACAACCAGGACACACTGGTAACATCGCTGCTGTGCAACTCAGCATGGGGTTCAGTGTCAGCTTATTTTATTGTACTATACTATAAGTTGTAGTGTAGTTTAATTTAGTGTCCCAAATGCTTTCTAACAGCCCCATATCAATTAGCTACTAGACAGTAGTTGGTAGTTAGTAGATAGAGTTAGATAGCCGCACCTGAATTGACAGGGTGTGCCAGCGCGGGAGAGCCGAGCCAAGGGTAACGGGGCTATACATGACTTGCTCATGTACTTACCTGGATGGTGTACAGATCACACGGGACTTAAATGGCACTGGATGAATGATCGGGCTAGGTGTAGGTCACCCGAACCTAGTTGTATCCCATAAAGTAATGTGTGTGTAATTTCGTTAAGGTGGTAAAAGGATAAACCCTCGGCCTTAATCAGAAAGCAAAATGGCAGATTCAAAATCCATTTTTCCCATAAGACAAACTGACTGGTCAAAATGTTGTCTTTGCCAGAAGGACAAAATAGGTGAAGATTTAACATCACCTAGAACCCATTATTCCCTTGAACATGACGGTTATGCCATGCTGGCTACCAACATACCGATGTTTCATGAAATCCAGGAAATGCCATTGATCGTGGATCCAACAAGGCTTGATGAAGGTGACGGCATAGATGCCACTTTGAGAAGAAATCAGGCAAAATACCATGTCAACTGCCGGTTGTTGTTTAACAACAGCAAGCTGAATCGCGCAAGGAAACTCCGATCTAATCGTCAAAGTAGTGAGTCTGAAGACAATCACGCAAAGCAACGTCGAACTAGCTATGATGGTCAAACTTGTATTTTTTGTGAGAAAGTGGCACCTGCATCTGATCTCAGGCAGGTAATGACCATGAACGTTAACAAGAGGCTACAAGAGTGTGCAGAGGCACTTAACGATGGCAAGCTTCTTGCTAAATTGAGTGGTGGAGATGCTATTGCACAGGAGCTAAAGTACCACAGAGTGTGTCTCAGTGCCCTCTACAACAGGGAAATGTCCCACCTGAGAAACGTTGAGAAAAGCTCAAGTGCCACTGATCTGGAGCCAGATGTTTATCCATTAATTTTATCAGAGCTGGTGACATACATTGTTGAAATCAACCTATGCTCAGAAGAGCCAGTCACATTTCGCCTGGCAGATATATGCCACCTTTACCAACAGCGTCTGGCACAACTTGGTGTGGATTTACCACGTGTAAATTCCACCAGTCTGAAGGATAAACTTCTGGAAGAAATTCCAGAACTTGAAGCTCATAGAAGTGGAAGAGATGTACTTCTTGCATTTCAGAAAGATGTGGGCAAAGCAATTACCCAAATTTCAGATTTTTCAGATGCACTGCACTGCTAAAGCAGCAAAGATTCTAAGAAAATGCATGCTTGAACATCAATCAAAATTTGATGGCATATTTCCAGCTGGTTGTGTGCAAAATGCCATACCTCCCCTTCTGCTTCAGTTTGTGGGGATGGTTGAACATGGAGCTGACATCAAGTCTCAACTGAGATTTGGAGTTTCAAAGTCTGATCAGGCCATTGCCCAATTGATGCAGTTTAACTACTACTCCCGATACAAAGAGGGAGCTGCTACACATAGGCACTCAAAAGACAGAGAAACACCATTCCCAGTCTACATGGGACTCTCAGTCTATGCCAAAACCCGGAAAAGAAACCTGGTCGAAATGCTGCATGAGCATGACCTCAGCATCTCATATGACAGGGTGTTGGAGGTCTCAGCTGAATTAGGAGATGCCACAGTCAACAAGTATGTCGAGGAGGGTGTGGTCTGTCCACCAGTACTGCGTAAAGAGTTGTTCACCACTGCCGTGATGGACAACATCGACCACAACCCTTCCGCAACAACTGCCACAACCTCCTTCATTGGGACTACCATTTCTGTATTTCAACATCCCACCAAGGTAAATGGTGGCCAGGAGCGTCAAAAACTCAGGCTTGGACCTGAGAAAGTCAAGGCCGTTCCAGAACTTCCTGACACATTCACAAACATTACTCCTGCATCCATCAAAGCAAAGAACCCCCTGCCACCAAAACTTCCACTGCCAAAGCCAGCCACAGATGTCTTCGGCCCACAACTGGCCATGGACACCAGTGAGGTGTGAGTCTTTGATTCTATGGTATTTTTACTAATGTTATTTGTACTCAATGGATATGTATAAATGGTGTGAATTAGGCCGTTTCCTACGATATAATCTTCCTTCACTTTGTCTAGTTACTTATGACCCTGATGAGTTAATAATGTGACAAGTCTTTCTAATTCTCTGACCTCAAAAATGTAGGATTAGATGAAAAAATCATTTGTCTAGCTCTACTAATAGCCAAGATATCACAAAATTTGTCTTTAACCCCAGAAGGCCGATACACTACTCAAATAGCACAGCTTTAAATAGCCTGTTGATGGCTGCTATATACTTGTATGACGTCACGGTACTTTTGCGGTAATTTTCACCGAGTTCCAATATCACCGAAACTACCGTGATGTCAACACAATGGGTTTAAGGAAATTTCACTATGGCAAAGGTGCGTAAACACGGAAAATCACGGAAAAGTTACCTCACGAAAACAAGCAATATCTCAGTAACTACTGGGCCTATGGAGCTGAATTTTTTTACGAGACAAAAGCTGAAAGTGACCTCTCTCACGTAGTTTATGACTCATTTCTCTATCTTTATTCATTGATTAGCTATTAAGCCATAAACACTACCGAAAATCGCCAAAAAAATCCGGCCTCCTCGGGTTAATGGCGGCCATCTTGGACGCCATCTTAGTTAACCCGTGGAGCCCCGGCTAGTTTTGTATTGTTTGTTCACCAGAACCCGGCCGGTTTTCAAAAAATGGTTTTATTCCAGAAACAATAGCGAATGGGTTAGGAATGAAGGAAAAACCACGAAAAACTGCTCAAATAGCTTAAAGAATGGTCCTACAGAGCCCCCGAAAACGTATTTTACAAGAGTAAAAAATTGAAGGCAATTACCCCCAAAAAACAGGTTATTGCGTGCTCACGCGCACGCACGTGGACTTTGAGAGTTTTCAACCATCGCCACGGTTGCGATACACAGTTCCCATACAAATCTGAGCCCTCTCGAGTGGCTACACCTGAGGTTACGGTCGGAGCAATTAGGGTGACTCGTCAGACGCGTCGCTGGGGCTGTGCGTTACATACATCGCCGACGCGCCAGACGCGTCGCTGGGGCTGTACGGGTTAAAGTCTAATATGCAACTGCTTTGGACAAAATTACCTTCACTTACCACGTTAGAGCCAAAAAAAAATGGATTGGACAGTATTCGTGTCTTTTTTCTTTCAATTAACTGACCCATAACAGTAGGGCTCAGTCAGATGTGTCGGCCATCTTGAAAAATGGTCGCCATATTGAATTTTTGCGTGGCCAGCGGTATGTGCTTTGAATGTGAGCTTTGAAGAATACCTGTACCAAATTTCATGCTTGCATCACCATTTGAACGATTGTTTCACTTATCTGCTTCACTATATGACGATGATCAGTGGAGATGAGAGAGAGTACAAAGGAGTACAAAGGAGTACCGTGGAAATCAAGCAACAACAGATCTAGTGACCCTTCTAGGTTGCTTGTCCTCCAAAACACTGAGGATCAAGTGTCCAAACAGTGGTTTAGAGTGGGTAAGGGAACATTGGAAAGGGAATTACTGCCCTGGAACTAATGTCCGTGGCAGGATTAGGAAGTTAGTAGGGGACAGATGGGTTAGTAACTGAGGGGGGGATAAAATAAAGTTATTCATTTACAAACGCAGTCAGTCGCGGGTTTGATGCGAGATATTTGTCTAGACGGAGTTTAAATGAATCAACGGTGATGCAGTCTATAACGTTTCGGGGAAGCCCATTCCACAAGTTGACAACTCGATTGAAGAAGAAATTCTTAGATTCGTGTGAGTTAAAAGATTTACCAATAATTTTGCAACCGTTTCCCCGCGTGTAATTAGATTGGTCGATAGTGAAGTACTTACTACAGTCCATATTGTCGATGCCTTTGATGATTTTGAACACTTGAATTAAGTCGCCTCTTAATCTGCGCTGGGTTAAAGGAAATAGATTTAATTCTCTAAGATACTCTTCGTATGGTTCGTTCTTTAGGCTAGGTATCATTTTGGTAACTCTACGTTGAATTCGTTCTAGCTTGTTTATATCTTTTTGGTAATAAGGGCACCAGGATTGAACGCAGTATTCCAGAAGAGGGCGGACTAAGGAATTGTAAAGGGTTAGGATAACTTCTTTGGATTAATGCTCAAATGACCTGCCTATAAAACCAATTATTTTGTTTGCCTTCTTAACAACTTCTGAACATTGTTGACTCGGTTTTATGTTACTCGATATTATTACTCCCAGATCGGTTTCTCTGTTTACATTCTTAAGCTGAGTGCCATTCATCGAATAGTTTGCTTTCTCATTTAGGTATCCGATATGTAGTACTTTACATTTATCCGCATTGAAACTCATTTGCCAAATTTGGGCCCAACATGACAATTTATCTAGATTGTGTTGCATATCGTCAACTTGTTCGCTTGAGAGTACGCTATTTGCAATTTTTGTATCGTCAGCAAATTTTGAGATTGTACAGGTGAGACCCTCATCTATGTCGTTGATGTAAATTAGAAAGATAATTGGACCTAGTACCGATCCCTGGGGTACCCCGCTACTTACATTGGTCCATTTAGATGCCTTACCGTTTATGACTACTCTTTGCTTTCTGTCGCTGAGCCAATGTTCTATCCATTTCAACACACCGTCTTGTATTCCATGCACTTTTAGTTTTAGCATAAACGTTTGTGGGGAACTGTGTCAAAGGCCTTTTGAAAATCAAGGTATATAATATTTACAGCTTTACTCTCATCGTAGAGGTTGAGGATATCGTGGAAGAAGTCTAAGAGGTTTGTTAAACAGGAACGATTTTTACGAAAGCCGTGTTGAGTATCTTTAAGTATGTTATTTTCCTCTAATTGATTTACGAGTCTGTCTAGTATGACCGTTTCTAGCATTTTACATACAACTGAGGTTAAGCTAATTGGACGATAGTTACTGGGTAGGTATTTGCTGCCTTTTTTTAATATCGGTGTTACGTTGGCTAGCTTCCACTGATCAGGCATAGTTCCAGACTGCAAGGATTTATTGAATAGTAATGTCAGTGGTTTGGAGAGCTCATCCTTAGCTTCCTTTAGAACTCTAGGCGAGATTGTATCAAGTCCAGGCGTTTTATTTACCTTGAGTTTATCTAAACAATTCAATACTTCTCTCTCTGTAACGGTGATATTGCTTAGAACATCTGAATTATCAATCTGAATCGGCGATGGTGTAGGGATATCACTGAGGTCTTCTGTTGTAAAAACTGATGCAAAGAAGGTATTGAGGGCTTTACTCATTTGTACTTCGTCTTTGGTGTATTCTCCATTTTCATCGACTAACCGTCCAACAGTTGAAGTAACTACTTTTTTCTTTCTGATATAACTATAGAATTCTTTCGGGTTTGTTTTGCTTTGATTAGCAATATGTAACTCTAAGGTCTTTTTACTTTGCTTAATTAACATTTAGGCTTTGCGTCGTAGCTCTACAAATTTCACCCGTTCTTCGTCATTTTGTGAGGATTTTAATCTATCATTAGCAAATTTTTTAGCAAGCAGGCAGTTTGAAATATCTTTATTCCACCATTTGGGCTTATTATTATGGCCTGGACGCCGTATTTTCGATGGTATGCAGTCTGCACTGCTTTTAGGTAAGTGGTTTCGAATAACTTCCAAGATGTATTTATGTCGTTATTGTTAATTAAAAAGCTCCAGTCAGTTTCTTTAAACATAGCTCTAAGTTTATGGAAGTTTGCTTTCTTGAAATTAGGGACTTTTTCGATGCTACTATTTGGTTCGTTACTAGTAAACTTTAAAGTGAAAGTTATCGTACGATGGTCGCTGTTACTGAATTCATCACCAACATTCAAATTCTCTATTAATTCTTCTTTTGTTGCAAGTACAATGTCAAGAACGTTATTACCACGGGTCGGCGTTCCAACAAATTGATAAAGCGAACTCTCTTGCAAGTTCGTATACAAGTCATGTCCGGAGTGTGAAGTAAGAGTATCGCCCCACTTGGTCACAGGTAAATTAAAGTCGCCAAAAATTACGGTATCTCGTGAGTTACTTACATCTGCAATTTGTTCGTAAATTTCTCGGTCAGTTTGCACTGATTGAGCTGGAGGTCTGTATATTAACGCAAGTATTGTTTTTGTACCTTTATTATTCTTTATTAGCACAAAAGATGTGTCGACGTTCACAATTTGAGGTTTTGACAAGAGGGTAGGGTTAAGACTTTCTTTGATATAAAGTAAAACGCCACCTCCATTTCGATTTATTCGGCTTTTCTCAAACATTACATAACCGGGAAGTGAATACTCTGCTAAAAAGTCTCTATCTTCTGTATTGAGCCAAGATTCTGTTATGCCAATCACATCATAATTTTCTGTAAACACTAGCTCCTCTCAATCTGAAAATTTATTGCGTATGCTACGAGCGTTTGCATAGAAAACCTTTATATTTGTTATTTTAGAACTCACGGAACGCTCTTTAATAATATTTTTGGTTCTTGTCGGATCTACATTTATGTTCATGGCTGTCCTCGGTCCTCGCTGTCTTCGGTCCTTATCGCTGGTGGGCCTCGGTTGCCTCTGTTTTTTGCTTGGCGTTGGATGATTTATGTCACTGCTGCTTCTTCTCGGATGGCGTTCTTTGATCCATGGCTGCGGACTGCTTCGTGTAGGAGACGACCCATGCGTGCGGAACCCACAGGGTTTAGATGAGTGCCATCCTTGCGGAACAGAGTAGGCTGGTTGTAGAAGTTGTCCCAGAGGTTGATGAATTCAACTTCTTCCCTCAGACACAAATATTTTAGTCGGCTATTTGTGCTGAAGGCCTTGTCGTAGAATTTGTCAGGTGCGTCGATCTTGGGGAGAATGCCTGAGATGATGATATTCCTTGACTTGTTTTTGTAGTGCTGGATCATCTTGCGATATTTCTCCATCAACTCTTCGGATCTGGTGCGCATGACGTCATTTGAACCAGCATGGATGACAAAAAGGGTATTTTTATTTGCATCTTTTGTGGTATCTTCGAAGGCTTCCACAATGTCGTCCAGTCCACCTCCTGGGATGCAAAATCTTTTTCGTCGATTTGGGACTCTGTCACAGAACTCTTCGACCTGTCCTCGTAGGATGTCCTCGTAGAGAGAGAGAGGGAGAGAGCAAAAGATCTTACTTAATTAAAAGGAAGCATGCCAATTATATACTATGATGTTGAAGGTGATTAATTGAACAGTGGAGATGTGAGAGAGAGAGAGAGAGAGCGAGCTAGAGAGAACGAGAGAGAGAGAGCGGGGGAGGTCACTGGGTCACAGGTCACAGGGTTGGGTAGCATGGGGTGGTGTAGGGCAGGCCTGTAGGAGGAGGGTGGGGTATGGGTAAGGGGTAAGGAGGGGGAGAGTAAGGGGTAAGGGCCTGTAGGAGGGGTGGGGTATGGGTAGGGGGTAAGGGGGGGTAGGGTAAGTGGTAAGGGAGATATATAGAGCACACACAATAAGTATTAAATTTATTCCTCAGATGTTCAGCAATATAGTTGTCTTTTCTGCATCAGCGAAATGTAGAATGTTGAGGTTCACTTCTCCATGACACGTATCTCCATGTGCTGGCGTGATAACAGCGGGGGTGGGGAAGGGGTGGCGTGATGACAGCTGGCGTGATGACAGCAGGGGTGTGGGTGGGGAAGGGGTGGTGGGGGTTTACCCATGGGCGAGTGGTGCTGGCCGCCACGGCTGGTGGCGGTCAGGGGGTGCGCCGGGTCACTGCGTCCTTAACCACACTGACCCTTGCCCAGCACAGCGCTCTTCAAATTTCCGTCTCTTCTTTCACTTGTCGTGTAATTTTGGTTAGATAGAACTCCAGAGTTTCACCCAATATCAAATCACCGTAATTTCCCGCTCACCCTGATGATTGTATCACATTTCCATCACTACCCCTTCCCTCACTAACTTGCTGTTCCCCACAGAGAGACAAATCCATACGTCCTCTCCTGACTGACTGACTGACAGGTCACTGTTGTCTGTTTTTATACATCGTTTGAGACTCAGGTTCAGAAGATACAAGCTTTCCTAAGGCTTGCTTGCTCATGACTGGCTGGCTGTGTGTTCTTGTTGTTGTTGGTTATACAGACGATCTGCCAAGACAACAAAACTTTCTCTAGTGCTGTGTTAAGTAGTTAAAGGCGAGCTGTGTGTAATGGACACCCTACCGATACTAGGCCCCATTCCCAACTAAAATTGTCATTTTACGATAAATATTGTTATTTCTTATTCATACGCGCATATTTTATGTTTAATATGAAGATAGTAACATGTAACAACAATAAAGCAAGTGGGAATAGTGCTTGGATGGTCAAAAACGTGAATTATTGCCGACCGATCATTCATGAAATGTGAGCTAGCCACGACGTATATCCTCCCCTCTCGGTGCCTGGAGAGAGACTGAGGGTGTGAGGGTTGTCTCTCTCTCTGTCTTTCCCATGCATAGACACACGCAACACCACACCCTAGGATCGGCTTGGAGATATTGGCACCATAATTACACCAATAAATATGGTAATAAGAGGAAAAATAGGTGATAACTGAAGGTGGGGTGGAAAGGGGGGAAGGAGGGGATTATGACAAATGTGGAGGAGTGATATAAGGTATGGAGTGGAATAATCTCACTTAATCACCATTTCACTTTTTTTAAGTGCTACTGGGGCCTTTTAAAATGTTTTTTATGCCTTACCTATTAACCTCTCCGCGGCGCACAGGGGGTTTTCTACAGGGTAAGACTGTGCGCACCTATGATGATTTTGGGACCTATTGCCAATTTCGATAAAAAGTACATCATCGTGTAGGGAATGTTTGCGTGCATCGGCCCATATATATTTGACCCCCCAAAAAATGTCTGGGGGGGGTAGGGGAACGGTCCGTAGTTGAAAAATGTGGAGCGAATGGCACCGCGGGGCTAGATTGTCATCGAGCGGCGAGATTTCCCTGCCGAATATTTACGCGCGCAGGGGATAGAAGGAGAGGGAGGAGGGGGTGGGTTACCGCGTATTATCACGTATATCTCCTTTTTCGAGCCCTTTTAGGCTATTTAGAGTATGTATACATGTGTAGGGCACCCATATAACAATGAATATGCCTCATAGTGACCAAAAATTGCAATATATAAGGGAATTATAAGAGAATATTTAGGCGGGAATGAAGATGTGTTGGAGGTTTGGCGGCAATTTATGAGCTGAGAGTGTGGTTTACGCCATACATATCACGTATATCTTGTACGTAGAGCACTGTCACGCTATAATACAGACTTGTACGTATGTATACGTGCCATATATCAAAATATATACCGCATATAAACCAATTCATGCGATATTTACGCACATTATCAATGAGTTTCTATGCGTGAACCAAGGTGTGAGTGAGTTGTGGTGGGAATGAAAGGGGGAGAGGGTGTGTTACGCCATAAATATCACGTCAATCTTGTATTTAGAGCACTCTCATGCTATAATAAAGACGTGTACATATGTAGGCGTCCCATATAACAAGGAATATACCGCATATAGCCCAATTGATGCGATATTTACGCAAATTGTGAATGTGTTTCTAGCAGACGGAAGCCTGAAAGGGGGGGTTGGGGGTAGGTGGGTGGGAGGGAGGCATGCAGGGGTGCAGTGAGTGAGTGAGTCGTGGAGAGATGGAAGTCAGGCAGATCTCTAGATAGATAACCAGCTTAGTGATAATTGTGGAGGCGCCCCAGGCGTATTGATGTTTGGTATTTTGACCCTTATGTCTACCAGATGGCTGGTGTTCGTTGCCATCAACAGGTCTACAATAACATGAGTCAGGAATGGAGAGAGAGAGAGTGAGAGAAACTGAGACATGCGTATGTCGTACATATAAATGGACTTCAGAATTGCATTTTTATGCAAGCAGACATTGCATTTTAGACACATGTGAAGTACCACAGAAACATGTAGGCCATTGACTGTAAATAAAGTACTATATTTATAGACCACCAGCGACGGTGCTGAGTCAACACAGGCAGATTGCCTGTTGTGATAGAGGGCTAAATATAGACTGGTGTCTCCTTACACCTGCGAAAGGGTAGATTGCCACCAGAGAAACGTTTACTTATTTATTTCGAAGTAATATGCAATCTAAATGTATATTCGAGACCTACTGCAATTATTTGTATGACAGTCATGACTATGTATAATCCAATATACGCGCGTAGGCGAGACATAAGAAAGCTGGTTGAGCAATTTTCGACACCCACACAGTTATTATTCATTTTTATTTACAATATTATACAATACAAATGTATTTGTGAAGAGTATTTTATCCATTATTGTATTTATACCAATTTTGTTCCCAGACAGAGCTGCTGTAGCTGGAGAATCAAGGAGCGGCAAGGGTCACCTCGTGACCGCCTGACCGTGTGAAAATGAGTGGAGTCACACTGAGAGGGGCAATTTTGCTGAGTGTTTGGGCAATTTTTGACAGAATAAAGTTATATAATTACTAATTCTTGACAGAGACAAACTATTATAAACCTTGGCATGATATAATTGATAATCCCATCAATTTACAAACGTAAATTGGTGGGATAATTCATTTTGTTTTTGTATATTGTCATTTCGATTGTAGACACGAAGTTTTGAGTGATATTTGGTATGAGCTCCTGTGGCATGGTTGGTAAGGTCGCGGACTGGAAAACTCAAAGTGTCGTAGGGTAGTGGGATCGAATCCAGGAGGGGGTTATGGGGAAGGTTTTATATTGTCTAGAAAAAAATTTATAAATTTTTTTTTTACAAGATCATGCCATTGTATTCAAACAATATGAAATATTCATAGAATATATCATATTGTAAGAATACAATGACATGACCTTGTTTTTTTTTTTTTTTTTATTGTTTTATTTTATTATCATAGTAGGTTTGACATGATTTATTGAAACATATTTATTTTTGTACAATTCATTTGAGGTAAGAAAATGATTATATACACATTACTTAGGCTAATAACAAACATATATATTGATATACTAAAAAAATAAGGCATATTACATGTAAATCTTTGAAACTTATAAACTAAATAATGAAACATACAATTATATAATGTAAAAGCTATATCACAGGGACATCTTTGGAACTTATACATTATATAATATATATGTTACATTATGAGGTAGCGTGATCAATTAGGTCAGGTCAGGTAAGGTAGGGCGCGAGTCCAGGGCAGGGCAGGGCAGGAGGCGAGTCCAGGGCAGGGCACGGGGCGAGTCCAGGGCAGGGCAGGGCAGGGCAGGGGCCGACACTCAGTAGTTCTTGAAGGTGTGGTAGTCCCTGAAGCAGTCACCCAGGCAGAGTGCAACTTTGCACTCGGCGCACATTGAGGTGACTCTTTTGGTCACATGGGGTTTCCTCACACTGGAGCTGCAGACGGTGCACTGCACCTGCCTGTGACGAGTGCCAATCAGCTCGGTGTTGGTTGTGTAGTGTCTTTCGACACCCAGCTGGATGCGGTCAGGAACGTGATCCCCACGCCATGCCGTACGTCTGTGAGTGGTGGTGCCATACTTCTCCAGGAGTTGGTAGGAGACGTTGTACACGAACTCCCGGAATTTCAGCTTCTGGTTTGGGGCCATATCCTTCTTCACCAACCACAAGTTGTAGGCGTTCAGCATCGTTATGTCAACTAGGTGGAGGAAGAGCTTGTGATACCACTTCACAGTCTTCCTCAGACACTCAACACCTGACAGCTGACAGTCAGACTTGTCCACCAGGCGCATGTTTTTTGGTGTAGTCCACTACCATGTCGGGCTTGTAGATTGTCTTCCTGGTTCGGTAGTGGATTTTGCCAGAATCCACCTGGGCACCTGTGTGGACGGTGGAAAGCAGGTGGACGTCTCGCTTATCCTTCCACTTCAGGGCTATCAGTTTCCCACACTTCTCGAGCTGCTTGTATTTCTGCCCCTTTCGTCGCCTTCTTCGCACATGCCTCTCGCGGTGTTCCTGGGCCAGGTCGTCTTCTGAAGGTGTGTCACTGGAGGAGGCATCTGTGAGAGGAATGACATCACCTGTGAACTTTGGCATAAACTTTCTTGTCTTTCTGACAGTCCCACATGACCCCGTTTGGTTGTCATAAAGAAACTGGCAGAGAGCAGGAGAAGTATACCAGTTGTCAGTGTAGATGATGTGGCCTTTGCCCAGGTAGGTGCCAACATTTTCCTGACGATGGCACCTGACATGCCCATGGGGACATTGGCAGCGGCTTTCGGTACGTCAATGTCAGTTCCTGTATACACGATCATGTCAAGCACTATTCCAGTTTCACAGTCGCACAACACGAAGAGCTTGATTCCGAACCTATGCCTCTTCAAGGGGATATACTGCTTGAAAACAAGACGTCCTTTGAAGAGCACGAGCGACTCATCAATCACCAAATTGAGGAAGGGGTAAAAGTATTTCCTATACCTCTCCAACAACATGGTGAACACATCCCGAACTTTCCATATCCTGTCAATCCTGTTAGGATTTTCGTTGTCTGCAAAGTGCATAAATCTTAGCAGCAACAAAAATCTGTCACGAGTCATGAACTTATTGAAAGTTGGGGTGGCGATGAGAGGGTCGTGCTTCCAGTAGTGTTGCAACACATGCTTCTTGATCAGAGGCATGAGGAACAACAAGGCAAAGAACGTCAGAAATTCTGCCACAGTCGTATCCACCCAGCCTCGTATTCTCGCTTTTGGAGAAAGGACGTCCAATCTGCCAAACACCCACCTGTAGTAGGCGTTTGTTTGGGCAACGATGTACGTCATTACCTCCATGTCGAAAAAAGCGAGGAAGAAGTCGCTTTCGTTCGCTTGATCATCACAGGGCCAGTCGTCAGTTGTTCCTGACGTCCCAGGATTGAACTGGGGCACGTCAGGTACAAAATTGACCCCGTCAGACCAATCGAACGAAGGCATGCCAGGGATCGGAATGTCGTCTGCGTCTGCTTCTGCGTCTGAAATATCGCTTCCATGGTCGCGATACAGCACTTCATCATCATTACCCTCCTCTTCACTCGACAGACGATGCCCTTCCTCGTTTTCGTCACCGACGTCGGACTCACTCCCACTGTCCACTCCCAAATCCCCCCACCCTTGGTCCCGTGCTAGGGCTTCGTCGTCGAAACCCGGGCTGCCAATGTCCTGCGAATCACCATCAAACAGCAGGGCGGCATACTTAGATGGTGTAAGAGTTTTCCGGGTCACTTTGGCACGTGCGGGAGTCTTATGGACAGGGACAGCAGAGGTGGTGGCAGGGGCGGCGGCAGGGGGGGCGGCGGCAGGGGCGGCGGCGGCAGGGGCAGCAGTGGTGCGTGGCCTTGATGGCAAGATGATGGTGGTGCCTGTCGCCCTTCTCTCTGTTCCTTGGGCAGGGGCGGCAGGGGCGGCAGGGGCGGCAGGGGCAGCAGGGCAGGCAGGGACACCAGGGCCAGCAGTCGATTTCCCTCTCCCTTTCCCCTTCCCCTTCCCTGTTCCTTGGGCAGGGGCGGCAGGGGCGGCAGGGGCGGCAGGGGCAGCAGGGGCGGCAGGGGCGGCAGGGGCAGCAGGGCCGGCAGGGACACCAGGGCCAGCAGTCGCTTTCCCAGTCGCTTTCCCTCTCCCTTTCCCCTTCCCCTTCCCTGTTCCTTGGGCAGGGGCGGCAGGGGCGGCAGGGGCAGCAGGGGCGGCAGGGGCGGCAGGGGCAGCAGGGGCGGCAGGGGCAGCCGGGCCAGGGGCGGCTGGTGGTGTTGGTGGTGGTAGGGGCACTGTGGCTGGCGTACGGGTTCTTTTCCCTACGCCCGTGCCTTTCATTTTCCTGCCCCCGCAGGTAATGCAGCCCTAGGGCGGCCTCCTGCGTCGCTGGTACCGGTGGCAGGGGTGGCAGGGGTGGCAGTGGTGGCAGTGGTGGTGGTAGTGGTTGTTGCAGTGGCCTGGGTCGTGGTGGCAGTGTCCCGAAAGACCAATGACCTCTGTGCCATTGCCCTGCTTGCACGTGTTTTACGTGCTTTTGGTGCTGGTGATTCGTCCTCTGAGCTGTAGGGCGTGTCGTACTGGTAGCTAGGGTCTTTGGCAGCCACCCTCTGCCTTCCACGGCGGCTAACACCACCAGAAGGAGGGCTGGTTGTGTCATCAGGGAGCGAGCGTGAGGGACGTGTAGGCTCCATGACTAGTGCGTGGTTACTGGCGCGGTGGTGCTTGCACGAGTGCGGGGCGAGCGTTTGGCGGGGTGGTATCGAGAGTTGACATGTAGTACTATACCCACACCAATTTTCAGCCGCCTGGCTATAAACGCGCGGTTTTGGTACGTGTTCAAAGTCTCTGCTCTTAAGAGTCTACCCGCAGTGCGCCGGGGGAACTCTTAAGAGTCTCCCCGCAGCTCCCGGGTTAAGAGTGTTCCCATCTTTGCCCACCAACACCTCTTAAGAGTGTTCTCGCCGTTCCCGGGTTAATCTTAGATTAACCCATAGGCACCTAGCTAATGGCCTCCTGAGCGTTCATCCGGGTCTGATGGGTTAAGACTTTTCGTGCCATTTAGGTGTCAAATGTTCCCTTGTGAGCGATTGTGAGCCTGTAGTTTAGGAGAAACTGAGAAATTGTTCTACCTAAAAAAAGTACAAACTATTCTCTTTAAGGGTGTCTTTGGGGTGTGTTCTTTTTGTTTCAAGCTTGAAAGAGGTCTAGGAAGCAAACACACACACATATATATATATATATATATATATATATATATACAGTATATGCCCTCACAGATGGTAGTGCTGGTGAGTTATAAAGGTTAAGGGGGCCCACATCGTTTTTGTTTGTTCTCTCTCTCTGGGTTGTATCCATTCGTCCCCATTCAGCCTTCAGTTTAAAGACGTTTATCCCCATTCAGGTGTTGAATTTTTCCTGGCGAGCGGTAGCGTGCCAGAAAATTTAAAGACAAACATTATTGAAAAATATCTCCTGCGAGGCCGGATTTTCCCACACAATCCTGGCGAGCGAGCGATATTTACAACTAGATGGGACTGAAGGGATACAAGCCAGAGAATGAAAGAAAGGGAGAGAAAATAGAGGAGGTCACCCCCCTTAAGTGAGGCCTCCTAGTCATAAATTAATGAGGTTTGTCCTACTTATCAGGAACAGGGTATAACCTTTGTAATATATTGTACTCCCAGGTGGTAGGCCTATCCGTGCTGGTGGAGGATGCCTCCGGCCTTGTATCCTGTTGTACGACCCTCTGTGTGGCAGTGATGGGGTCACCTATGGGAACAGTTGCAGGTTAGAGGCGGCTCAATGTGACAACCCTTCCATTAGACTTCTTCATTATGGGGAATGTGAAGGTCAGTTGCTCTTATATATATTAATGATTTCAATTAAAAAAATATATATATATTATATATATATATATATATATATATATATATATAATATATAATATATATATATTTATATTTATATATATATATATATATATTATATATATATATATATATATTATATATATATATACCAGTATATATATTTATTTAAATATATATTATTTTAATATGTACACAACAGTCCGAGCCTTCTAATAAGATACTCGGACATACTTGTTAAACCCTTATTTTGTGCATGCAATAAATTTTAGATGCAATTTAATTTTAGCACTATCTATCTATCTATTGCCTGACGCCGTGATCCCCGAAGGGGTGGCCACGAACGAACCGCCCCCATGCACCTCTGTCCCCAGTCAGTCGACGCCCCTCCCCCCAACCAGCACCGCCTTCGTTCATGTACTTCCTCACTCCATCCTTCCACCTCATATTCGGTCTACCTCTCCCCCTCTGTCCCTCCACCTCGCTCTCGTACACCCTCTTAGTCATTCTCTCGCTTTCCATACGTTCCATATGGCCGAACCATCTCAAGTTGTTCCTTTTCACACTTTCCAGCACATCTACCTCCACACCACACCTCCTTCTTACTTCCTCATTAGTCTGTCTATCCCTCCATGTAACTCCGCACACACTCCTTAAGTAATTCATTTCCACTGCTCTCACTCTTGGTCTGAGTCTCTCAACCAACGTCCATGCTTCGCTTCCGTAAGTCAGTGTCGGGATTACCACACTGTCATGCAAGGACTTCTTCACTTCCATACTGACCACCCTATTTCTTGTTACTGCTTTCAGCATTTCTACAACCCTCTTCCCCTGTTGTACCCTCTCCCGCACTTCTTCATCCATAGTCCCATCCTTACTAAACACACTGCCCAGATACTTAAACGAGCTGACGATCTCCATAGCCTGACCGTTCAGCTTCACCTCACACTCTGTGACTTCACCCCTTTCGAAGACCATAACCTTGCTCTTCCCCGCATTTACCTTCAAATTCCGTTTTTCGCACACTGTTCCAAACTCATTTACCAGACTCTGCAACTCCCATTCATTATCACTCATCAGAACTGTATTATCCGCAAACAGCAGTATAGGTAGCTTCCACTCAATTCCCTCCCTTTTCAGCGATACACCAACATCCACTGCTCTTGATAGTATTTCTTTCATAACTCCATCCATATATACAGTAAACAACCACGGGGACATCACACACCCCTGTTTCAAACCAACATTCAGGTCAAAGAACTCGCTCTGCTCACTCTCCACACGTACTGCCGCCTTTGCACCCTCATACATGCTCTTCACTGCTTTCAGCAACTTGCCCTCTACTCCGTATATTCTAAGTACTTTCCACAAACCTTCTCTATCCACTCTGTCATAGGCCTTCTCCAAGTCCATAAAGGCAACATACACCTTTTGTTTCTTCTCCAGATATTTCTCCACAACACAATTCAGGGTAAAAATCTGATCTACACATCCTCTTCCCTTCCTAAAACCTCCCTGCTCGTCGCCTATCCATTTCTCCGTTCTCACTCTCACTCTCTCAATCACTACCCTACTGTATACCTTCCCTACTACACTTAGAAGACATATTCCTCGGTGGTTACCACACACTCCTCTTTCCCCTTTGCCCTTATATAGGGGGACTATTATGCCAGTCTTCCAGTCATCGGGTGCACTCCCCTTCTCCCATGCTAGTTTGCACATTTTCCATACCCATTCTATCACTATCTCACCACCATACCTCAACATTTCCCCACACACTCCATCTGTTCCTGGTGCTTTCCCCAACTTCACTCTTTTCATGGCTTCCCACACTTCTGACCTCCTGATCCCCACCTCCTCCTCCACTACTTCTCTTCTTCTCCCTCCCATACCATATCCAGCTATGTTTGCTGGCTCTTCATTCCTTTCATTTAGCAACTCACTGAAGTACTCCCTCCATCTTTCGACTCTCTCTTGCTTCTCGGCTAGCATTCTCCCATTCTTATCTTTCACACCCTTACTGTTTCCCTTGCTACCTTCCCTAACTTTCTTGACTTCTTTCCAGAACAGTTTCTTACTCTCCCTCCATTTTACACTCAGATTCCTTCCAAATTCCTCATCTACTCTTCTCTTACTTTCCTTCACTACTCTCTTCACCACCCTCTTACTCTCCACGTACCTCGCTCGTTTCTGTCTCTCGGAATCTTCATTCCCTCTACTACCCAACCACTCTCTATATGCTTTCTTCTTTTTTTCCACAGCTATTCTTACCTCTTCTGTCCACCATGCTGTACCTTTCACTCCCCTCCCTCTTCTCCTCACTCCACACACCTCCTCACATGCTGCACAGATCTCATCCTTAAACACCTTGCTCATCTCCTCCACTTCCTCCATAACTTCCAGGTCGAACCCACCTAGTCGTCTTTCCACTGCTCTCCTGTACTCCTCCCTGATTTCCTCCTCCTGCAACCTCTCCACCCTCCTCACCATTCCACCCTCCTCTCGCCTCCCTCCCGCTCTCCTCACCCACTTCTTTTGTATCCTAACCTTAGCTACCACTACATAATGATCAGACAGACCCCCTCCAATACCCCTATACACCCTAGCATCCATCACAGATTTCTTCATTCGTTCATCCACACATACATAATCAATCAATGACTTTCGTTCCACCACTGTCTTATCCTTCATCGTCAACATCCGTTTCCACGTGTACCTGTGGATCATTCTGTGTCGGAAGAAGGTGTTGGCTATCCACAGCCTCCTCCCCACACATACGTCCACAAGTGCACTACCATTCCCATTCACCTCTGATGGTACCCCCCACCCTCCCACCACTCCCTCAACTTTCCTATCACCCACCTTACCATTCATATCCCCAATCAGAAATATTCTTTCGTTCTTGTCAAACTTCTCCAGGCACGCCTCCACATTCATCCAGAACTCCTCTTTCTTTCTTTCAAGTATATCCTCTGTCGGGGCATACACACATACAATCACCCACGTTTGTATTCCTACTTTCATTCTCACCCACACAATCCTTGAACCCACAGACCCATACTCTCTTACACATTCCTTCCATTTGCTACTTACAAACAAACATGCACCTTCTCTCGCTGTTCCTTCACTCACTCCAGCACACACACCCATTCCACACTCCCACTCTTTCACATCTGAACCTTTCCATTTGGTCTCTGTCATTCCACATACATCCAGCCTGGCATTCACTAACACTTCCAGAACCTCTCTCTCTTTTGTGCCATCATTCATGCCACTAACATTCCACGTAGCCATTCTCAGAATGTCCGAAGGCATGTCCTTAGTCGGTCGTGGTTCGTCAACGTTGGTTCCGTCCGCATCCGAGGCTGTTCGTTCGTTTTTCCTTGCTTCGATATTTTTTCCGGGTGGGGGTCGCAAGCCCACCGACCCAACCTCTTTAGTCGCCTCTTACGACACGCAGAAGGCACTAACATTGTTTAAACTTTGTGCAGTGAACCTCCCCTTTTCTACACACCTTTAGTGTGGAAGTATATTCACATATACTTCCATTAGACTTCTTCATTATGGGGAATGTGAAGGTCAGTTGCTCTTATATTTATTAATGATTTCAATTAAAAAAAATATATATATATATATATATATATATATATATATATATATATATATATATATATATATATATATACCGGTATATATATATATATATATATACATTCCCCTGAACTTATATAACCTTAGTTCAGTTGTATGTGTGTTATAATAATTCACCTAGCCCTGTGAGAGGCTAGCTTGCCTTCTCTCTTTCGTTCGTGGCTAGCTCTTCTGTCGACAGGACAGCGCCTGCAGTATACGTTGCCGTTCGGCTAGGAGTATAATTAGTTTATTTAGCCCTTGTGCGATTAATTCAATTTATCATAAGTTTACACAATGTTGTCTTATGGTTTATTGATTGCTCCTGTGTTGTTAGTGAGAGCATAGGAGCATAGTTCTATTACGTAGTCTGGCAGTGTCTGGGCTACCCTCCTCCTTCCCTTGCGAAGGCCTGGTACCCTGTCGCCGCCGCATGACTCATTCCAGCCAGAAACCTTGTAGTGACAACACATGCTTCTCTGTGTTAGTCAGACTTGTTTCCTGGTTTCCCTTAAATACCGCATAGATATATTTTGTTCCTTATTAGATCGAAGCATAGCAAGGCTGGAATAATTTTGAGCATTAAAGTTTTGTTTTAATATTAGTTTTTTGCATTCTCAAAGTTTTTTTTCGTTTGTCTTAGATACAATTAGTGCATCCTTTTCTCTGGCATTCTTAAATATCAACTTCATACCTGTTTCCTTCCATTTCTCTTCCTTTATTCTACTGCATTGTTATTTATTATATTATGTATATTTTATATATCATTGAGGTTGGCAACTACAGTGGTTTGTTCGGTGGCTCTCAGAAGCCAGCTGCAACCTACTGATATGCCAACCTCTGTATATTGTTGGGCTACTGCATTGGACTTTTTTCCCATGTTTTTGCTTTATGTTATTCTCAATTCCTGAGCGATTGGGCATACTATGAAGCGTCTGGGAGTCTAGCAGTATTATGTTTTGACTATTATGTGCAGTCTAGAATAACCTTAGAAGTACTCTTGATATATTAAACGCACTATCAACCAGATTCCGGGACAGTAGCTATTTTTGTGTCTCCTTGTATTACTGCTTTAATAGAGCAAAGAGGAAGATAACCCCTTTTCCTAGAGAACCTGCGGGTCTTGGTGTTTGAGTCAGATAATAAGAACGTTTCTGTTGCAGGGTAGTGCAGTACAGTCGGCAGTATTGGGTGCAGATCTACAGCATTGTTTGTCTTTTTGCTACAGCATTTCCTTTTTGCCAGTGCTGTGGGTTAGGCTATTAGAGCATCTGCTTACCCACGGGCTCCCCTCGTAACAATATATATAATATATATATATATATATATATATATGTATATATATCTATCTATCTATTGCCCGACGCCGTGATCCCCGAAGTGGTGGCCACGAATGAATCGCCTCCATGCACCTCTGTCCCCAGTCAGTCGACACCCCTGCCCCCAACCAGCACCGCCTTCGTTCATATACTTCCTCACTCCATCCTTCCACCTCTCCTTCAGTCTACCTCTCCCTCTCTGTCCCTCCACCTCGGTCTTGTACACCCTCTTAGTCATTCTCTCGCTTTCCATACATTCCATATGGCCGAACCATCTCAAGTTGTTCCTTTTAACACTTGCCAGCACATCTACCTCCACACCAAACCTCCTTCTTACTTCTTAATTAGTCTGTCTATCCCTCCATGTAAATCCGCACGCACTTCTAAAGTAGTTAATTTCCACTGCTCTCACTTTTGGTCTGAGTCTCTCAACCAATGTCCATGCTTCACTTCCGTAAGTCAGTGTCGGGATTATCACACTGTCATGCAAGGAATTCTTCACTTCCATACTGACCACCCTATTTCTTGTTACTGCTTTCAGCATTTCTACAACCCTCTTCCCCTGTTGTACCCTCTCCCGCACTTCTTCATCCATAGTCCCATCCTTACTAAACACACTGCCCAGATACTTAAACGAGCTGACGATCTCCATAGCCTGACCGTTCAGCTTCACCTCACACTCTGTGACTTCACCCCTTTCGAAGACCATAACCTTGCTCTTCCCCGCATTTACCTTCAAATTCCGTTTTTCGCACACTGTTCCAAACTCATTTACCAGACTCTGCAACTCCCATTCATTATCACTCATCAGAACTGTATTATCCGCAAACAGCAGTATAGGTAGCTTCCACTCAATTCCCTCCCTTTTCAGCGATACACCAACATCCACTGCTCTTGATAGTATTTCTTTCATAACTCCATCCATATATACAGTAAACAACCACGGGGACATCACACACCCCTGTTTCAAACCAACATTCAGGTCAAAGAACTCGCTCTGCTCACTCTCCACACGTACTGCCGCCTTTGCACCCTCATACATGCTCTTCACTGCTTTCAGCAACTTGCCCTCTACTCCGTATATTCTAAGTACTTTCCACAAACCTTCTCTATCCACTCTGTCATAGGCCTTCTCCAAGTCCATAAAGGCAACATACACCTTTTGTTTCTTCTCCAGATATTTCTCCACAACACAATTCAGGGTAAAAATCTGATCTACACATCCTCTTCCCTTCCTAAAACCTCCCTGCTCGTCGCCTATCCATTTCTCCGTTCTCACTCTCACTCTCTCAATCACTACCCTACTGTATACCTTCCCTACTACACTTAGAAGACATATTCCTCGGTGGTTACCACACACTCCTCTTTCCCCTTTGCCCTTATATAGGGGGACTATTATGCCAGTCTTCCAGTCATCGGGTGCACTCCCCTTCTCCCATGCTAGTTTGCACATTTTCCATACCCATTCTATCACTATCTCACCACCATACCTCAACATTTCCCCACACACTCCATCTGTTCCTGGTGCTTTCCCCAACTTCACTCTTTTCATGGCTTCCCACACTTCTTACCTCCTGATCCCCACCTCCTCCTCCACTACTTCTCTTCTTCTCCCTCCCATACCATATCCAGCTATGTTTGCTGGCTCTTCATTCCTTTCATTTAGCAACTCACTGAAGTACTCCCTCCATCTTTCGACTCTCTCTTGCTTCTCGGCTAGCATTCTCCCATTCTTATCTTTCACACCCTTACTGTTTCCCTTGCTACCTTCCCTAACTTTCTTGACTTCTTTCCAGAACAGTTTCTTACTCTCCCTCCATTTTACACTCAGATTCCTTCCAAATTCCTCATCTACTCTTCTCTTACTTTCCTTCACTACTCTCTTCACCACCCTCTTACTCTCCACGTACCTCGCTCGTTTCTGTCTCTCGGAATCTTCATTCCCTCTACTACCCAACCACTCTCTATATGCTTTCTTCTTTTCTTCCACAGCTATTTTTACCTCTTCTGTCCACCATGCTGTACCTTTCACTCCCCTCCCTCTTCTCCTCACTCCACACACCTCCTCACATGCTGCACAGATCTCATCCTTAAACACCTTGCTCATCTCCTCCACTTCCTCCATAACTTCCAGGTCGAACCCACCTAGTCGTCTTTCCACTGCTCTCCTGTACTCCTCCCTGATTTCCTCCTCCTGCAACCTCTCCACCCTCCTCACCATTCCACCCTCCTCTCGCCTCCCTCCCGCTCTCCTCACCCACTTCTTTTGTATCCTAACCTTAGCTACCACTACATAATGATCAGACAGACCCCCTCCAATACCCCTATACACCCTAGCATCCATCACAGATTTCTTCATTCGTTCATCCACACATTCATAATCAATCAATGACTTTCGTTCCACCACTGTTTTATCCTTCATCGTCAACATCCGTTTCCACGTGTACCTGTGGATCATTCTGTGTCGGAAGAAGGTGTTGGCTATCCACAGCCTCCTCCCCACACATACGTCCACAAGTGCACTACCATTCCCATTCACCTCTGATGGTACCCCCCACCCTCCCACCACTCCCTCAACTTTCCTATCACCCACCTTACCATTCATATCCCCAATCAGAAATATTCTTTCGTTCTTGTCAAACTTCTCCAGGCACGCCTCCACATTCATCCAGAACTCCTCTTTCTTTCTTTCAAGTATATCCTCTGTCGGGGCATACACACATACAATCACCCACGTTTGTATTCCTACTTTCATTCTCACCCACACAATCCTTGAACCCACAGACCCATACTCTCTTACACATTCCTTCCATTTGCTACTTACAAATAAACATGCACCTTCTCTCGCTGTTCCTTCACTCACTCCAGCACACACACCCATTCCACACTCCCACTCTTTCACATCTGAACCTTTCCATTTGGTCTCTGTCATTCCACATACATCCAGCCTGGCATTCACTAACACTTCCAGAACCTCTCTCTCTTTTGTGCCATCATTCATGCCACTAACATTCCACGTAGCCATTCTCAGAATGTCCGAAGGCATGTCCTTAGTCGGTCGTGGTTCGTCAACGTTGGTTCCGTCCGCATCCGAGGCTGTTCGTTCGTTTTTCCTTGCTTCGATATTTTTTCCGGGTGGGGGTCGCAAGCCCACCGACCCAACCTCTTTAGTCGCCTCTTACGACACGCAGAAGGCACTAACATTGTTTAAACTTTGTGCAGTGAACCTCCCCTTTTCTACACACCTTTAGTGTGGAAGTATATTCACATATACTTCCATTAGACTTCTTCATTATGGGGAATGTGAAGGTCAGTTGCTCTTATATTTATTAATGATTTCAATTAAAAAAAAAAAAAAAAAAAAATATATATACTGTATATATATATATATATATATATATATATATATATATATATATATATATATATATATATATATATATATATATATATATATATATACCGGTATATATATATATATATATACATTCCCCTGAACTTATATAACCTTAGTTCAGTTGTATGTGTGTTATAATAATTCACCTAGCCCTGTGAGAGGCTAGCTTGCCTTCTCTCTTTCGTTCGTGGCTAGCTCTTGTGTCGACAGGACAGCGCCTGCAGTATACGTTGCCGTTCGGCTTGGAGTATAATTAGTTTATTTAGCCCTTGTGCGATTAATTCAATTTATCATAAGTTTACACAATGTTGTCTTATGTTTTATTGATTGCTCCTGTGTTGTTAGTGAGAGCATAGGAGCATAGTTCTATTATGTAGTCTGGCAGTGTCTGGGCTACCCTCCTCCTTCCCTTGCGAAGGCCTGGTACCCTGTCGCCGCCGCATGACTCATTCCAGCCAGAAACCTTGTAGTGACAACACATGCTTCTCTGTGTTAGTCAGACTTGTTTCCTGGTTTCCCTTAAATACCGCATAGATATATTTTGTTCCTTATTAGATCGAAGCATAGCAAGGCTGGAATAATTTTGAGCATTAAAGTTTTGTTTTAATATTAGTTTTTTGCATTCTCAAAGCTTTTTTTCGTTTGTCTTAGATACAATTAGTGCATCCTTTTCTCTGGCATTCTTAAATATCAACTTCATACCTGTTTCCTTCCATTTCTCTTCCTTTATTCTACTGCATTGTTATTTATTATATTATGTATATTTTATATATCATTGAGGTTGGCAACTACAGTGGTTTGTTCGGTGGCTCTCTGAAGCCAGCTGCAACCTACTGATATGCCAACCTCTGTATATTGTTGGGCTACTGCATTGGACTTTTTTCCCATGTTTTTGCTTTATGTTTTTCTCAATTCCTGAGCGATTGGGCATACTATGAAGCGTCTGGGAGTCTAGCAGTATTATGTTTTGACTATTATGTGCAGTCTAGAATAACCTTAGAAGTACTCTTGATATATTAAACGCACTATCAACCAGATTCCGGGACAGTAGCTATTTTTGTGTCTCCTTGTATTACTGCTTTAATAGAGCAAAGAGGAAGATAACCCCTTTTCCTAGAGAACCTGCGGGTCTTGGTGTTTGAGTCAGATAATAAGAGCGTTTCTGTTGCAGGGTAGTGCAGTACAGTCGGCAGTATTGGGTGCAGATCTACAGCATTGTTTGTCTTTTTGCTACAGCATTTCCTTTTTGCCAGTGCTGTGGGTTAGGCTATTAGAGCATCTGCTTACCCACGGGCTCCCCTCGTAACAATATATATATATATATATATATATATATATATATATATATATATATGTATATATATCTATCTATCTATTGCCCGACGCCGTGATCCCCGAAGTGGTGGCCACGAATGAACCGCCTCCATGCACCTCTGTCCCCAGTCAGTCGACACCCCTGCCCCCAACCAGCACCGCCTTCGTTCATATACTTCCTCACTCCATCCTTCCACCTCTCCTTCAGTCTACCTCCCTCTCTGTCCCTCCACCTCGGTCTTGTACACCCTCTTAGTCATTCTCTCGCTTTCCATACATTCCATATGGCCGAACCATCTCAAGTTGTTCCTTTTAACACTTGCCAGCACATCTACCTCCACACCACACCTCCTTCTTACTTCTTAATTAGTCTGTCTATCCCTCCATGTAAATCCGCACGCACTTCTTAAGTAGTTAATTTCCACTGCTCTCACTTTTGGTCTGAGTCTCTCAACCAATGTCCATGCTTCACTTCCATAAGTCAGTGTCGGGATTATCACACTGTCATGCAAGGAATTCTTCACTTCCATACTGACCACCCTATTTCTTGTTACTGCTTTCAGCATTTCTACAACCCTCTTCCCCTGTTGTACCCTCTCCCGCACTTCTTCATCCATAGTCCCATCTTTACTAAACACACTGCCCAGATACTTAAACGAGCTGACGATCTCCATAGCCTGACCGTTCAGCTTCACCTCACACTCTGTGACTTCACCCCTTTCGAAGACCATAACCTTGCTCTTCCCCGCATTTACCTTCAAATTCCGTTTTTCGCACACTGTTCCAAACTCATTTACCAGACTCTGCAACTCCCATTCATTATCACTCATCAGAACTGTATTATCGGCAAACAGCAGTATAGGTAGCTTCCACTAATTTCCCTCCCTTTTCAGCGATACACCAACATCCACTGCTCTTGATAGTATTTCTTTCATGACTCCATCCATATATACAGTAAACAACCACGGGGACATCACACACCCCTGTTTCAAACCAACATTCAGGTCTAAGAACTCGCTCTGCTCACTCTCCACACGTACTGCCACCTTTGCACCCTCATACATGCTCTTCACTGCTTTCAGCAACTTGCCATCTACTCCGTATATTCTAAGTACTTTCCACAAACCTTCTCTATCCACTCTGTCATAGACCTTCTCCAAGTCCATAAAGGCAACATACACCTTTTGTTTCTTCTCCAGATATTTTTCCACAACACAATTCAGGGTAAAAATCTGATCTACACACCCACTTCCCTTCCTAAAACTTCTCTGCTCGTCGCCTATCCATTTCTCCGTTCTCACTCTCACTCTCTCAATCACTACCCTACTGTATACCTTCCCTACTACGCTTAGAAGACATATTCCTCGGTGGTTACCACACACTCCTCTTTCCCCTTTGCCCTTATATAGGGGGACTATTATGCCAGTCTTCCAGTCATCGGGTGCACTCCCCTTGTCCCATGCTAGTTTGCACATTTTCCATACCCATTCGATCACAATCTCACCACCATACCTCAACATTTCCCCACACACTCCATCTGTTGCTGTATATATATATATATACATACAGTATACTGTATATAAATTCTTGCTTCAAAATTTCTTAAGCATTTCTCTTCTCATAATCTGCTCTCAGATCACCAGTATGGCTTCCTTAAGGATAGCTCTACTGGTGATCTTCTTTCATACCTTACTAACTCATGGTCATCCAACTTTTGGGACTTCGGTGAGACTTTTTCTGTTGCACTAGCCATATCGAAGGACTTCGATAGAGTCTGGCACAAATCTTTAATTTCCAAACTGCCCTCCTTCGATTTCTGTCCCTCCATCTGTGCCTTTGTCTCCAATTTCCTTTCCGGCCGTTCCATAGCTCCGGTTGTGGACGGCCATCGCTCATTTCCTCATCCTATCAACTCTGGTGTTCCTCAGGGTTCTGTCCTATCTCCTATTCTCTTTCTAATTTTCATAAACGATCTTCTCAACTGTACATCCCGTCCCATCCATTCATATGCAGACGACTCTACTTTACACCACTCAATTAGTTTTCCAGAACGCCCCAGCCAGCAGTCCCTCAAAAGTAAACGTAATGAAGCCATAAAATGCTTATCTGCTGATCTAGCTACTATTTCCAATTGGGGTAGAGAAAACCGTATTGCATTTAATGCTTCCAAAACTCAATTTATCCATCTTACTACCCATCAGGAACCTCCAGAGGACTATCCTTTATTCTTCAACAATACAAAAATCAACCCTTCATCTTCCCTCAATGTTCTCGGTGTCTCTTTTTCTTCTGCTCTCACTTGGAAAGACCATATTACCAGTCTTGCTAAGGCAGTCTCCCAGAAGCTGGGTGTGCTCAGCCGCTGCAAGAGGTTCTTTACCCCTGTGCAGCTTCTTGCTCTGTACAGGGGCACAGTGCGTCCTTGTATTGAGTATTGTTCACATGTGTGGGGAGGATCCTCTCACACTGCACTCCTAGATAAAGTAGAATGGAAAGCCTTTCATATCATTAACTCCAGTCCACTCACCAACTCTCTCCAATCTCTCTCTTGGCGCTGCAATGTTGCATCTCTCTCTCTATTCTATCGCTACTAAATTAAGCAGTGTTCCTCGGAGCTTTCCCAGTGCATACCACCTCCTCTACGTAGGGTACATAATACACGCCTTGCAACACAATCCCACCCCTACTCTGTGCAACTCTCCAACCTAAGAGTGAAACGCTATTCTCAGACTTTCTTCTATTCAACTGCTGAGCTCTGGAACTCTCTCCCAGAATCAGTATTTCCCTCTTCCTATGGCTTAAATTGCTTCAAACTCTGTGTGTCCAGGCATTTTAGCTCAAACGTCCCTTGACTTCGGCTCTGTCACTCTTTGAAATCTGTGGTAGGCACTCGTTGCAGGCAGTTATGCCTTTTGCCTCCCTCATTCACATAGAAAAACAATTTTTATTTTTATTTTTTTTAAGAGAATGAACGGAGGAAGGAAAAACACAGATAAAACAAAAAGGTCCATGTGCCTAAAGGCATCCTCCATTCATAAAATGTTTGTAACAACTGCATTTATACTTTTGTAGATTGTAAGTTTGTGGAAAGCAACTCGAGGGAAGTGATTTTTTTTTTTTTTTTTTTTTTTTTAATGACAATGAACGGAGGAAGGAAAAACACTGATAAAAGAAAAAGGTCCATGAGCCTAAAGGCATCCTTCATTCATAAAATGTTTGTAACAACTGGATTTAAACATTTGTAGATTGTAAGTTTGTGGAAAGCAATTCGAGGGAAGTGAATTCCAAAGAGTAGTAGCTCTGGGGATAAATGAATTCTGATAAGCAGAAGTTCTGCATTGTGGAGGAGAAAGTGTAAATTCATGGGCGCTCTCAGCTGCCCTAGTTCTACGGGGAAAGATGTGGAGAGGCGGCACAATTGAAGCAAGTTCCTCGGAACAATTGCTGTGAAAATATCTGTAGAATAATGCAAGGGATGCAACGTTTCTTCGTATGGATAATGTAGGAAGGTCCTGTGTGATTGCAGGGTTATTGATTAATCTAATAGCTTTATTTTGAATTTTGTCCAACTGCCTCAATGCAACCACTCCACTTCCACCCCATAGAGGTGAATAGTAATCCATCTGAGAACGCACATGACTTTTATATAATACGGCCAACTGCTCGTCAGTGAAGAATTCTCAAACTCTGTACAGGAGTCCCAGTTTTTTAGAGGCATTCTTAGCAATGCTTCTAACATAATGTGTCCAGCTCAAGTTAGTAGTTAATGTTACACCGAGAATGTCAATACTAGGGGAAGTGGGAATATTTACATCATTAAAAAATAAATGGGAGTCAGTGAGATTCTGTCGGTTAGAAAATTGAATGTACTTTGTTTTCTGTGCATTAAAGGAAACTAGATTCTTTTGTCCCCATCCATTAATTCTAGAAAGGTCCTGGTTCAGAGAAATTGCAGTGTTTATTTTTGAATTTATAAGATCGGGTTGGGTGAAAAAATTGGTAAATGTGAAGGAACTGTGGAGTGTTGAGTCATCTGCGTAGGAATGTATTGGATTATGAGTGGTAGACATGAGATCATTGATATGAATGAGGAACAGAATTGGGGCCAAAACTGATCCCTGGGGAACACCAGCATTTATTGAGTGAAATTGAGAATAAAGGCCATCTACCATTACACGTATTTTTCTGTTATGAAGATAAGAAGAAATTAGTGGAACTAATGATGCAAGGCCGTAGTGTGACATCTTCGACAATAAGGATTGATGCCAGACTCTATCAAATGCCTTTGATATATCCAGTGCTATTGTATGTGTTTCACCATGTTGGTCTGTAGCTTGGTTGATTTGATGCGTAAGAAGGCAAAGCATGTCTGCAGTTGATCGACATCGTCTAAAACCATATTGCCTATCACTGATTAATTTATTATTCTCAAGATGCTTAATTATGTGATTATTTAATATAATTTCAAAGACTTTACCAAGAGTGGAAGTTATAGCTATTGGTCTGTAGTTTGATGGATCTGAAGAGGCACCTTTTTTAGGAACTGGATGGATGTTTGCTTCTTTCCAGGGCACTGGGAAGCATGAGGTATGAGTACAAAGACGGAAAATTTTTGCCAATACAGGAGCGAGCACCAAGGAGCAATTCTTAAGTACTATTGGAGGAATTTCATCTGGACCAGGAGCCTTATCTACTGAGAGATTCTGCAAAATAGTTTTGACATGTCTGGTGTGGATCTTAACCCTTAAAAAGAGGCTCACCACATAAGTCGTTTTTAATAAAGCTGCACTATGTGGCGGCGCTCGACATAGGTCGAGTGGCAATTTCAGCACGTAATGTTGCTGAGAGAGAGAGACAAGTGGTGGCAGGAGACTAGCGAGCGTATGACTGCTCCAGACCACCGCGGCGAACCTACTGACACGAATCTCAGCTCCCTCCTCCCTCTCTCACTCGCTATATACGGAATTGTATCGGGAAAGTGGCTAATTACCTGCTTTTTGCACTCGCGTTGCACGGTTATTGCAAGAAAACTAGCCATCATAAAAGGATCGTTATGATGTCATTCGAAAGCTCTGTTTATGCCCTTTCAGGGATAGATACTTGTTTTACGTTCTGGGTCTTATTTAGGCATGAAAATGATCACGTAAACAGCCCTATTTTGGCTAAAAACACCCCGCTGGGCGGTACATATAAATAAACCGCATAGGCCGCTAAAGAAGGGTTAAGTGAGGGAATTTCAGGCGAATTAAAATTAAATACAGAGACATCTTGATTTATTTCATCTAAGGTTGAGTTGGTGGAGAAAATATCCGCAAGAAGGTTAGCTTTACCTCGTGGGTCACTTACAAGATTGCCAGTCGGAGATTTTAATGGTGGAATGGATGAAGCAGTAGTGAAGTTGGATTTAAATGAGTTAAGAGTAGACCAAAATATTTTGTTATCATTTGGATTATTTAGAAGTTTATTTGCCTGCTTGTGGAGAAAGTTTGATTTAGTTAGGTTTAATACAGTTTTGGCATGATTTCTGATGTTTCTAAAGTAATTAAAGGCTTCATGTGTTTTTTATCTTGTGTATGCATTGTAGGCTATTGCTTTTTGTTCAGTTACTCTAGCACAATTATGGTCAAACCATTTAGGTGAATTAGATCTTTTACTGTACTTTTGATGAGGAATAAAAGTTTCCATTCCAATTTTTACAAAATCTTGTATGTGGCTCAAGGTGGAGTGTGCATCATTAGAAAAGAAAGAGGTCCAGGGAATATCAATAAAGAAACCTTGAAGACCCTCCCAGTCTGCCCTATTGTAATGCCATTTAGTCACCAAAACAGGTTCAGAGTGGGAAGGTGCGGTAGGTGATAGACAGGTGGCCTGTATCAGACAGTGATCAGAAGATCCAAGCGGCGACCTCACTGTAACATCATAATTTTCTTAATTGGTTGTTAAAAATAAGTCCAGTAGGTGGGAATTATGATTAGGATTATCTGGTACACGGGTGGGTTGGTTGACTAGTTGAGTGAGATTAAATGAGTCTGCAAATAGCTCACATTCAAGACCAGCATCATCAGTCCTGGCTGAATGAGTGAGCCATTCAACATTATGGACATTAAAATCACCCAACACAGTGATTTCAGAAGAAGCATTCCAAAGAGTAGTAGTTCTAGGGATAAATGAATTTTGATAAGCAGAAGTTCTGCATTGTGGAGGAGAAAGTGTAAATTCATGGGCGCTCTCAGCTGCCCTAGTTCTACGGGGAAAGATGTGGAGAGGCGGCACAATTGAAGCAAGTTCCTCGGAACAATTGCTGTGAAAATATCTGTAGAATAATGCAAGGGATGCAACGTTTCTTCGTATGGATAATGTAGGAAGGTCCTGTGTGATTGCAGGGTTATTGATTAATCTAATAGCTTTATTTTGAATTTTGTTTAACTGCCTCAATGCAACCACTCCACTTCCACTCCACAGAGGTGAACAGTAATCCATCTGAGAATGCACATGACTTTTATATATTACGGCCAACTGCTCGTCAGTGAAGAATTCTCGAACTCTGTACTGGAGTCCCAGTTTTTTAGAGGCATTCTTAGCAATGCTTCTAACATAATGTGTCCAGCTCAAGTTAGTAGTTAATGTTACACCGAGAATGTCAATACTAGGGGAAGTGGGAATATTTACATCATTAAAAAATATATGGGAGCCAGTGAGATTCTGTTGGTTAGAAAATTGAATGTACTTGGTTTTCTGTGCATTAAAGGAAACTAGATTCTTTTGTCCTCATTCATTAATTCTAGAAAGGTCCTGGTTCAGAGAAATTGCAGTGTTTATTTTTGAATTTATAAGATCGGGTTGGGTGAAAGCATTGGTAAATGTGAAGGAACTGTGGAGCGTTGAGTCATCTGCGTAGGAATGTATTGGATTATGAGTGGTAGATAATTATGAGATCATTGATATGAATGAGGAACAGAGTTGGGGCCAAAACTGATCCCTGGGGAACACCAGCATTTATTGAGTGAAATTGAGGATAAAGGCCATCTACCATTACACATATTTTTCTGTTATGAAGATAAGAAGAAATTAGTGGAACTAATGATGCAAGGCCGTAGTGTGACATCTTCGACAATAAGGATTGATGCCAGACTCTATCAAATGCCTTTGATATATCCAGTTCTATTGTATGTGTTTCACCATGTTGGTCTGTAGCTTGGTTGATTTGATGCGTAAGAAGGAAAAGAATGTCTGCAGTTGATCGATATTGTCTAAAACCATATTGCCTATCACTGATTAATTTATTATTCTCAAGATGCTTAATTATGTGATTATTTAATATAACTTCAAAGACTTTACCAAGAGTGGAAGTTATAGCTATTGGTCTGTAGTTTGATGGATCTGAAGAGGCACCTTTTTTAGGAACTGGATGGATGTTTGCTTCTTTCCAGGGTACTGGGAAGCATGAGGTATGAGTACACAGACGGAAATTTGTTGCCAATATAGGAGCGAGCACCAAGGAGCAATTCTTAAGTACTATTGGAGGAATTTCATCTGGACCTTATCTACAGAGAGATTCTGCAAAATAGTTTTGAC
>CM064536.1:4351003-4361003 GCA_032716605.1 Paralithodes platypus | reverse complement strand
CCTTTATAATCAACCCCTAATAGGTGCATATGGATAAGTATTAATGCTATTAACCCCTTCAGACTCATATGACGCAGAGGTTGCCAGATTAGCAATAAGAAATAGAGTTCTCTCACTCTTATAATTACTTCTCCAAAATTAGTTTTCTGCCCACAGCTAACTCAAAGACAACTGCAGGGGTTGAAGTAACTAAACTAAAGGTTTCTAAATACCCCTGATTGTAACAAAGGCTTTAAAGTATCCCTAATAGGCTCAAAATCGCGTCATATGTCGGAGAGGGTTAATGGTACAATGCATATTTTAGTGACGGAAACACCTCAAATACGTCAGCACAGGGGGACGTTTCCAATTACCCCCATGCGCACTTGTTAGGTTAAGTGTTGACCTAGGCCATTCGAGAGTGGTTTCAAGCCCACCTTTGTGGCAAGGCGGCGGAAGGTGTTCCCTACTGCTAATGGGCGCACACCGCCATCTTTTTTTGCCAGTGCACAGAGTGATGCCCCCAAAAATTGGGGTGTGGCACAATCGGGTACTTCCCCTCTTAAAACTATGTTGATGAATTTGGTTTCCAAGAGTGCCTCCCCAGCAGCTCCTGATCCCTGACCCAAGAGGCATTTGAGGTGGGCGGGTCGGATACCATCTGGGCCCGCGGCGGAGCCTGCTGGGAATGAGGTCACCGTGGCGACCACCTGCTCCTTCGTGACAACTAAAGGTTGGGGCATCTGGTCATTTAGGGCTGGGGGGAGGTTTAGGACCCTAAGTGTAGGTGGGTGCTTTTCTTGTAGGGCTTCAACAACTTCGGTGCCTTGACCAGCAAAACCTTCTGAAGAGGACAACAGTCTGACGGCCCCTTTGATGTCACTATCCGACAGCTTCGCCGCGACCCTCTTACGTAGCTGTTCAGCCTCTTCCTCTTCCTTGTCCTGTTGCTTCTGGGTCCTATTTGGTTGCTGTTCGGGGGGTTCCACCAGTTTGTTTCCATCCATATACTGTGCTTCTTGACGTTTCACTCTGGTGGTTCGTGAAACCTGAAGATGGTCTTGTATAGGCCCCATAGGAGAAACACAGGACCCATGCCCATGCGAGGGGTGTCTTGAGGTGTAGGGCCTGCTTTATGATGATGGTTGTAAGGGCCTCCGCCACTTGGATTCTGGCTCCTTTAGGTACCCGGGCAAGGACCTGGATCCGCGCTTTCCATTTGGTCACAAGTTGGGTCAAGTCGGCGTCCGTTGTTGCCCGTGTTGCCCCGGTTGGCTATGCTGTGGGCCCTGGGCATGCGAAACATTTCCAGTTTGGTTGTTCTCCTGATGCTTTCTTTGACAGCCTAACACAAGTTAAATGAACAGATCTAAGACAGCCGGAACATTTTCGCGAATTCTCTCTTGCATTGGTTTTTCCGCACTTAAAACACTTAGTATCCGCTAGGCCATAGTCCTCCAAGAATATCCGTTCCTCTGCCTCTACCAAGCCGACCTCCTGATCTTCCCGTGGTGCTTCCGGCTCTGCCATGTCTCCATTGTTTCAGAAGCCCCGGGAAATCTATCCTGGCACATATCTAGATTATTGCTGTTGTTATTAATGTATAATTGGTTGGGTGCATAAAAATGCACATATCATAGTCAACCTTTCTGATGGGCTGTGTATACAAAAACAAAAATCACATATCATAGTCAACCTTTCTGATGGGCAATTGGCCTGCTTCCCCTAAAGCTATGTGGTTAAATGTATAAATCCTCGGCATTGGGCACCGGTACAACTAAAAAATCTAACTAATTAGAGGGAAGCACCTCAATTATATCCTATGGTGTTGGGAGTGATTAATTGATCAGTGGGGATGAGATATAATTATATATATATATATATATATATATATATATATATATATATATATATATATATATATATATATATATCTATATATATATATATATAGTATATATATATATATATATATATATTATATATATATATATATATATATATATATATATATATATATATATATATATATACATATATACATTTAGAAATGACGATGATCAGTGGAGATGAGAGAGAGAGAGAGGGAGAGATCAAAAGATCTTACTTTATTAAAAGGAAGCACGCCAATTATATACTATGATGTTGAAGGTGATTAATTGAACAGTGGAGATGTGAGAGAGAGAGAGAGAGCGAGCTAGAGAGGGCGAGAGAGAGAGAGAGAGAGCGGGGGAGGTCGCTGGGTCACAGGTCATTGGGTTGGGTAGCAGGGGTAGTGTAGGGCAGGCCTGTAGGAGGATGGTGGGGTATGGGTAAGGGGTAAGGAGGGGTAGGGTAAGGGGTAAGGGCCTGTAGGAGGGGTGGGGTATGGGTAGGGGGTAAGGGGGGTAGGGTAAGTGGTAAGGGAGGTATATAGAGCACACACAATAAGTATTAAATTTATTCCTCATATGTTCAGCAATATAGTTGTCTTTTCTGCATCAGCGAAATTTAGAATGTTCAGGTTCACTTCTCCATGACACGTATCTCCATGCGCTGGCGTGATGACAGCAGGGGTGGCGAAGGGGTGGCGTGATGACAGCTGGCGTGATGACAGCAGGTGTGTGGGTGGGGAAGGGGTGGCGGGGGTTTACCCACGGATGATTGGTGCTGGCCGCCGCGGCCGGTGGCGGTCAGGGGGTGCGCCGGGTCACTGCGTCCTTAGCCACACTGACCCTTGCCCAGCACAGCGCTCTTCAAATATCCGTCTCTTCTTTCACTTGTCGTTTAATTTTGGTTAGATAGAACTCCAGAGTTTCACCCAAAATCAAATCACCGTAATTTCCCGCTCACCCTGATGATTGTATCACAGTTCCATCACTACCCCTTCCCTCACTAACTTGCTGTTCCCCACGGAGAGACAAATCCATACTTCCTCTCCTGACTGACTGACTGACAGGTCACTGTTGTCTGCTTTTATACATCGTTTGAGACTCAGGTTCAGAAGATACAAGCTTTCCTAAGGCTTGCTTGCTCACATGACTGGCTGGCTGTGTGTTCTTGTTGTTGTTGGTTATACAGACGATCCTCCAAGACAACAACACTTTCTCTAGTGCTGTGTTAAGTAGTTTTAACCCCTTAAAGACGAGCTGTGTGTAATGGACACCCTACCGATATTAGGCCCCATTCCCAGCTAAAATTGTCATTTTACGATAAATATTGTTATTTCTTATTCATACACGCATATTTTACGTTTAATATGAAGATAGTAACATGTAACAACAATAAAACAAGTGGGAATAGTGTTTGGATGGTCAAAAACGCGAATTATTGCCGACCGATCATTCATGAAATGTGAGGCAGCCGCGACGTATATCCTCCCCTCTCGGTGCCTGGAGAGAGACTGAGGGTGTGAGGCTTGTCTCTCTCTCTGTCTTTCCCATGCATAGACACACACAACACCACACCCTAGGATCGGCTTGGAGATAGTGGCACCATAAATATACCAATAAATATGGTATTAAGAGAAAAATGGGTGATAATTGAAGGGGGGGGGGGGAAAGGGGGAAGGAGGGAATTATGACAAATGTGGAGGAGTGATTGTGGTATGGAGGGTAATAATCTCACTTAATCACCATTTCACTTTTTTTAAGTGCTACTGGGGCCTTTTAAAATGATTGTTAGGCCTTACCTCTTAAGAGTGTTCTCGCCTTTGCCCACCAAAACCTCTTAAGTGTTCTCGCCGTTCCCGGGTTAATCTTAGATTAACCCGTAGGCGCCTAGCTAATGGCCTCCTGAGCGTTCTTCCGGGTCTGATGGGTTAAGACTTTCCGTGCCATTTAGGTGTCAAATATTTCCTTGTGAGCGATAGCGAGCCTGTAGTTTAGGAGAAACTGAGAAATTGTTCTACCTAAAAAAAGTACAAACTATTCTCTTTAACCCGTTGAGACCCAGCGTCGCACGTGTTGCGTCGGCAGTCTTTGATCACCAACTCCCAGCGACGCATCACGTGCGTCCGACATATAAAAAACACTTACGTGGCTCGTAAGGTAGGAAATGGCGGGAGAATAGGAGGGGGCGGTACCGTAGTGTGTGGGGGAGCCGGGCCAGTAGGTGTGAGCGGGCCGAGACAGCCGCGCGGCTGGTGGTGGTGGGCTTAGTGGGGATAGTTTACACCCCTAGTTTACCGCCACTTTGAACCTTCATTACTCCGGTCGTATGGGAGCTAGAGGCTTGAGATTTATGTGAGATACTCCTTAGGATGTATGCCGTACAATGCCATACTCAGTTTTTACCCTAGTGCTCCCGGGCGGGTGGTCATGCGGGGGAGACGAACTATTGAAACCCCCCCCCCCCGCCCCCCAAATGACCGAAATGAGTTTTTTTTTATTTGTGTGTTCATTTCTCACCATTCTCTTTAATTTTGGCTCAACAAATTTTTTTGAAGCTCCCCCCCCCCAACCCCCCACCGGCCCCCCCCCCAAAAAAAATGTCAGAGGTGATTTGTTTTTTGTTTTTTTTTCATTTCTCATCCTTGTCTTCCATTTTAGCAAACAAAAAAAATAAGTGAAAATGGCTTGGGACTGGGGTGAACAAAATATTATAACTAGCCGGGGCTCAACGGGTTAAGGATGTCTTTGGGGTGTGTTCTTTTTGTTTCAAGCTTGAAAGAGGTCTAGGAAGCAAACACACACACACACACACATATACTGTATATACAGTATATGCCCTCACAGATGGTAGTGCTGGTGAGTTATAAAGGTTAAGGGGGCCCACATCGTTTTTGTTTGTTCTCTCTCTCTGGGTTGTATCCATTCGTCCCCATTCAGCCTTCAGTTTAAAGACGTTTATCCCCATCCAGGTGTTGAAATTTTCCTGGCGTGCGGTAGCGTGCCAGAAAATTTAAAGACAAAAATTATTGTAAATGTCTCCTGCGAGGCTGGATTTTCCCACACAATCCTGGCGAGCGAGCGATATTTACAACTAGATGGGACTGAAGGGATACAAGCCAGAGAATGAAAGAAAAGGAGAGAAAATAGAGCAGGTAACCCCCCTTAAGTGAGGCCTCCTAATTATAAATTAATGAGGTTTGTCCTACTTATCAGGAACAGGGTATAACCTTTGTAATATATTGCACTCCCAGGTGCTGTTGGAGGATGCCTCCGTGTTTGTATCCTGTTGTACGACCCTCTGTGTGGCAGTGATGGGGTCACCTATGGGAACAGTTGCATGTTGGAGGCGGCTCAATGTGACAACCCTTCCATTAGACTTCTTCATTATGGGGAATGTGAAGGTCAGTTGCTCTTATATGTATTAATAATTTCAAATAAAGAAATAAAAAAAAAAAAAATATATATATATATATATATATATATATATATATATATATATATATATATATATATATATATATATATATATAATATATGTATATATATATATATATAATATTATACAGGTATATATATATATATATATATATATATATATATATATATATATATATATATATATATATATATATATATATATATAATTATATATATATATATATATATATATATATATATTTATATATATATATATATATATATATTCCCCTGAACTTATATAACCTTAGTTCAGTTGTATGTGTGTTATAATAATTCACCTAGCCCTGTGAGAGGCTAGCTTGCCTTCTCTCTTTCGTTCGTGGCTAGCTCTTGTGTTGACAGGACAGCGCCTGCAGTATACGTTGCCGTTCGGCTAGGAGTATAATTAGTTTATTTAGCCCTTGTGCGATTAATTCAATTTATCATAAGTTTACACAATGTTGTCTTATGTTTTATTGATTGCTCCTGTGTTGTTAGTGAGAGCATAGGAGCATAGTTCTATTATGTAGTCTGGCGGTGTCTGGGCTACCCTCCTCCTTCCCTTGCTAAGGCCTGGTACCTTGTCGCTGCCGCATGACTCATTCCAGCCAGAAACCTTGTAGTGACAACACATGCTTCTCTGTGATAGTCAGACTTGTTTCCTGGTTTCCCTTAAATACCGCATAGATATATTTTGTTCCTTATTAGATCGAAGCATAGCAAGGCTGGAATAATTTTGAGCATTAAAGTTTTGTTTTAATATTAATTTTGTGCATTCTAGAGTTTGTTTTCGTTTGTCTTAGATACAATTAGTTCATCCTTTTCTCTGGCATTCTTAAATATCAAATTCATACCTGTTTCCTTCCATTTCTCTTCCTTTATTCTACTGCATTGTTATTTATTATATTATGTATATTTTATATATCATTGAGGCTGGCATCTACAGTGGTTTGTTCGGTGGCTCTCAGAAGCCAGCTGCAGCCTACTGATATGCCAACCTCTGTATATTGTTGGGCATTGGACTTTTTTCCCATGTTTTTGCTTTATGTTATTCTCAATTCCTGAGCGATTGGGCATACTATGAAGTGTCTGGGAGTCTAGCAGTGTTATGTTTTGACTATTATGTGCAGTCTAGAATAACCTTAGAAGTACTCTTGAAATATTAAACGCACTATCATCCAGACTCCGGGACAGTAGCTATTTTTGTGTCTCCTTGTATTACTGCTTTAATAGAGCAAAGAGGAAGATAACCCCTTTTCCTAGAGAACCTGCGTGTCTTGGTGTTTGAGTCAGATAAAAAGAGAGTTTCTGTTGCAGGGTAGTGCAGTACAGTCGGCAGTATTGGGTGCAGATCTACATCATTGTTTGTCTTTTTGCTACAGCATTTCCTTTTTGCCAGTGTTGTGGGTTAGGCTATTAGAGCATCTGCTTACCCACGGGTTCCCCTCGTAACAATTATATATATATATATATATATATATATATATATATATATATATATATATGTGTAAATATATCTATATGTCTATTGCCCTATGCCGTGATCCCCGATGGGGTGGCCACGAACGAACCGCCTCCATGCACCGCTGTCCCCAGTCAGTCAATGCCCCTCCCCCCAACCAGCACCGCCTTCGTTCATATACTTCCTCACTGCATCCTTCCACCTCTCCTTCAGTCTACCTCTCCCTCTCTGTCCCTCCACCTCGGTCTCGTACACCCCCTTAGTCATTCTTTCGCTTTCCATACGTTCCATATGGCCGAACCATCTCAAGTTGTTCCATTTATCACTTTCCAGCACATCTACCTCCACACCACACCTCCTTCTTACTTCTTCATTAGTCTGTCTATCCTTCCATGTAACTCCGCACATACTTCTTAAGTAATTAATTTCCACTGCTCTCACTTTTGGTCTGAGTCTCTCAACTAACGTCCATGCTTCACTTCCGTAAGTCAGTGTCGGGATTATCACACTGTTATGCAAGGACTTCTTCACTTCCATACTGACCACCCTATTTCTTGTTACTGCTTTCAGTGTTTCTACAAACCTCTTCCCCTGTTGTACCCTCTCCCGCACTTCTTCATCCATAGTCCCATCTTTACTAAACACACTGCCCAGATACTTAAACGAGCTGACGATCTCCATAGCCTGACCGTTCAGCTTCACCTCACACTCTGTGACTTCACCCCTTTCGAAGACCATAACCTTGCTCTTCCCCGCATTTACTTTCAAATTCCGTTTTTCGCACACTGTTCCAAACTCATTTACCAGACTCTGCAACTCCCATTCATTAACACTAATCAGAACTGTATCATCCGCAAACAGCAGTATAGGTAGCTTCCACTCATTTCCCTCCCTTTTCACCGATACACCAACATCCACTGCTCTTGATAGTATTTCTTTCATGACTCCATCCATATATACAGTAAATAACCACGGGGACATCACACACCCCTGTTTCAAACCAACATTCAGGTCAAAGAACTCGCTCTGCTCACTCTCCACACGTACTGCCGCCTTTGCACCCTCATACATGCTCTTCACTGCTTTCAGCAACTTGCCATCTACTCCGTATATTCTAAGTACTTTCCACAAACCTTCTCTATCCACTCTGTCATAGGCCTTCTCCAAGTCCATAAAGGCAACATACACCTTTTGTTTCTTCTCCAGATATTTATCCACATCACAATTCAGGGTAAAATTCTGATCTACACACCCTCTTCCCTTCCTAAAACCTCCCTGCTCGTCGCCTATCCGTTTCTCCGTTCTCACTCTCGCTCTCTCAATCACTACCCTACTGTATACTTTCCCTATTATGCTTAGAAGACATATTCCTCGGTGGTTACCACACACTCCTCTTTCCCCTTTGCCCTTATATAGTTCGACTATTATGCCAGTCTTCCAGTCATCGGGTGCACTCCCCTTCTCCCATGCTAGTTTGCACATTTTCCATACCCATTCGATCACTATCTCACCACCATACCTCAACATTTCCCCACACACTCCATCTGTTCCTGTATATATATATATATATACATACAGTATATATATATTCTTGCTTCAAATTTGTTTAAGCATTTCTCTTCTCATAATCTGCTCTCAGATCTCCAGTATGGCTTCCTTAGGAGCTCTACGGTGATCTTCTTACTAACTCATATCCAACTTTCGGGACTTCGGTGAGACCTTCTGTTGCACTAGACACGAAGGCCTTCGATAGAGTCGGCACAATCTTTAATTTCCAAACTGCCCTCCTTCGGTTCTTCCTCCATCTGTGCCCAATTTCCTTTCCGGCCGTTCCTAGCTCCGTTGTGGACGGCCATCGCTCATTTCCCTATCACTCCCTCTGCCCTATCTCCTATTTCGTTCAATTTTCATAAACGATCTTCCCACTGTACATCCCGTCCCATCCATTCATATGCAGACGACTCTACTTTACACACTCAATTAGTTAACGCCCCAGCCAGCAGTCCCCCAAAAGTAAACGTTTAAGGCCATAAAATGCTTATCTTCTGATCTACTACTATTTCCAATTGGGGTAGAGAAAACCGTATTGCATTTAATGCTGTCCAAACTCAATTATCCATCTTCTACCCATCAGAACCTCTAGAGGACTATCCCTTATTCTTCAACAATACAAAATCAACCCTTCATCTTCCCTCATGTCTCGGTGTCTCTTTTTCTTCTGCTCTCACTTGGAAAGACCATATTACCAGTCTCGCTAAGGCAGCCTCCCAGAAGCTGGGTGTGCTCAACCGCTTCAAGGGGTTCTTTACCCCTGTGCAGCTTCTTGCTCAGTACAGGGGCATAGTGCGTCCTTGTATTGAGTATTGTTCACATGTGTGGGGAGGATCCTCTCACACCGCACTCCTAGATAAAGTAGAATGGAAAGCCTTTTGTATCATTAACTCCCGTCCACTCACCAACTCTCTCCAATCTCTCTCTCGTTGCTGCAATGTTGCATCTCTCTCTCTATTCTATCGCTACTAAATTAAGCAGTGTTCCTCGGAGCTTTCCCAGTGCATACCACCTCCTCTACGTAGGGTACGTAATACACGCCTTGCAACACAATCCCACCCCTACTCTGTGCAACTCTCCAACCTAAGAGTGAAACGCTATTCTCAGACTTTCTTCTATTCAACTGCTGACCTCTGGAACTCTCTCCCGGAATCAGTCGCCTCATCAAATGCTTCAACACTGTGTTTCCACAGTAGCTCGAACGTCCCTTGACTTCGGCCCCACCTTTGAAATAAGCACGTCGTTGCAGGCACTTATTCGTTGCCTCCCTCATTCACATGGAAAAAATATATATATATAATACAGTATACCATATATAATATTAATAAAGATATAATATTATATAGTATATAATATGCTATAATACATATCTATAGTATATAATATATATAATATATATATATATAATATATATATTTATATATAATAATATATATATATATGTTAGTATATATATATTATATATATATATATATACTATAATATATATTATATAATTTATTATAGATATATGTATTATTATATATAATATAATATATATATATATATATATATATATATATATATATACTATATATATATATATATATATATACTGTATATGTCTATATATACCGTATATATAGATATATATATACCTATATATATATTTATATATATTATATACATATATATAATA
>CM064536.1:4128503-4348503 GCA_032716605.1 Paralithodes platypus | reverse complement strand
CAGGCTGGATGTATGTGGAATGACAGAGACCAAATGGAAAGGTTCAGATGTGAGAGAGTGGGAGTGTGGAATGGGTGTGTGTGCTGGAGTGAGTGAAGGAACAGCGAGAGAAGGTGCATGTTTATTTGTAAGTAGCAAATGGAAGGAATGTGTAAGAGAGTATGGGTCTGTGGGTTCAAGGATTGTGTGGGTGAGAATGAAAGTAGGAATACAAACGTGGGTGATTGTATGCGTGTATGCCCCGACAGAGGATATACTTGAAAGAAAGAAAGAGGAGTTCTGGATGAATGTGGAGGCGTGCCTGGAGAAGTTTGACAAGAACGAAAGAATATTTCTGATTGGGGATATGAATGGTAAGGTGGGTGATAGGAAAGTTGAGGGAGTGGTGGGAGGGTGGGGGTACCATCAGAGGTGAATGGGAATGGTAGTGCACTTGTGGACGTATGTGTGGGGAGGAGGCTGTGGATAGCCAACACCTTCTTCCGACACAGAATGACCCACAGGTACACGTGGAAACGGATGTTGACGATGAAGGATAAGACAGTGGTGGAACGAAAGTCATTGATTGATTATGTATGTGTGGATGAACGAATGAAGAAATCTGTGATGGATGCTAGGGTGTATAGGGGTATTGGAGGGGGTCTGTCTGATCATTATGTAGTGGTAGCTAAGGTTAGGATACAAAAGAAGTGGGTGAGGAGAGCGGGAGGGAGGCGAGAGGAGGGTGGAATGGTGAGGAGGGTGGAGAGGTTGCAGGAGGAGGAAATCAGGGAGGAGTACAGGAGAGCAGTGGAAAGACGACTAGGTTGGTTCGACCTGGAAGTTATGGAGGAAGTGGAGGAGATGAGCAAGGTGTTTAAGGATGAGATCTGTGCAGCATGTGAGGAGGTGTGTGGAGTGAGGAGAAGAGGGAGGGGAGTGAAAGGTACAGCATGGTGGACAGAAGAGGTAAGAATAGCTGTGGAAGAAAAGAAGAAAGCATATAGAGAGTGGTTGGGTAGTAGAGGGAATGAAGATTCCGAGAGACAGAAACGAGCGAGGTACGTGGAGAGTAAGAGGGTGGTGAAGAGAGTAGTGAAGGAAAGTAAGAGAAGAGTAGATGAGGAATTTGGAAGGAATCTGAGTGTAAAATGGAGGGAGAGTAAGAAACTGTTCTGGAAAGAAGTCAAGAAAGTTAGGGAAGCTAGCAAGGGAAACAGTAAGGGTGTGAAAGATAAGAATGGGAGAATGCTAGCCGAGAAGCAAGAGAGAGTCGAAAGATGGAGGGAGTACTTCAGTGAGTTGCTAAATGAAAGGAATGAAGAGCCAGCAAACATAGCTGGATATGGTATGGGAGGGAGAAGAAGAGAAGTAGTGGAGGAGGAGGTGGGGATCAGGAGGTTAGAAGTGTGGGAAGCCATGAAAAGAGTGAAGTTGGGGAAAGCACCAGGAACAGATGGAGTGTGTGGGGAAATGTTGAGGTATGGTGGTGAGATAGTGATAGAATGGGTATGGAAAATGTGCAAACTAGCATGGGAGAAGGGGAGTGCACCCGATGACTGGAAGACTGGCATAATAGTCCCCCTATATAAGGGCAAAGGGGAAAGAGGAGTGTGTGGTAACCACCGAGGAATATGTCTTCTAAGCGTAGTAGGGAAGGTATACAGTAGGGTAGTGATTGAGAGAGTGAGAGTGAGAACGGAGAAATGGATAGGCGACGAGCAGGGAGGTTTTAGGAAGGGAAGAGGATGTGTAGATCAGATTTTTACCCTGAATTGTGTTGTGGAGAAGTATCTGGAGAAGAAACAAAAGGTGTATGTTGCCTTTATGGACTTGGAGAAGGCCTATGACAGAGTGGATAGAGAAGGTTTGTGGAAAGTACTTAGAATATACGGAGTAGAGGGCAAGTTGCTGAAAGCAGTGAAGAGCATGTATGAGGGTGCAAAGGCGGCAGTACATGTGGAGAGTGAGCAGAGCGAGTTCTTTGACCTGAATGTTGGTTTGAAACAGGGTGTGTGATGTCCCCGTGGTTGTTTACTGTATATATGGATGGAGTTATGAAAGAAATACTATCAAGAGCAGTGGATGTTGGTGTATCGCTGAAAAGGGAGGGAATTGAGTGGAAGCTACCTATACTGCTGTTTGCGGATGATACAGTTCTGATGAGTGATAATGAATGGGAGTTGCAGGGTCTGGTAAATGAGTTTGGAACAGTGTGCGAAAACGGAATTTGAAGGTAAATACGGGGAAGAGCAAGGTTATGGTCTTCGAAAGGGGTGAAGTCACAGAGTGTGAGGTGAAGCTGAACGGTCAGGCTATGGAGATCGTCAACTCTTTTAAGTATCTGGGCAGTGTGTTGAGTAAAGATGGGACTATGGATGAAGAGGTGCGGGAGAGGGTACAACAGGGGAAGAGGGTTGTAGGAACGCTAAAAGCAGTAACAAGAAATAGGGTGGTCAGTATGGAAGTGAAGAAGTCCTTGCATGACAGTGTGGTAAACCCGACACTGACTTACGGAAGCGAAGCATGGACGTTGGTTGAGAGACTCAGACCAAGAGTGAGAGCAGTGGAAATGAATTACTTAAGGAGTGTGTGCGGAGTTACATGGAGGGATAGACAGACTAATGAGGAAGTAAGAAGGAGGTGTGGTGTGGAGGTAGATGTGCTGGAAAGTGTGAAAAGGAACAACTTGAGATGGTTCGGCCATATAGAACGTATGGAAAGCGAGAGAATGACTAAGAGGGTGTACGAGAGCGAGGTGGAGGGACAGAGGGGGGGAGGTAGACCGAATATGATGTGGAAGGATGGAGTGAGGAAGTACATGAACGAAGGCGGTGCTGGTTGGGGGGAGGGGCGTCGACTGACTGGGGACAGAGGTGCATGGGGGCGGTTCGTTCGTGGCCACCCCTTCGGGGATCACGGTGTCAGGCAATAGATAGATAGATAGATATATATATATATATATATATATATATATATATATATATATACAGGTATATATATATATATATATATATACTGTATATATATATATAATTTATAAATATAATATATATATATATAATTACATATATATAGTATATAATATATAATACAGTATACAGTATATATACCATATATATATATATATATATATATATATACTGTATATATATATTTATAATATATATATATTATAATATATATATATATATACAGTATATATATATATATATATATATATATATATATTTTATATACGTATATACTGTATATATATATATTTATATATATATATATACAGATATACAGTATATATATATATATATATATAAATATACCGGTAAACATATATATATATATATATATATATACATACATACATACATACATACATATATATATATATATATATACAGTATATATATATATATATATATATATATATATATATATAGATATATATATATATATATATACAGTATACAGTTTATATACCATATATATATTATATATATATATATATATATATATATATATATTATACTGTATATATATTTATATATAATATACATATATACATATACAGTATTATATATATATATATATATATATATATATATATATATATATACTGTATATATATCTATATTTATATATTATATATATATATATATATCTATATATATAATATATATATATATATATATACCGTAAACATATATATATATATATATATATACAAACATACATACATACTACATACATACATACTATATATATATATATATATATATATATCTATATATATATATATATATATATATATTGTTACGTATCTTGATCCTCAAGTGGTTAACTTGATGAATCTAGATAGCACAGAGATATATATTAAGGTATCAGTCAGGTGAAGGCAAAACAAAAGTAAAATCTAATAACATAAATTCCTGTTGTTGCTTCCTTTCCTTTTGGATCTTAGGACTTGGTATCCTTTATTGACTGATACTCTTTAATTATGAAAAATACTGAAACTAATTAAAGTCATGTAGTATTTATAAAGAATATTATTTAACCGAAGCTTAGTAGGCTATGGTTATGAACCGAATAAGTTATAGCTAAAGAAGGACTATTAATTTATAAAAAGTCTTGAAAGATAAATATTAAAGTAAGAATATTTCTGTCTCTTACCCTTTTTGAAATGAATAGATAGTTTTCTTCTATGTCCTTTTATTTATATTTAATGTAATTATTCTTGGTTCTTGTCTTACGTTAATGGTATTATATTATTATTATCATCAGGAGTAATATCAAAGTCACATAAAAAGTTAGATATATATTTAATAATTAGTTAAATTTATTTCTTAACCACGTAACATTGAGGTTTGATTATGAGTAAATAAAGTTACAGGATCGTTTCATAGATTCGATTCAGGTCTCACTCAAATAATATGAAAAGCAAAATATAATATTTTGAAGCAAAAGAATTTTCTTCAGCTTAGGAAATCACTATAAGTAATATTAACACAGCCATGTTAGTCTAAGGCGATATTACTAATAAGAGACAATAGCATCACCGTACTAAGCACCATTAAGCAATGTAAGCTTAATTCAAAGAAAATGAAAGAACTCGTAAGTATTAATATAAAACAATAGTATTACTTTCATCATAACCCAATTACTTAAAGAGTTGCTTTAGTCCACAAGTTAGTCAACTAAAATAGTTAAGTACATAATAATAGCGTTAACGTTAATTCGCAATCAAATAGTTAAAGCACATAATAGTAGTGTTAACGTTAATTCGCAATCAAATAGTTAAACACATAATAGTAGCGTTCACGTTAATTCCCAATTAAATAGTTAAACACATAATAGTAGTGTACACGTTAATTCCCAATCACATATCTCACTAACCAACATAACATAAGTGTTTACACCGAACACACTTAACACACATTTATATAATCTGACTGACAGTCACAATCCCATTATAATACTTCACCCCGTCTTCCTCCAGCTGCAAGTTCACCTTCCCCAACTCCAAATGAGACTGATTTGAATGCCCACAACTCGGGTCTTATATACCAAACAATGATGGTGTAGGAACGAATCAGGAGGCGAGTGATGGTGCGCGCTCCAATCATAGCTCCTCGAATCACATAACAGGTGTGTCGTCCACTCACAGCTCCTGGCGTCGATCATACGTCATAGCATCGGTCATCGAGGTATGGGGCGAGCTGGTATGGGGCGAGATGGTTTGCCCACTCGCTCGTTCGCTCGCTAGTCTGCTTCACCACTTGGGTAGTTTGGCTCCTTGAACTCTAATTCTAACTCTTAAATTAACATACAGGGCTCCGTATGTCAGACCTCCCCCCTAGAAAAGAGTTTAAGGAGTATAGTACATAATATTAAACATAATACATAAATAGATTCACCACCAGATTGGCAACAGCAAGATTATAAATGAGGATATAAGAAGGATATCACCCAAAGTAGGCAACGTCTCCAGGTACCACATCAGAACATAGCCGGAACGTAGCTGGAGCGTTATTCGAACTGCAAGGCATCTCACAGCTGAAGGCTTAAAAGCGCACTACAAAAGCATGATATTTACCTCGCTACAAGGGAGAGCTAATTGCCAAAATCCTCTCATTAAATTATACTTACTGCTGCATGAGGCCAAACTGGTAAATGCAATCTTTGATCCGTGGCAGTGGGTAGGTATCGTTCTTTGTGACAGCATTGACTTGCCTATAGTCCCTACAAAACCCATGGCTCCCGTCTGGCTTCGGCACAAGTATGACCGGACTACTCCACTGGCTGAAGGCCCTTGTGATCAGCTGGTTTGAAAAAATTAAGTCAAGCTCGACCTGCAGTATACTCCTGCGTTGTGGCGAGACACGGTAGGGGGATAGTTTAATGGGAGTTGCATCCCCTACGTCGATGTCGTGCACGGCCAAAGAAGCCCTGGAGTATCACGGAACACACTGGGAGACTGAGATAAAACAGAGATTAGTTGGTTCGCTTGATCAGAGGGAAGATGACATAGTTTAGATGGTAATTCCCTCAAAGCCACTGAATTATACTGAAAGTTGGATAGGCTACATGACAAGTCAAAGTCTGCATGGATACCTTCAGGCTCTGGAACAGTCTGTTGCGGGTCAGTAAGAGAACTGAAGACTTTGTCCGCACCAGGCTGCCCACAGGTCCTGACATTCACTGCCACAGTGGGAGAATCTGGAGGAGAGGAATCAGGGGACCTATGGTAGGGCTTCAACATATTTATATGGAATACTTGTGTGGGCTTTCTCCTGTCTGGGGTAGTGACTAGATAATCGGTAATGCTCACCCTCCGAATGATCTTATATGGGCCCCTGAACTTGGCAGATAAAGGTTGGCCAAAAAGGGGGAGCAGGACCAAAACCTCATCACCGGGCTTAAACTCCCTCTCACGGGCTTTTCTGTCATACCATTTCTTCATGGAGCTTTTAGCCACTGTCAAGTTTTGAGCGGCAAACTCACATGAGGATCTCAGCCGGGTTTTGAAATCTGAAACATACTTGAGGAGGTTTTGGTTCCCCTCCTGGCCAACTAGGCTATCCTGCAATAGTTGCAAAGGACCTCTTACCTGGTGACCGAAAACTAGCTCATTAGGGGAAAAACCCAGGGATTCAGTTGGAACCTCACGAGTAGCAAATAAAAGAAAAGGTACCCCCTTATCCCACTCAACTCCGGTCTCTGTACAATACTTACGTAACATTCCCTTTAATGTCTGATGATATCGTTCGAGAACCCCTTGACTCTCTGGGTGGTAGGTGCTAGACTTTACATGCTCGATACCCAACTCCTTCAGGGACTGCTGGAAAATGTTAGAGGTAAAATTAGTTCCTTGATCACTTTGCACCTCATGGGGGAAACCCATTCTGGTGAAAAATTTGAGCAGTTCCTTGATTACAGTTGGAGCAGAGGTAGTCCTTAAGGGTATAGCCTCTGGGTAGCGAGTTGCCATGTCCATGACAGTTAATAAATAAATGTTACCTTGGGAAGTCTTAGGCAATGGGCCTACAATGTCCACTACCACCCGAGTAAAAGGATTCTCGAAAACGGGCAAGGGCACCAGAGGATGTACAGGCACCTTCTGATTGAGTTTTCCTGTCATCTGGCAAGTGTGACACACTCTACAACACTCCACTACATCTGCACGCATTCCTGGCCAGTAAAAGTGGGATCTGATTCTGTCTAGAGTTTTTCTCACACCTAGGTGTCCTGCCAATGGTATACAATGTGCCATTTCCATGATATCTTTACGACAAGGTTTGGGGACTACTACTTGATGGACGTCCCAAGCCCCGTCATCGATTGGTCTGTGTGGCGGTCTCCATCTTCGCCACAATACTCCTCCTTTGAGGTAGAAACATTCACCACCCTCCTTCTCACATTCCTCTTCACTCACGGACCTGGCAGCTAACTCCTTGCATTCACAATCATCTCTCTGTAGCTCTACCAGGCCGCTAGGACAATTTGGAGGGGTTTCATGGTCATCGTTAGGGTCAAGATGAGCCATAAAGGTGTCAGATAAATCCACCTCAGTCACATCATCAGGCACAGTTGGAGCATCATTCACACTCTCATCATCCCTTTCATCAACTCTTACATTCGGTACATTTCTGTCTGAGGGAACTGCTACTTGAGACATTGAACGTTTGTCAGCACACACAGGGAAAACAGTTGGCAACTCCTTGTCGAGCTCACCGGTTAGTGGCTCGTTAACAGGGGAAAGTGACAAAATGGGGTCTGGTCGGACCTTCTCACCTGCTACATCATTCCCCAAAAGGAGTGTTACCCCAGGCACAGGGATATCTTGGGACCTACACAAAGCTATGGTGGCCTCACCCTGTAGTAACTCCCATTCAATTTCGCCTTTTACCAAGTATGCATAAAACTGGCCTCCAGCACCTCTCATTACAACTGGTTCGCCAGGTGGGCACTCAGTGTAAGGATTCACCATGAGGGTGCTAGTAGAACCTGTGTCTCTCAGAATTTTTACCTCATGCATGCAACCATTTAATCTCACGTTGCCAGATGAAATAAAGGGACGGTAACTGTCCTGCACTGATGGTGAAATTATTATTGGCTTAACCCTAGTGGGTTGCACCACACATGCTACTACACCCGTGTCTAGATGGTTTACGTTAGCTGCTAGGTACTCCTTCTGTCGAGAGTCCTGCATTAAAGGAACTTTTGGTGCTAGGTACTCCTTCTGTCGGGAGTCCTGCATTACAGGCACATATGGAGTTTGAGATACGGCGGCAACTGTCTGCCCCGATCTCTCGGTTCTCTCCTTGGCCCAGCACTGATAAGCTAGGTGGCCTCTCTTGCCACAAAAAGTACATACTTTAGGGGATACGGGAAAGTTCCCTCTTTGAGCATTACTATTAGTTTGGGGCCCACCTCGGTTACCATTGCCCTGAGTCGCATTTTTAGTTGGGGGAACATTTCTATTTTGGCTAGCTGGGGAAGACGTTATAGGCTTGTGACTGGGTCGGTCAGATTTGTGATTGGGATACTTAAAATTAGAACTAGAATTATCGTAGGGCTTCTTTCCACGAAATTTGTTGTTGAGCACGTATGTGTCAGCCATGTCAGCGGCGTCAGCAAGACAATCTACCTTTTTCCCCTTTAAATGATAGGATACAGAAGAATCAATTTTCCATAGGAAATTTTCTAACAGGACCAACTCCTTCAGATCGTTGTAGCTTGTGACTTTCTTACTCTTGACCCAATGATTGAAAGTTTTAGTCATGGTCCTGGCAAATACCTTATGGGTTTCTTCTACTTTCTTCTGGTTTTTACGGAAAGATTGCCTGTAAGCCTCAGGCTGCAATTGATAGGTTTTTAGGATAGCTTCTTTGAGATTGTCATAATCCTGCCTAACTTCGGCTACTTCTGACAAATACGTGGCTCGAGCCTGCCCTGTCAAAACAGTTTGTAACATAAAAGGCCATTGATCTCTTGTCCACTTCATACCTCCAGCAACTTCCTCAAACAAAACAAAGAAATCCTGCACATTATCCTCAGTGAAAGGTGGAATGACACTAGTCATAGTCAATCCCAGAGGGGGAGCAATTACGGGAGCATTTGTATTGACATTTAGTTGAGCCGTACGATATTTATATTCACATTGTTCGGTCATTGCACTGGCATTTATTCTGGCTAGTTCTATACTTGCGTTGGCTTGTTCGGTATTTATTCTGGCTAGTTCTATTTTTAGTTTGGCTTGTTCTAGTTCGAATATTTGATCACCGGTCAAACCAGGTGGCAATTGTACATCAAGTTGGCTAGGTTTACTAGGGATCCCACCAACTGCTCCGTCACCCTCCTCGCCTTCTACAGGGAACAGGTGGGTTTTTATGGTCTGAGCCACCTCTACTTTGGACATGTTTGAGACAGTTAATTGGAGATGTGAGGCAAGCACTTTCAGTTCGGATTTTGACAGACAGTCAATATCAGGGGCTGTGGGTTCTGATTCTATGAAAACTCGAGCATCTTGGTTATTAATTAGTTGAGGCATGATTAATATTTGATTGTTAAGTAGTGAAACGTTAATGAAACTGAGTGAAACTGTATGAAACGAATCCTGGCGAGGTCGCCACTCTTCTGTTACGTATATTGATCCTCAAGTGGTTAACTTGATGAATCTAGATAGCACAGAGATATATATTAAGGTATCAGTCAGCTGAAGGCAAAACAAAAGTAAAATCTAATAACATAAATTCCTGTTGTTGCTTCCTTTCCTTTTGGATCTTAGGACTTGGTATCCTTTATTGACTGATACTCTTTAATTATGAAAAATACTGAAACTAATTAAAGTCATGTAGTATTTATAAAGAATATTATTTAACCGAAGCTTAGTAGGCTATGGTTATGAACCGAATAAGTTATAGCTAAAGAAGGACTATTAAATTTATAAAAAGTCTTGAAAGATAAATATTAAAGTAAGAATATTTCTGTCTCTTACCCTTTTTGAAATGAATAGATAGTTTTCTTCTATGTCCTTTTATTTATATTTAATGTAATTATTCTTGGTTCTTGTCTTACGTTAATGGTATTATATTATTATTATCATCAGGAGTAATATCAAAGTCACATAAAAAGTTAGATATATATTTAATAATTAGTTAAATTTATTTCTTAACCACGTAACATTGAGGTTTGATTATGAGTAAATAAAGTTACAGGATCGTTTCATAGATTCGATTCAGGTCTCACTCAAATAATATGAAAAGCAAAATATAATATTTTGGAAGCAAAAGAATTTTCTTCAGCTTAGGAAATCACTATAAGTAATATTAACACAGCCATGTTAGTCTAAGGCGATATTACTAATAAGAGACAATAGCATCACCGTACTAAGCACCATTAAGCAATGTAAGCTTAATTCAAAGAAAATGAAAGAACTCGTAAGTATTAATATAAAACAATAGTATTACTTTCATCATAACCCAATTACTTAAAGAGTTGCTTTAGTCCACAAGTTAGTCAACTAAAATAGTTAAGTACATAATAATAGCGTTAACGTTAATTCGCAATCAAATAGTTAAAGCACATAATAGTAGTGTTAACGTTAATTCGCAATCAAATAGTTAAACACATAATAGTAGCGTTCACGTTAATTCCCAATTAAATAGTTAAACACATAATAGTAGTGTTCACGTTAATTCCCAATCACATATCTCACTAACCAACATAACATAAGTGTTTACACCGAACACACTTAACACACATTTATATAATCTGACTGACAGTCACAATCCCATTATAATACTTCACCCCGTCTTCCTCCAGCTGCAAGTTCACCTTCCCCAACTCCAAATGAGACTGATTTGAATGCCCACAACTCGGGTCTTATATACCAAACAATGATGGTGTAGGAACGAATCAGGAGGCGAGTGATGGTGCGCGCTCCAATCATAGCTCCTCGAATCACATAACAGGTGTGTCGTCCACTCACAGCTCCTGGCGTCGATCATACGTCATAGCATCGGTCATCGAGGTATGGGGCGAGCTGGTATGGGGCGAGATGGTTTGCCCACTCGCTCGTTCGCTCGCTAGTCTGCTTCACCACTTGGGTAGTTTGGCTCCTTGAACTCTAATTCTAACTCTTAAATTAACATACAGGGCTCCGTATGTCAGAATATATACAATTATATATACTGTATATATATATATATATATATATATATATAATATATATATATCTATATATATATATATATATAATATATATATTATATATATATATATATATATATACTTATTTATATATAACTATATATATATATATATATATGTGTCTGTGTGTGTGTGTGTGTGTGGTGAACTGTGTTGCAGCAATGGTAGGCGCATTTGCTAAACAGCCTGCAATTCCAGGATTTAATTCATGATCAATAAGCATGCAGGTAATTATTTGCGAACCATTATTTTCAGCTTTTAAGCCTTGTATATTCTTTTCTTTTCTATAATTAACTTCATATCCGGGTATATCAGAAGGACTTAACTGGTTAGTCACGCCATTTTTGTGGTCCCTATTCTCCCTCTTGTTTAGCCCCATTAGTTTTGAGATTTTAAGAAGTTCGGCCCATTAATTTGCCGATTTTAACACCATTCACCCCATTGTATTGTCAATTTGAAGACCTTTCGTGCTATTTTGATATCTTTGTTTTCCTGGCGAGTGATAGCGAGCCTGTAATTGTGGAACCGGCCTTCGGCCATGTAATTTTCTACCGAAAAATGTGAAAATTAATCTCGAAAGTTTTAAAGTTTGATGGAGGTCTAGGGAGGAAACTAAAAATATATGAGTATATAAATATATAGACCCAAAAAACCCACTGTCCCCTTAATATCTACTGGCCTACATCTGCCAGCAACAATGAAAACTCTTGAAAACTCAACAAACCAAACGATCAAACATAAAACCCACTGTCCCCTTAATATCTACTGGCCTACATCTGCCAGCAACAATGAAAACTCTTGAAAACTCAACAAACCAAACGATCAAACATAAAACCCACTGTCCCCTTAATATCTACTGGCCTACATCTGCCAGCAACAATGAAAACTCTTGAAAACTCAACAAACCAAACGATCAAACATAAAACCCACTGTCCCCTTAATATCTACTGGCCTACATCTGCCAGCAACAATGAAAACTCTTGAAAACTCAACAAACCAAACGATCAAACATAAAACCCACTGTCCCCTTAATATCTACTGGCCTACATCTGCCAGCAACAATGAAAACTCTTGAAAACTCAACAAACCAAACGATCAAACATAAAACCAGATAATTATAATGTGTTGACACAGACACGCACACTAAACCAAAGAAAAACATGTAATTTAATCAAGTACATCCATCAGCAAATATGACAAGATATTAAAGGAGAAGGTTTATAGATTTTGGTTGATTATTATATATATATTTATATATAGCTATATATATATATATATATATATATATATATATATATATATATATATATACTGTATATATATATATATATATATATATATATATATATATATATATATATATATATATATATATATATATGTACTGTATATATATACCGGGATATATATATATATATATATATATATATATATATATATATATATATATATATATATATATATATATATATATACTGTATATATATATATATATGTGTATGTATATATATATATATATATGTATATGTATATATATATATATATATTTATATATATACTGGATATACAGTATATATATATATATATATATATATATATATAAACATAATTATATGCACTGCTTTGTACTGACCAAATGCTTCAAAATTTGGCTTTCTATGTTTAACGACGCGAATTGGAGTAACCTTATATATGCTGCCATATATATTATATTAGGCTGCTATAGTGCGGTGGAATGTGAACATTATTAATTGGAGTAACCTTATATATGCTGCCATATATATTATATTAGGCTGCTATAGTGCGGTGGAATGTGAACATGATTAGATTAATATCCAGTATTCGAGAATGGATAATAAGTCGTAGGCGTGTGCATAAACCTGTAACAGTCTTGGTGGTGTAATGGTTGAGGTGTCTAACAAGCAGTGTGTGATAACCCGGGTTTGAATCCTGGTGGATCACATGTATGCTTTCATTAATTTCATTGGAGGTATTTGGTGTTGTGGTGAAATTAATAAAAAATTTATATGTTCATGACTGTACAGTTGGCCACATTACTTCTTTTCATCCTTGAGATCTTATTTATGAAAGTAAGATAGTATGACTAGTATGAATAGTATGAATTTTAATTATCAGTTGACTAATCAGATGAGTTAATTACCCACTGCATAAGAAATTACATTTGTAATTCAATGAGGCACATACTATTTGTATGTACAAGATCACGGATAGCAATATACCGTATGTGGCCAACTGTACATAGGTATGCCATAATATTATGTAACTAGTAACATATTTGTTTAAGACACTATGTAGCCTACAGCTAGCTAGAGTAATTTAGCACCTTTTAATGATTTTTTTTCTCCATACATTTTCAGACCGTGGCTAGATCCAGACATACATGATGATGATGATGATGATAATAATCCTGGAACCAATTGCCTCTTCAGCCTCCCTTCATTGTCAAAACTATTCTTAAAATCAGCAGTAGAGAACCTAAAATACATATATGCAAAGTGCAGATTACCATTACGTTTTTTTACCCCTATTTTCATTTGGCCAGAGTGATAAAAAGCAAGGTAGTGTTTTCAACTGTTCAATTTCATGTGTGTGTTTGTGTGTGTGTGTTTGTGTGTGTGTGTGTGTGTGAATTTTCAGAACTACAACATCTCGTGAATGAATGATTGGATTTTGAAGACAAAAACTTCCTCTATAGTCTCATATGAGATCCAAATAGATCCAATCTACTATTGGTTAGCATTGGAAGACACCCCGCCCCCCCCCCCCAAAAAAAAAAAAACAAAAAAAACAAAAAAACAAACAATATATACAAACCAATTATAAAATAACAATACAAAGAGCATGAAACGTTTGTACTCGATATTCCTGATATTCAGATTACTATTGTCTGGGTAAGGGACTGGGGTTCTCGAAAGGGGCTCCAGTCCTGATAATGTATTTGACTTGCAGTGTGCTGGCTTAATAATCCAGAAGGGTTGATAGCCTCTGATATCCTATATTAACTAACTAATTAACTTTTTGGGCTACGTTTTCTTACTGGTTCGTTTACGATGTAGAAGAGAGAGAGAGAGAGAGAGAGAGAGAGAGAGAGAGAGAGAGAGAGAGAGAGAGAGAGAGAGAGAGAAAGAGAGAGAGAGAGAGAGAGAGAGAGAGAGAGAGAGAGACGAGGGTAGCTTCAACAAAGGACTGGACCTCTGGAAAAGGTTCTCCAGTCCTGACGTTAATCTTGACTTGAGTGTGTTGGCTGTAGGGGGTAGTGTTCATTTATTGGTATATTTATCTTTAGTAACCTCACTAGACCTACATCAAGTTTAACCCTATTAGGTGCAGGGCGGACCAATTTAGATCCTCCCAGTTTTACTCCATTAGCTTGGATATTTTAAGACGTTTCATCTCATCAGTTTGGAGATTATATGATGCTTCAACCCAATGTGTAAATTTTTCCTGGGCGAGCGATAGCGAGCCTGCAATTTGAGAGAACACCGGCCTATGGCCGGGAAATTTTTCTACCGAAAAAGGTACACATTTAGCTTGAAGGGGGTCTGGGGGACGATTTTTTTTTTTAGTTTGAAGGGGATTTGGAGAGGCGTTTTTCCAAGTCTCGGGATAAACTAAAAACACATTGTTCGAAAATGGCAATTAAAACCCTATATAATAATTAAACAAAATAGCATAATGAATTCCAAGACGTTGCACCAGATAGTGTTAAACAAGAAAACAAAATAACCCCCCCAGACCCCCCTTCAAGATAAATTTGTACATTTTCGGTAGAAATATGTTATGGCCGAAGACCGATTCCTCCTAGAATTACAAGCTGGCTATCGCTCACCAGGGAAAAATCGACACCTAAATGGCACGAAAGGTCTTTATAGTGACAAAGAAATGGGGCGAAAGGTCTGAAAGTCACAAAACTAATGGAATGAATGTCTTAAAATCTGAAAGCTATTGGGATTAAAAATGATGGAGGAAAAACAACTACCTCTCCCCTAATAATCCAGTAGGGTTGATAGCCTCTGAAGTCCTATTATAACTAACACACTTTAACTAGCTAGATTCAACCAAACCTTCAATAATCCAGTAGGGTTGATAGCCTCTGAAGTCCTATTATAACTAACACACTTTAACTAGCTAGATTCAACCAAACCTTCAATAATCCAGTAGGGTTGATAGCCTCTGAAGGACTATTATAACTAACACACTTTAACAAGTACCTCCCTCTTAATAATCCAGTAGGGTTGATAGCCTCTGAAGTCCTATTATAACTAACACACTTTAACTAGCTAGATTCAACCAAACCTTCAATAATCCAGTAGGGTTGATAGCCTCTGAAGTCCTATTATAACTAACACACTTTAACTAGCTAGATTCAACCAAACCTTCAATACTTTGTTCCTCTTCTTCGAGACCTGGGGCCCCTATGTACAGTCGGCCTAATAAGTGAAGTTTGGGCAGCAATTATGTTTTGATCAATAATTGGTAACACCAATATTTACACAGTATTATAATTGGTATCAGCAATATTTACACATTATTTGTTTCTTTTTGAGTGAAAAATGCAAACATATGTTCCTACACTTAACCACCCTATTCAACATCTGGCATACATTAATACAGCACAGAGCAAACCAAACGTAATGACAGTTGAGACATGACTTATTAGCGCCACCCCTTCTGTACCAGCGGCGTACGACCAGCAACTTAATTTTGGCTGCAATTCGATGATTGTATTCAGTTTCAAAAGGGCCTCCAGTAATTAACAGGTTCCGAACTATCTCACTTAACACTTTTTACTACCATATATCCTTCTTAAGCTGCACAAAATCGTCTAAAAATAACTAGATTAAAGTTAAAAAGACATCACCGGTACAGAAGGGGTTAAATATATTGATATACATGAGATATAACATAATAAGCTAGCTATAACTACGTTACAATATGGAAGGTTCTTAACTAAGGTTATTACTTATTTTATTTATTTTGTTGTTTAGTTTCCTCGCTAGAACTCCATCAAGCTTAAGAAAATAATAATACTAATAATACAAAAACTGATGAAAACATAAACAAACAAATAATACTAATAATACAAAAACTGATGAAAACATTAACAAAATAATAATACTAATAATACAAAAACTGATGAAAACATAAACAAAATACTAATACTAATAATACAAAAACTGATGAAAACATAAACAAAATAATAATACTAGTAATACAAAAACTGATGAAAACATAAACAAATAATACTAATAATACAAAAACTGATGAAAACATAAACAAAATAATAATACTAATAATACAAAAACTGATGAAAACATAAACAAAATAATAATACTAATAATACAAAAACTGATGAAAACATAAACAAAATATTAATACTAATAATACAAAACTGATGAAAACATTAACAAAATAATAATACTAATAATACAAAAACTGATGAAAACATAAACAAAATAATAATACTAATAATACAAAAACTGATGAAAACATAAACAAAATAATAATACTAATAATACAAAAACTGATGAAAACATAAACAAAATATTAATACTAATAATACAAAAACTGATGAAAACATTAACAAAATAATAATACTAATAATACAAAAACTGATGAAAACATAAACAAAATAATAATACTAATAATACAAAAACTGATGAAAACATAAACAAAATATAATACTAATAATACAAAAACTGATGAAAACATAAACAAAATAATAATACTAAAAATACAAAAACTGATGAAAACATAAACAAAATATTAATACTAATAATACAAAAACTGATGAAAACATTAACAAAATAATAATACTAATAATACAAAAACTGATGAAAACATAAACAAAATAATAATACTAATAATACAAAAACTGATGAAAACATAAACAAAATAATAATACTAATAATACAAAAACTGATGAAAACATAAACAAAATAATAATACTAATAATACAAAAACTGATGAAAACATTAACAAAATAATAATACTAATAATACAAAAACTGATGAAAACATAAACAAAATAATAATACTAATAATACAAAAACTGATGAAAACATAAACAAAATAATAATACTAATAATACAAAAACTGATGAAAACATAAACAAAATAATAATACTAATAATACAAAAACTGATGAAAACATAAACAAAATAATAATACTAATAATACAAAAACTGATGAAAACATAAACAAAATATTAATACTAATAATACAAAAACTGATGAAAACATAAACAAAATAATAATACTAATAATACAAAAACTGATGAAAACATTAACAAAATAATAATACTAATAATACAAAAACTGATGAAAACATAAACAAAATAATAATACTAATAATACAAAAACTGATGAAAACATAAACAAAATAATAATACTAATAATACAAAAACTGATGAAAACATAAACAAAAATAATACTAATAATACAAAAACTGATGAAAACATAAACAAAATAATAATACTAATAATACAAAAACTGATGAAAACATAAACAAAATAATAATACTAATAATACAAAAACTGATGAAAACATAAAATAATAATACTAATAATACAAAAACTGATGAAAACATAAACAAATAATAATACTAATAATACAAAAACTGATGAAAACATAAACAAAATAATAATACTAATAATACAAAAACTGATGAAAACATAAACAAAATAATAATACTAATAATACAAAAACTGATGAAAACATAAACAAAATAATAATACTAATAATACAAAAACTGATGAAAACATAAACAAAAAAATAATACTAATAATACAAAAACTGATGAAAACATAAACAAAATAATAATACTAATAATACAAAAACTGATGAAAACATAAACAAAATAATAATACTAATAATACAAAAACTGATGAAAACATAAACAAAATAATAATACTAATAATACAAAACTGATGAAAACATAAACAAAATAATACTAATAATACAAAAACTGATGAAACATAAACAAATAATAATACTAATAATACAAAAACTGATGAAAACATAAACAAAATATTAATACTAATAATACAAAAACTGATGAAAACATTAACAAAATAATAATACTAATAATACAAAAACTGATGAAAACATAAACAAAATAATAATACTAGTAATACAAAAACTGATGAAAACATAAACAAAATAATAATACTAATAATACAAAACAATATGAAAATATAAACAAAATAATAATACTAATAATACAAAAACTGATGAAAACATAAACAAAATAATAATACTAATAATACAAAAACTGATGAAAACATAAAACCAAACCTTGACAATGATTACACAAAATATCATAATAACCCCAACACGTTGCACCAGATAGTGTTAAGCATACGGTACTCAGGTCACGCTTCCTGCTTCAATTGGTTTCATAGCCTTTGGCCCCCCCCTCCCCCGCCCCCTCTCTATCTCTATCTCTGTATATCCTCTCTCTCTCTTTATCTCCCCCCTCTCTCTCCTCCTCCTCACTCTCTCTTTACCTCCCTCCTCTCTCTCTCTCTCTCTCTCTCTCTCTCTCTCTCTCTCTCTCTCTCTCTCTCTCTCTCTCTCTCTCTCTATCTCTCCACCCCTCTTTCTCTCCTTATCTCCACCCTTCTCTCATTCTGCCTCACTCTCACACTCTATCTCTCTCTCTCTCTATCACTACTTTCGGTCTCGATGCTTTGTTTTATTATATTTTTATTTGTTTAATTAATGTTTCCAACAGATTTTTCCCTCTCACACGCTCTGGTGTATCGTTATTAAGATATTTAGTTTAATTACTATTGAAAATGTTTATTATTACCGCCATATTCAAGCAATTCATTTTTAGTTTGGCCCGAAAGACTGAAAAATAAACCCGCTATATTAGACAAAAAAAAAAAAAAAAAAAAAAAACGAGCCCCTTTAACCCATCAGACCCGCAAGGGCTCTGAGGCACCCATAAAAAACACACCCGAGCTACCCGGAAGGGCTCTGAGGCACTCATGAGCTCAAAGCCTGTAAGCTTGGTGTGCGAGGCGTCCGTCCGACGCATGTAAACAACAGCCGGCTGGACCGACGCCCCGCATCTCCGACCACAAGAAAGAGTGCGTCGCTTGTTCGTGTGTGCCTGTATGTTATTGTTAAGTATCGAAAAGTAGTGTAAAGTGGCTGTTTTTGCCATAAAGTTATCTCCAATGAAATCATCATCACAACTGAACCAGTTGACTTAGAGAGCTCTACTTAATGCCATTCTACAGGTACGAAATACATCTACGGTTGGGGATGCGCGGGAATGCGGAAGCAAGCAAAATAACAAAGATGCGGTAGCCTAGGCGTAGACTTTTTTCGGCCAAAACCCCCAGGTTTCGGGGAATATATATGGAATACATAGCCGGGGCTGGAGGGTTCCCATCAGACCCGTAAGGGCTCTGAGGCACCCATAAAAAACACACCCGAGCTACCCGGAAGGGCTCTGAGGCACTCATGAGCTCAAAGCCTGTAAGCTTGGTGTGCGAGGCGTCCGTCCGACGCATGTAAACAACTGGACCGACGCCCCGCATCTCCGACCACAAGAAGGAGTGTGTCGCTTGTTCGTGTGTGCCTGTATGTTATTGTTAAGTATCGAAAAGTAGTGTAAAGTGGCTGTTTTTGCCATAAAGTTATCTCCAATGAAATCATCATCACAACTGAAGCAGTTGACTTAGAGAGCTCTACTTAACGCCATTCTACAGGTACGAAACACATCTACGCTTGGGGATGCGCAGGAATGCGGAAGCAAGCAAAATAACAAAGATGCGGTAGCCTAGGCGTAGACGTTTTTCGGCCAAAACCCCGGGGTTTCGGGGAATATATAAATATGGAATACATAGCCGGGGCTGGAGGGTTAAGCTACAAAACCTTTAGTACTTAAATAAGAGACCTTTACATATATTTTAGTTTTAATTAATTAAAATGTTTTGTTTGTTTCCTCCCTAGTCCTCTATCCATCATATAAAAATACGCCCAAGATCCATCTTTGAGATAAATTTGTGCATTTTTCGATAGGACAATGCTCCGACCGGAGGCCGGTTCCTCCTAAGTTGCAGGCTCACTATCCCTCGCCAGGAAAACAAAATTACACCTAAATGGCGCAAAAGGTCTTAAAATCGCCAAACTAATGGGGTGTATGTCTGACAATCTCGAAAGCAATGGGGCTAAACATGAGGGAAAAGGGAGGCCCCCAAGAAAAAAAAAACCTCCCTTTAAGACTCTTTTCGTCACCAATACCTTCCTCCTTCAGCTCTCCATTACTTTGTTTTCATCACACACAACCTCCCCCCCTCCCCCTCCCCTCCCCCTCTCTACAGCTTCCACAGGCTTTCTTTTTAGCTTCTTTTCGCCCACTAAACCTTTCCCACTTTACTCCAATCTGGTGCGAGGTGGGTCATTTTCAATCATCTCTGTTTCACTCCCGTTAGTTTAAAGATGTTTAGCCCTTCTTTACTGGCTGCAATAAATCGTCTAGTGATTGCCAAATTATATTGTGAAAGCCTCATACCAAATCATAATATAGCCCACAAAACGTCGAAACATACAGTATAGTGTTAACCCCCCCCCCCCCGCCCCCACCCCCCCCCCCCTTGCTTCTCTATAGTCACATACACACCTGTAGGTCTTGTAGGTAGTAGTTGCAGGCAGCGTTGTCCGCCCGTGGTCACGCTGATGCGCCACCACTAGTACATTCCATCTGCCTTTCTCTGTACCAGCTGGTCCATGATGCTGTTGCTAGCGGCACGGGGGTGGTACTGGGGCAGTTTGGGTTGATCAGGTAGTGTCCAGTTGTTTTTAAATTTCTAGAGACTGGGTTCAGTTGAGTTACGCAGATATCTGGGTAGGGCGTTAAAGAGAAGAGGCCCTTGTGTTGCAAAGACGTTCTCTTTGAGCATCTTAACTCTGGTGGCTGCTCTGGGATGTACCTGTTGTATGTGGCAGAGATGGCCCAGTCGTTGATATATGTGAAAGCGTATATTAAGGTTGTTGGTTGTGATGCCAATCAAAATGTTGTAAACATATAAGATGGTATATCTATCCCTGCATCTTTCTAATGAGAAAAACTTGAATGTTTCCAACCTTCCCCAGTAGTCTAGGTGTTGGACGGCAGAGATTTTACTGGTGAATGAGCGTTGAACTGCTTCGAGTAATTGCTTATCTCCCACCTTCTATGAGCTCTACAGCTGACAGCAATATTTCTTCAGTGGAATGACCAGTGACTTGTAGAGCGTCAGCATGGGGATCGTGTACCGTGTTCGGAAGGTTCATAGGATCCATCCAGCTTGGTTTTGAGCCCTCTTTGCCACGCTGGTTATAAGCACTCCAAATGCACCATCTCGTCTGAGTGTAACATCGAGATCTCTTACATGATCATTTGTATCAGTGCAAGATCCGTCATGTGCTGTATATATGTTGATATTCATATTTCGGTCTGTACTCTAGGTCATGTGGTCAAATTTGTTATTGTTAAAGGATATGTTGTTTTGCTCTGCCCACGAGTAAATTGTAGCGAAATCTGCCTGAAGTAAATCAGCATCTGTTGTAGAAGACACTTCCCTTAATGTTTACGAGTGTCGTCATCAAAGGAGGCAATGGCCGAATGCATGATATATTTATTTATGTCTGATATGTTCAATAACAAGAGTATAGGTCCAGGAACTGACCCTTGCAGCACCCCACTAGTGATGATGGATGGCTTGGACGCTGCACCACTAATTGCTACAGCTTGTTACCTGTCGGTGAGGATATAGTACAGCCACACCCCATGTTTTCCTAAGATTCCTGAGTCTCCTATCTTGTGGAAGAGTATGCCATGGTCTACCTTGTCAAATGCTTTTGCAAATTCAAGGTAGACCACATCGATATTATTTTTATGTTATGCTTATGTATGAATGGTCACAATGCTTCTGGTTCTGAAGATAGCATTTGTTATAACAAAATATCCATAGGGTTATCCACGCAACTTATTGCTTTGCTACTCAAAAGTATACGTTGCCAACTTCTAACAGGTGGGTAATGGAATGCTGCGCCACCCTGTACAATGAAGAACGACATCCTCAAGGTCTAAAAGATTTTAATAATGGCAAGATGGTGTCATATAGCCAGATTAGTGTTTTCAGAATAGTTCTATTGTACCATAGTGTTGTTGCTAGTGGGAGACTTTCAAACCTATACTTTCAGGTACCGTATGGCTGGAGGTTTCGCCTTCATCAAAGACCCAATCTTATGAATGATTGACTAGGTTGTTGCTCTTGTTCTTGTTTGTTTTCTCACTGGGCATCAGTTATAGTATGTAGACAAGAAAACACCACAACCTGTTAGCAGGTGGGGGATGAGGGGAGTTGTTTTTGTTGTTGTTCCCCAAGCTGTCTGACCGAACAATCCCAAGAAGATATAAATATCTATCAATCTATTGCCAGATGTCTTACTCTCCTATATGAGTATCTATGTGCAATATGCATAAAAGGGGTGAGCTCGAACTCTTTACAGTGTAGCGTCTGTCGCAGCTAGGTACATTACACCAACCCCCCACCGGGGCCCCCCCCCCCCCCAAAAAAAAATATCTGAGGTGATTTTTTTTTTTTTTTTTCATTTCTCATCCTTGTCTTCCATTTTAGCAAACAAAAAAAAAGAAGTGAAAATGGCTTGGGACTGGGGTGAACAAAATAGTATAACTAGCCGGGGCTCAACGGGTTAAAGGGGCTCGTTTTTGTTTTTTCTTTTTTTTAGTCTAGGATAGGGGTTTATTTTTCAGTCTTTTGGGCCAAACTAAAAATGCATTGCTCGAAAATGGCGGTAATAATAAACATTTTCAATAGTAATTAAACAAAATATCTTAATAACGATACACCAGAGCGTGTGAGAGGGAAAAATCTGTTGGAAACATTAATTAAACAAATAAAAATATAATAAAACAAAGCATCGAGACCGAAAGTAGTGATAGAGAGAGAGAGATAGAGTGTGAGAGTGAGGCAGAATGAGAGAAGGGTGGAGATAAGGAGAGAAAGAGGGGTGGAGAGATAATGAGAGATAGTGGGGGACAGAGAGAGAGAGAGAGAGAGAGAGGAGGGAGGTAAAGAGAGAGTGAGGAGGAGAGAGAGGGGGGAGATAAAGAGAGAGAGAGGATATACAGAGATAGAGATAGAGAGGGGGCGGGGGGGGGGGGGGGCAAAGGCTATGAAACCAATTGAAGCAGGAAGCGTGACCTGAGTACCGTATGCTTAACACTATCTGGTGCAACGTGTTGGGGTTATTATGATATTTTGTTTAATTATTGTTAAGGTTTGGTTTTATGTTTTCATCAGTTTTTGTATTATTAGTATTATTATTTTGTTTATGTTTTCATCAGTTTTTGTATTATTAGTATTATTATTTTGTTTATGTTTTCATCAGTTTTTGTATTATTAGTATTATTATTTTGTTTATTATTATTTTTCATCAGTTTTTGTATTATTAGTATTATTATTTTGTTTATGTTTTCATCAGTTTTTGTATTATTAGTATTATTATTTTGTTTATGTTTTCATCAGTTTTTGTATTATTAGTATTATTATTTTGTTTATGTTTTCATCAGTTTTGTATTATTAGTATTATTATTTTGTTTATGTTTTCATCAGTTTTTGTATTATTAGTATTATTATTTTGTTTATGTTTTCATCAGTTTTTGTATTATTAGTATTATTATTTTGTTTATGTTTTCATCAGTTTTTGTATTATTAGTATTATTATTTGTTTATGTTTTCATCAGTTTTTGTATTATTAGTATTATTATTTTGTTTATGTTTTCATCAGTTTTTGTATTATTAGTATTATTATTTTTGTTTATGTTTTCATCAGTTTTGTATTATTAGTATTATTATTTTGTTTATGTTTTCATCAGTTTTTGTATTATTAGTATTATTATTTTGTTTATGTTTTCATCAGTTTTTGTATTATTAGTATTATTTTGTTTATGTTTTCATCAGTTTTTTGTATTATTAGTATTATTATGTTTTTCATCAGTTTTTGTATTATTAGTATTATTATTATTTGTTTATGTTTTCATCAGTTTTTGTATTATTAGTATTATTATTTTGTTTATGTTTTTCATCAGTTTTTGTATTATTAGTATTATTATTTTGTTTATGTTTTCATCAGTTTTTGTATTATTAGTATTATTATTTTGTTTATGTTTTCATCAGTTTTTGTATTATTAGTATTATTATTTTGTTTATGTTTTCATCAGTTTTTGTATTATTAGTATTATTATTTTGTTTATGTTTTCATCAGTTTTGTATTATTAGTATTATTATTTTGTTTATGTTTTCAATCAGTTTTTGTATTATTAGTATTATTATTTGTTTATTTTCATCAGTTTTTGTATTATTAGTATTATTATTTTGTTAATTTTCATCAGTTTTTGTATTATTAGTATTAGTATTTTGTTTATGTTTTCATCAGTTTTTGTATTATTAGTATTATTATTTTGTTTATTTTTTCATCAGTTTTTGTATTATTAGTATTATTATTTTGTTTATGTTTTCATCAGTTTTTGTATTATTAGTATTATTATTTTGTTTATGTTTTCATCAGTTTTTGTATTATTAGTATTATTATTTTTGTTATTTTCATCAGTTTTTGTATTATTAGTATTATTATTTTGTTTATGTTTTCATCAGTTTTTGTATTATTAGTATTATTATTTTGTTTATGTTTTCATCAGTTTTGTATTATTAGTATTATTATTTTGTTTATGTTTTCATCAGTTTTTGTATTATTAGTATTATTATTTTGTTTATGTTTTCATCAGTTTTTGTATTATTAGTATTATTATTTTGTTAATGTTTTCATCAGTTTTTGTATTATTAGTATTATTATTTTGTTTATGTTTTCATCAGTTTTTGTATTATTAGTATTATTATTTTGTTTATGTTTTCATCAGTTTTTTGTATTATTAGTATTATTATTTTGTTTATGTTTTCATCAGTTTTGTATTATTAGTATTATTATTTTGTTTATGTTTTCATCAGTTTTTGTATTATTAGTATTAGTATTTTGTTTATGTTTTCATCAGTTTTTGTATTACTAGTATTATTATTTTGTTTATGTTTTCATCAGTTTTTGTATTATTAGTATTATTATTTTGTTTATGTTTTCATCAGTTTTTGTATTATTAGTATTATTATTTTGTTTATGTTTTCATCAGTTTTGTATTATTAGTATTATTATTTTGTTTATGTTTTCATCAGTTTTTGTATTATTAGTATTAATATTTTGTTTATGTTTTCATCAGTTTTTGTATTATTAGTATTATTATTTTGTTAATGTTTTCATCAGTTTTTGTATTACTAGTATTAGTATTTTGTTTATGTTTTCATCAGTTTTTGTATTATTAGTATTATTATTTTGTTAATGTTTTCATAAGTTTTTGTATTATTAGTATTATTATTTTGTTTATGTTTTCATCAGTTTTTGTATTATTAGTATTATTATTTTTTTTATGTTTTCATATTGTTTTGTATTATTAGTATTATTATTTTGTTTATGTTTTCATCAGTTTTTGTATTATTAGTATTATTATTTTGTTAATGTTTTCATCAGTTTTTGTATTATTAGTATTATTATTTTGTTTATTTTTTCATATTGTTTTGTATTATTAGTATTAGTATTTTCATCAGTTTTTGTATTATTAGTATTAGTATTTTCATCAGTTTTTGTATTATTAGTATTATTATTTTCATCAGATTTTGTATTATTAGTATTATTATTTTCATCAGTTTTTGTATTATTAGTATTATTATTGTCATCAGTTTTTGTATTATTAGTATTATAATTTTCATCAGTTTTTGTATTATTAGTATTATTATTTTCATCAGTTTTTGTATTATTAGTATTATTATTTTCATAAGTTTTGTATTATTAGTATTATTATTTTCATCAGTTTTTGTATTAGTATTATTATTTTCATCAGTTTTTGTATTATTAGTATTATTATTTTCATCAGTTTTTCTATTATTAGTATTATTATTTTCATCAGTTTTGTATTATTAGTATTATTATTTTCACCAGTTTTTGTATTATTAGTATTATTATTTTCATCAGTTTTGTATTATTAGTATTATTATTTTCATCAGTTTTTGTATTATTAGTATTATTATTTTCATCAGTTTTTGTATTATTAGTATTATTATTTTCATCAGTTTTTGTATTATTAGTATTATTATTTTCATAAGTTTTTTTTATTATTAGTATTAGTATTTTCATCAGTTTTTGTATTATTAGTATTATTATTTTCATAAGTTTTTGTATTATTATAATTATTATTTTCATAAGTTTTTGTATTATTAGTATTAGTATTTTCATCAGTTTTTGTATTATTATTATTATTATTATTTTCATCAGTTTTTGTATTATTAGTATTATTATTTTCATCAGTTTTTGTATTATTAGTATTATTATTTTCATCAGTTTTTGTATTATAATTATTATTATTTTCGTCAGTTTTTGTATTATTAGTATTATTATTTTCATCAGTTTTTGTATTATTAGTATTATTATTTTCATCAGTTTTGTATTATTTGTATTAGTATTTTCATCAGTGTTTGTATTATTATTATTATTATTTTCTTAAGCTTGATGGAGTTCTAGCACGGAAACTAAACAACAAAATAAATAAAATAAGAAATACATAAATGAAGAAAAAAATATTAATAATTACAAATCTCTCCTTCAGATTGCTTCGCGCGCTAAGTCAGGGTAGTCCTTTACAGAGGACCCCCCATTTAATACTAAGTTCAAACGTATACTATTTAGTCCATAAGACCTTATTTAAGAACCCTTCCATATTGTAACGTAGTTATAGCTAGCTTATTATGTTATATATCATGTATATCAACATATTTAACCCCTTCTGTACCGGTGATGTCTTTTAAACTTTAATCTAGTTATATTTAGACGATTTTGTGCAGCTTAAGAAGGATATATGGTAGTAAAAAGTGTTAAGTGAGATAGTTCGGATCCTGTTAATTACTGGAGGCCCTTTTGAAACTGAATACAAACGTCGAATTGCAGCCAACATTAAGTTGCTGGTCGTACGCCGCTGGTACAGAAGGGGTGGCGCTAATAAGTCATGTCTCAACTGTCATTACGTTTGGTTTGCTCTGTGCTGTATTAATGTATGTCAAATGTTGAATAGGGTGGTTAAGTGTAGGAACATATGTTTGCATTTCACACTCAAAAGGAAACAAATAATGTGTAAATATTGCTGATACCAATAAATAATGTGTAAATATTGCTGATACCAATAAATAATGTGTAAATATTGCTGATACCAATAAATAATGTGTAAATATTGCTGATACCAATAAATAATGTGTAAATATTGCTGATACCAATAAACAATGTGTAAATATTGCTGATACCAATAAATAATGTGTAAATATTGCTGATACCAATAAATAATGTGTAAATATTGCTGATACCAATAAATAATGTGTAAATATTGCTGAATCCAATAAATAATGTGTAAATATTGCTGATACCAATAAATAATGTGTAAATATTGCTGATACCAATAAATAATGTGTAAATATTGCTGATACCAATTATTGATCAAAACATAATTGGTGCCCAAAGTTCACTTATTAGGCCGACTGTACATAGGGGCCCCAGGTCTCGAAGAAGAGGAACAAAGTATTGAAGGTTTGGTTGAATCTAGCTAGTTAAAGTGTGTTAGTTATAATAGGACTTCAGAGGCTATCAACCCTACTGGATTATTGAAGGTTTGGTTGAATCTAGCTAGTTAAAGTGTGTTAGTTATAATAGGACTTCCGAGGCTATCAACCCTACTGGATTATTAAGAGGGAGGTACTTGTTAAAGTGTGTTAGTTATAATAGGACTTCAGAGGCTGTCAACCCTACTGGATTATTAAGAGGGAGGTACTTGTTAAAGTGTGTTAGTTATAATAGGACTTCAGAGGCTGTCAACCCTACTGGATTATTGAAGGTTTGGTTGAATCTAGCTAGTTAAAGTGTGTTAGTTATAATAGGACTTCAGAGGCTATCAACCCTACTGGATTATTGAAGGTTTGGTTGAATCTAGCTAGTTAAAGTGTGTTAGTTATAATAGGACTTCAGAGGCTATCAACCCTACTGGATTAATGAAGGTTTGGTTGAATCTAGCTAGTTAAAGTGTGTTAGTTATAATAGGACTTCAGAGGCTATCAACCCTACTGGATTATTGAAGGTTTGGTTGAATCTAGCTAGTTAAAGTGTGTTAGTTATAATAGGACTTCAGAGGCTATCAACCCTACTGGATTATTAAGAGGGAGGTACTTGTTAAAGTGTGTTAGTTATAATAGGACTTCAGAGGCTGTCAACCCTACTGGATTATTAAGAGGGAGGTACTTGTTAAAGTGTGTTAGTTATAATAGGACTTCAGAGGCTGTCAACCCTACTGGATTATTAAGAGGGAGGTACTTGTTAAAGTGTGTTAGTTATAATAGGACTTCAGAGGCTGTCAACCCTACTGGATTATTAAGAGGGAGGTACTTGTTAAAGTGTGTTAGTTATAATAGGACTTCAGAGGCTGTCAACCCTACTGGATTATTAAGAAGGAGGTACTTCTTAAAGTGTGTTAGTTATAATAGGACTTCCGAGGCTGTCAACCCTACTGGATTATTAAGAGGGAGGTACTTGTTAAAGTGTGTTAGTTATAATAGGACTTCAGAGGCTGTCAACCCTACTGGATTATTAAGAAGGAGGTACTTCTTAAAGTGTGTTAGTTATAATAGGACTTCCGAGGCTGTCAACCCTACTGGATTATTAAGAGGGAGGTACTTGTTAAAGTGTGTTAGTTATAATAGCCCTTCAGAGGCTATCAACCCTACTGGATTATTAAGAGGGAGGTACTTGTTAAAGTGTGTTAGTTATAATAGGACTTCAGAGGCTGTCAACCCTACTGGATTATTAAGAGGGAGGTACTTGTTAAAGTGTGTTAGTTATAATAGGACTTCAGAGGCTGTCAACCCTACTGGATTATTAAGAAGGAGGTACTTCTTAAAGTGTGTTAGTTATAATAGGACTTCCGAGGCTGTCAACCCTACTGGATTATTAAGAGGGAGGTAGTTGTTAAAGTGTGTTAGTTATAATAGGACTTCAGAGGCTGTCAACCCTACTGGATTATTAAGAGGGAGGTAGTTGTTAAAGTGTGTTAGTTATAATAGGACTTCCGAGGCTGTCAACCCTACTGGATTATTAAGAGGGAGGTACTTGTTAAAGTGTGTTAGTTATAATAGGACTTCAGAGGCTGTCAACCCTACTGGATTATTAAGAAGGAGGTACTTCTTAAAGTGTGTTAGTTATAATAGGACTTCAGAGGCTGTCAACCCTACTGGATTATTAAGAAGGAGGTACTTCTTAAAGTGTGTTAGTTATAATAGGACTTCAGAGGCTGTCAACCCTACTGGATTATTAAGAAGGAGGTACTTCTTAAAGTGTGTTAGTTATAATAGGACTTCAGAGGCTATCAACCCTACTGGATTATTGAAGGTTTGGTTGAATCTAGCTAGTTAAAGTGTGTTAGTTATAATAGTCCTTCAGAGGCTATCAACCCTACTGGATTATTGAAGGTTTGGTTGAATCTAGCTAGTTAAAGTGTGTTAGTTATAATAGGACTTCCGAGGCTATCAACCCTACTGGATTATTGAAGGTTTGGTTGAATCTAGCTAGTTAAAGTGTGTTAGTTATAATAGTCCTTCAGAGGCTATCAACCCTACTGGATTATTGAAGGTTTGGTTGAATCTAGCTAGTTAAAGTGTGTTAGTTATAATAGTCCTTCAGAGGCTATCAACCCTACTGGATTATTGAAGGTTTGGTTGAATCTAGTTAAAGTGTGTTAGTTATAATAGGACTTCCGAGGCTATCAACCCTACTGGATTATTGAAGGTTTGGTTGAATCTAGCTAGTTAAAGTGTGTTAGTTATAATAGTCCTTCAGAGGCTATCAACCCTACTGGATTATTGAAGGTTTGGTTGAATCTAGCTAGTTAAAGTGTGTTAGTTATAATAGGACTTCAGAGGCTATCAACCCTACTGGATTATTGAAGGTTTGGTTAAATCTAGCTAGTTAAAGTGTGTTAGTTATAATAGTCCTTCAGAGGCTATCAACCCTACTGGATTATTGAAGGTTTGGTTGAATCTAGCTAGTTAAAGTGTGTTAGTTATAATAGGACTTCAGAGGCTATCAACCCTACTGGATTATTGAAGGTTTGGTTGAATCTAGCTAGTTAAAGTGTGTTAGTTATAATAGTCCTTCAGAGGCTATCAACCCTACTGGATTATTGAAGGTTTGGTTGAATCTAGCTAGTTAAAGTGTGTTAGTTATAATAGGACTTCCGAGGCTATCAACCCTACTGGATTATTGAAGGTTTGGTTGAATCTAGCTAGTTAAAGTGTGTTAGTTATAATAGTCCTTCAGAGGCTATCAACCCTACTGGATTATTGAAGGTTTGGTTGAATCTAGCTAGTTAAAGTGTGTTAGTTATAATAGTCCTTCAGAGGCTATCAACCCTACTGGATTATTGAAGGTTTGGTTGAATCTAGCTAGTTAAAGTGTGTTAGTTATAATAGTCCTTCAGAGGCTATCAACCCTACTGGATTATTGAAGGTTTGGTTGAATCTAGCTAGTTAAAGTGTGTTAGTTATAATAGGACTTCCGAGGCTATCAACCCTACTGGATTATTGAAGGTTTGGTTGAATCTAGCTAGTTAAAGTGTGTTAGTTATAATAGTCCTTCAGAGGCTATCAACCCTACTGGATTATTGAAGGTTTGGTTGAATCTAGCTAGTTAAAGTGTGTTAGTTATAATAGTCCTTCAGAGGCTATCAACCCTACTGGATTATTGAAGGTTTGGTTGAATCTAGCTAGTTAAAGTGTGTTAGTTATAATAGGACTTCAGAGGCTGTCAACCCTACTGGATTATTGAAGGTTTGGTTGAATCTAGCTAGTTAAAGTGTGTTAGTTATAATAGTCCTTCAGAGGCTATCAACCCTACTGGATTATTGAAGGTTTGGTTGAATCTAGCTAGTTAAAGTGTGTTAGTTATAATAGGACTTCAGAGGCTATCAACCCTACTGGATTATTAGGGGAGAGGTAGTTGTTAAAGTGTGTTAGTTATAATAGGACTTCAGAGGCTATCAACCCTACTGGATTATTAGGGGAGAGGTAGTTGTTAAAGTGTGTTAGTTATAATAGGACTTCAGAGGCTATCAACCCTACTGGATTATTAGGGAGAGGTAGTTGTTAAAGTGTGTTAGTTATAATAGGACTTCAGAGGCTATCAACCCTACTGGATTATTAGGGGAGAGGTAGTTGTTAAAGTGTGTTAGTTATAATAGGACTTCAGAGGCTATCAACCCTACTGGATTATTAGGGGAGAGGTAGTTGTTTTTCCTCCATAATTTTTAGTCCCAATAGCTTTCAGATTTTAAGACGTTCATTCCATCAGCTTTGCGACTTATGATCTTTCGCCCCATTTCTTTGTCACCCTTCGTGCCATTTAGGTGTCGATTTTTCCCTGGTGAGCGATAGCGAGCTTGTAATTCTAGGAGTCGGTCTTCGGCCAGGACAGTTTGCTACCGAAAATGTACAAATTTATCATGAATGGGGTCTGGGGGTTATTTGTTTTTGTTTTTGCTTAAGCTTGATGTAGGTCATGTGCGGTTACTAAAAATAAATATACCAATAAATGAACACTACCCCCTACAGCCAACACACTCAAGTCAAGATTAACGTCAGGACTGGAGACCCTTTTCGAGAAGTCCAGTCCTTTGTAGAAGCTACCCCCGTCTCTCTCTCTCTCTCTCTCTCTCTCTCTCTCTCTCTCTCTCTCTCTCTCTCTCTCTCTCTCTCTCTCTCTCTCTCTCTCTCTCTCTCGCTCTCTCTCTTAAACGAACCAGTAAGAAAACGTGGCCCAGAATGTTAATTAGTTAGTTAATATAGGACATCAGAGGCTATCAACCCTTCTGGATTATTAAGCCAGCACACTGCAAGTCAAACACATTTTCAGGACTAGAGCCCCCTTTTGAGAACCCCAGTCGCTTTCCCAGACAATAGTACTCTGAATATCAGGAATGTCGAGTACAAACATGTCATGCTTTCCTTATTATTATGTTGTAATTGTTTTATATATATTGTTTTCTCTCTTTTTCTTGTGGGGGGGGGGGGGGGGGTAATGTAAGGGGAGGGAATGTCATCCAATGCTAACCAGCGGTTGATGGGATCTATTCGGACCTCATATGAGACTATGGAGTAATTTTGTTTTCAAAATCCAATCATTCATTCACGAGATACAGTAGTTCTGAAAATTCACACACACACACACACATATACGCACACGCACACTCACACGCACACACACACACACACACACATATGAGAGTGAAAAGTTGAAAACACTTCCTTGCTTTTTATCACTCTGGCCAAATCAAAATAGGGGTAAGAAAACGTAATGCTAATTTGAGCTTTGCATAGTATGTATTTTAGGTTCTCTACTGCTGATTTTAAGGATAGTATTCACAATGAAGGGAGGATGAAGAGGCAATTGGTCACAGGATTATTATCATCATCATCATCAACAGCATCATCATGTATGTCTGTATCTAGCCACGGTCTGAAAATTTATAGAGAAAATTATTTAATTAAAAAGTGCTAAATTACTGTAGCTAGCTGTAGGCTACAGAGTGTCTTCAAACAAATATGTTACTAGTTACCTATGGCTTACCTATATATATTTGGCCAAATAAGTTATGTTGCTATCCGTGATCTTGTACATACAAATACTATGTGCCTGATTGAATTACCAAAGTAATTTCTTATGCAGTGGGTAATTAACTCATTTGATTAGTCAACTGATAATTAAAATAAACCACACTCGCAATTAATTCATACTATTTTAATTTCATAAATAAGATTTCAAGGAGGAACAGAACTAATGTGGCCAACTGTACAGTCATGAAAATAATTTAAGGTTACGCCAATTCGCGTCGCTAAGCCTCGAAAGCCAAATTTTTGAAGCATTTGGGCAGTAAAAAGCAGTCCATATATATATATATATATATATATATATATATATATATATACTATTTTTTTAATTGAAATTATCAATAAATATAAGAGTAACTGACCTCCACATTCCCCATAATGAAGAAGTCTAATGGAAGGGTTGTGACATTGAGCCACCTCCAACTGACAACTGTTCCCATAGGTGACCCCATCACTGCCACACAGAGGGTCGTACAACAGGATACAAACACTGGGGCATCCTCCACCAGCATGGATAGGCCTACCACCTGGGAGTACAATATATTACAAAGGTTATACCCTGTTCCCAGTAAGTAGGCCAAACCTCATGAATTTTTAACTCGCAGCCACCTTACTTAAGGGGGGTTACCTGACCCATTTTCTCTCCTTTTCTATCTTTCTCTGGCTTGTATCCATTCAGTCCCATTCAGCCAACTGTATTAAGACGTTTATTCCGATGCCGGTGTCGATATCGCTCGCTCGCCGGGATTGTATGGGAAAATCTGGCTTAGCAGGAGACATTTTTCAATAATGTTTTTATATAAATGTTGTGGCCCGCTACCGCTCGCCAGGAAAAAAGTCAACACCTGGATGGGGATAAACGTCTTCAAATAGTAGGCTGAATGGGGACGAATGGATACACCCCAGAGAGAGAGGGAGAGAGAGAACAAACAAAAACGATGTGGACCCCCTTAAGGTGCGGTCACACTATGAAGACTTAAGGTAATTACCGCGGCGACTCAAGGAGTGCCGATTGTCTTTGCCGATCATCCGTAACTTGACCAAGAGTAAATGTCTGCCTGAGGCAGACTGGACGGCATCACGGATCACGGCATCATGGATGGGGCTACACGGAGACCTAGCATACCAGACCGCCGGCGTCATGCGGCGCAACGAGGCAACAGGACGGCATAAGGAAGGCAACTTGACGGCCTTCGTGTTACGCAGGTCCCCTACTCGCGCTGGCGCGCGAGCCCCGCCACGTGGCGCGTGTCGGGGGCCAACGCTTTGGCGACGCATGGCGCCACACGGCGCTGAACGATCGGCTACCGGTCCCCCTCACGCGCATACCGGTGGGCGCGTGACGGCGCTTGCCTCACGACCGCGGCTAGCTCGGCGACCAATTTTCCATGTCTCTTGCATGTTCAAAGCAAATCGAAACCAGCCACGACCATCCTGGCCACCCATCGTACCGTACTGTACAGTGGGGATGCGCGGGGACCACCCACAATGCGTGGAGACTTAGATGAAGACCTCCTTAAGACCTCTAAGTCGCCGCGGTAATTCCCTTAAGTCTTCATAGTGTGACTGCCGATTAAACCTTTATAACTCACCAGCACTACCACCAGTGAGCACAATACATTACAAACGTTATACACTGTTCCAAATGAGTAGCTAGCCAAAGACCTTCAACAATGAGGGACGTTATTTTATTTATATATATACTGTATATATATATATATATATATATATATATATATATATATATATATATATATATATATATATATAAATGTGTGTGTGTGTGTGTGTGTGTTTGCTTCCTAGACCTTTATCAAGCTTGAAACAATAAGAACACACCCCAAAGACACCCCTTCGAGAATAATTTGTACTTATTTTAGGTAGACAAATGTCCCAGTTTCTCCTAAACTACCTACGCTCAATTTCACATTTTATTTATATCAGTTCCCCCTCGTCAAGAAGTTTTATTGTTGATTAAATAATCTACTTTCTTTGAGTAACCTTGATTCACACTTACTTACTGTTAAGTGTTTATTGTTTATTTTATGAACAGTATATCCGTTCATTCTATCACTGATGTAGATCATTTTGATTCTTCTCGTCTAGGAATTCTAGCCTTGCATAGATCTATTATCTAAATATTCATCATTTGAATACACCGATGATTGTGTGAATTCTCTATAGGAATATGCTAACTCGTTCAGACCTCCTTTTATACCTTATCAGGTATTTCCATTAGTACAACTTCGTTGTGTGCGCCATTTACTTATTATTAGTTTTATGCTAATCATTCGTACACGCTAATTTTATTTATGCGTTACTTAATATTGGTTAACTACATTAGTTCTGTTAACTGTATATTCTGCTAATAATTCATTCAAGGGATATTAACCCCTTGATTATTCATCAGTAGAGGTAAAATAGTACATCTGAATTCCTCGATCCGAGATATAATTATCGCATATGATCGTTGACGAGTTATATGTTTATATGATAATTTACTCAATTTAAGTTAACCCTTCTTAGGCGGCGCCCGGCTATAGTCGAGTGAAATAAATGTGGCCTATGTGGCAGGGCCCGGCTATAGTCGCATGCAATTTTGAGCACTCTCTGAGAGAGAGCGGAGCGGTGGGAGGAGCTTAGGTTACCTCATGACCGCTCGCCACAGTGGCCGTGGAGCTACTGAGATGTACTCCGCCCTACTCCACCCTCCCTCACTCGTTTCACACGTAATAATGTAAGGAAATGACCGTATTTTACCAATTTTGCCCTTCGGTTGCACGATCGTTGAAAGACAAAGAGTGATCATAGAAGGATGGTTCTGGTGTCATTGGAAAGCTCATTTAACGCCCTTTCAGAGATACATACTTGTATTACGCTCTGGCTCTTGATTATGCATGAAAACGAGCACGGAAACAAGCTCGTTTACGGTAAAACCCCCCGCTGGGCGGCACAGTCAAATATACTCCACCACCCGCTCTTTGAGTGTTAAGTATATATTGAATTGTAAAAGTAATTCCGTATATTTCCCCTGTTAATCTCACTTGATTATCTCAAACACTAAGAATATAGTCGCACTAATAGTAAATACTATTTCCAACATCGCAGTACCTAGAATGACCTGATCAAGCTACCCGGTCAGTTTATCTTAATCCCTGCTATTTACCTTCTGCGCGCGCCACTCACCACCCACGAGCCAATGTTGAACTAAACCTCCCGTGCGTTCCTCGTAACATAGAACTTGCGTATTCTTATTTCACGTAGTGTTTATATTTCAACTTAATTAATTTCCAGAGTAAGAACATGTTAGACACTCAACTCACATATATATTATTATTCAAAGGTTGATTCTATAGGTAATATGTTTATCTTATTGCATATTATTCAAAGGTTGATTCTATAGGTAATATGTTTATCTTATTGCATATTATTCAAAGGTTGATTCTATAGGTAATATGTTTATCTTATTGCATATTATTCAAAGGTTGATTCTATAGGTAATATGTTTATCTTATTGCATATTATTCAAAGGTTGATTCTATAGGTAATATGTTTATCTTATTGCATATTATTCAAAGGTTGATTCTATAGGTAATATGTTTATCTTATTGCATATTATTCAAAGGTTGATTCTATAGGTAATATGTTTATCTTATTGCATATTATTCAAAGGTTGATTCTATAGGTAATATGTTTATCTTATTGCATATTATTCAAAGGTTGATTCTATAGGTAATATGTTTATCTTATTGCATATTTCCTAGCTATTTATTACCATAATACTTTAATACTCCATGTGTTGATTATTGCATATTTCCTAGCTATTTATTACCATAATACTTTAATACTCCATGTGTTGATTATTGCATATTTCCTAGCTATTTATTACCATAATACTTTAATACTCCATGTGTTGATTATTGCATATTTCCTAGCTATTTATTACCATAATACTTTAATACTCCATGTGTTGATTATTGCATATTTCCTAGCTATTTATTACCATAATACTTTAATACTCCATGTGTTGATTATTGCATATTTCCTAGCTATTTATTACCATAATACTTTAATACTCCATGTGTTGATTATTGCATATTTCCTAGCTATTTATTACCATAATACTTTAATACTCCATGTGTTGATTATTGCATATTTCCTAGCTATTTATTACCATAATACTTTAATACTCCATGTGTTGATTATTGCATATTTCCTAGCTATTTATTACCATAATACTTTAATACTCCATGTGTTGATTATTGCATATTTCCTAGCTATTTATTACCATAATACTTTAATACTCCATGTGTTGATTATTGCATATTTCCTAGCTATTTATTACCATAATACTTTAATACTCCATGTGTTGATTATTGCATATTTCCTAGCTATTTATTACCATAATACTTTAATACTCCATGTGTTGATTATTGCATATTTCCTAGCTATTTATTACCATAATACTTTAATACTCCATGTGTTGATTATTGCATATTTCCTAGCTATTTATTACCATAATACTTTAATACTCCATGTGTTGATTATTGCATATTTCCTAGCTATTTATTACCATAATACTTTAATACTCCATGTGTTGATTATTGCATATTTCCTAGCTATTTATTACCATAATACTTTAATACTCCATGTGTTGATTATTGCATATTTCCTAGCTATTTATTACCATAATACTTTAATACTCCATGTGTTGATTATTGCATATTTCCTAGCTATTTATTACCATAATACTTTAATACTCCATGTGTTGATTATTGCATATTTCCTAGCTATTTATTACCATAATACTTTAATACTCCATGTGTTGATTATTGCATATTTCCTAGCTATTTATTACCATAATACTTTAATACTCCATGTGTTGATTATTGCATATTTCCTAGCTATTTATTACCATAATACTTTAATACTCCATGTGTTGATTATTGCATATTTCCTAGCTATTTATTACCATAATACTTTAATACTCCATGTGTTGATTATTGCATATTTCCTAGCTATTTATTACCATAATACTTTAATACTCCATGTGTTGATTATTGCATATTTCCTAGCTATTTATTACCATAATACTTTAATACTCCATGTGTTGATTTTGCATATTTCCTAGCTATAGTGTTGATTATTGCATATTTCCTAGCTATTTATTACCATAATACTTTAATACTCCATGTGTTGATTATTGCATATTTCCTAGCTATTTATTACCATAATACTTTAATACTCCATGTGTTGATTATTGCATATTTCCTAGCTATTTATTACCATAATACTTTAATACTCCATGTGTTGATTATTGCATATTTCCTAGCTATTTATTACCATAATACTTTAATACTCCATGTGTTGATTATTGCATATTTCCTAGCTATTTATTACCATAATACTTTAATACTCCATGTGTTGATTATTGCATATTTCCTAGCTATTTATTACCATACTTTAATACTCCATGTGTGAATGCATTCTATCGTTTGCTTACTATTTCTAATAATAACTAAGTTAACGCTCAGTCCTTATTTCCGAGCTCGGTATATTCGTGACCAAAGCATTGATATGATTATGGCGCGCATCGAGAGGTCCGGAGCTTATAATAAGAAGTAAGATCAAAGTTCCCATATAACTACTTGTGTGTTTAATAAACTCAGTGTGTATAATTTACATGTGTGTTATTATTGTGTTTGTAGCACCTAATTGAGTACCTATTTGTAATTAAGGACGTGTTAGAGGTGTTCCTGTTGAGGATATTTATAGTCTATAAGTCCAGAATCGGACTTTAGTGAAGACTGAGTAACGGGATTAAAATATTATATCCCGACATAACAGTTATACTCTGTTCCAAATAAGTAGGCCAAAGCTCTTGAGCATTAAGGAGAATTAGTATTCGTTTTATTCTGAGCCCCCTTCTCCTTCATGCTTAGTCCCATTAGTTTTCAAGTGTTAATTCTTTCACCCATTTATTTGTCAATATTAAGACCTTTCATGCCATTTAAGTGTTACTTGTTTTCCTGGCGAGCGATAGCGAGCTTGTATATTAACACCTTACGAGCGGCCTAGGCGGTATATAATATGTAGCCACCAGCGGGGTGTTTTTAGCCAAAATAGGGCTGTTTACGTAATCATTTTCATGCCTAAATAAGACCCAGAGCGTAAAACAAGTATCTATCCCTGAAAGGGCATAAACAGAGCTTTCCAATGACACCATAACGATCCTTTTATGATGGCTAGTTTTCTTGCAACAACCGTGCAACGCGAGTACAAAAAGCATGTAATTCGGCACTTTCCCCATACAATTCCGTATATAGCGAGTGAGAGAGGGAGGGAGGAGGTGGGATTCGTGTCAGTAGGTTCGCCGCGGTGGTCTGGAGCAGTCATACGCTCGCTACTCTCCTGCCACCACTTGTCTCTCTCTCTCAGCAACATTACGTGCTGAAATTGCCACACGACCTATGTCGAGCGCCGCCAGATAGTCCAGATTTATTATACTCGACTTATGTTGCGCCCCGACAGTTATGGGCTAAGAGAAACCGGCCTTCGTCTGGTAAATTTCTCTACCGAAAAATTTACACATTTATAACGAAGGGGAGTCTTTGGGATGGCGCCTTTTTAAGCTTGATAGAGGTCTAGTGAGCAAACTAAAACAAATATATATACACACCTGTAATAATTAAACATGAATAAAGAATTAATATAACCAACCCTTAACCTCTATAACTCACAAGCTCTTCACCTGTTTACACAATACATTAACAAAGGCTATATCCTGTTCCAAATATGTAGGCCAAAGCTCTTGAACAATAACCTCTATAACTCACAAGCTCTTCACCTGTTTACACAATACATTAACAAAGGCTATACCCTGTTCCAAATATGTAGGCCAAAGCTCTTGAACAATAACCTCTATAACTCACAAGCTCTTCACCTGTTTACACAATACATTAACAAAGGCTATATCCTGTTCCAAATATGTAGGCCAAAGCTCTTGAACAATAACCTCTATAACTCACACACAACTACAGTAATCGAGCTAATATTTCTACCATTCGGGAAGGGTCAGTCAGGGAAGACGTGTGTATAATTAAAGCCCATTTGTTCTAGTCCCTATTTAGTTACAACAGTTATGGTTCAGGATTTCTGGCCTACCTATTTGGAACAGGGTATAGGATAGATTAGGCTGGGGTCAGTATGGTTTAGTGAGATTCTATTTTGCTACGGTCGGTTAAATTAGGATTGACTTAGTTATGGTACTGGAGATTTAGTTTAAGGGGAAATTTAATGTTTATATATTAATATATTTATATATTTATGTATTTATATATTGGTTTATTATTTATTGATATAGGGCATATCATTTCTAATAGTTTCCTACCTAGACCTCCCTCAAGCTAAAAAATATACCAAGATCCCCCTCCGAGATACATTTGTAATTTTTCGGTAGAAAAATGCCCCGACCAAGGGCCGGTTCTTCCTAAATTGCAGTCTCGTTATCTCTCGCTAGAAAAACTTTACACCTAAAAGGCACAAAACGTCTTAAAATCGCCTAACTAATGGGACTAAACATGAGGGAGAAGGGGGTCCAGAAAAAACGAACCTCCCCTTAACCCTCCTGGCCCGGGCAGGCTCTCCAAAGGACGGAGCTCGTATCCGGGCGATCTGGCCGAATATCAACAAAAGTAAACTAAGGTTAATCTCGCTTAATATATTACCTACATTAATCAAACATATATAGAAATGGGCTCCTTACCTTGCTGCATAGAATGGCGTTGAGTAGAGCTCTCTAGCTTAACTGGTTCCGGAGTGATGGTGATGGAAGTGGAGGTAACTTTTGCCGCGTATTTACCTCGGCGCGTCCGAACACTCAACCGTGGCCCCGGCTACGACGCCCAGTTGCACTCGTCGCTCCATCCGCAATTATGCCGGGAAGCGATTTGATAGTGTTTTATTGGTTATTATGTCATTTATTATAGTTATTATGTTATTTTCACTCAATAAAGTTATTTACATGAACTTATTTGTGTCTCTGTCACTTATTACTTCGTTTTATTATTATTATTATTATGATTATTAGTGTCACTTTCACTGGACTTTGATAATTGATAGTGTCATTTCCCCTTTTATGTATTGTTAGGTAAGCTAATAATATATATAGTGGCACTGTCACTTGTTCATATTGTTATGAAGGCACTTATTATTACTTGTGTGTGTCTCTTTCACTTATACTTAGTTTTATTATTATTATACTGTCACTTTGACTGGCCTAGGCTTATTGAGTGTCATTTTCACTTATTTATTGTTAGAAATATATATTTTAGTGTCACTTTCACTTGTTCATATTGTTATTGAAGGCACTTATTATTATTTATATGTGTCCTTTTCACTTTTACTTAGTTATATTATTATTCTTTGTCTACATTTGAGTGTCACTTTCACTGTTGTCACTTCCACTTCAAAAGTTTATTAGCGAGTATGGAAGTCGTTGAAGCAGGTGCCACCACACAGTCCAACTTGACACTCGAGGCATTCCCAAGTGGTTTTTGTGCTTTTACGGGGTCTTCTTGTTGTGTGGCTGCACACATGGCACCTCTTCTGGATTCTGCTGTTACTACCTGGTGCTTTGAAAGGAAGGTCATTGAGCTGGTGCTTCCTGACAAATTCAGCACACCCCGTTCTGTCCAGCTGGCCTGGTCCTTGTAGTGGCCTCCCTGGTGTACCCGCATGTTTAGCCAGGAGCTCAAGTATCACCTGCTTGTGGAACTTCCGCAGGGACTTGTACTTCTTGGCTCCTGGAGTCCTCAGACGGTAGATGTTGTAGGCATTGAGGACCGACATATCTACCGTATGCAGGATAAACTTCTTGTACCACCTGCAAGATGTTCGCAGGCAGTCGATGAACCCTTCTGCATGTCGGACTTGTCAACGAGGCGCATGTTGAGGTTGTAATCAAGGGCAGCAGCTGGTTTCTGGACGGGGTTCTTGGTTCTTCGGTCCAACTTCCCTGTGGCGACCATCTGGGCCTTGTGGCATGTGGTGAGGAGGTTGACCTTCCGCTGGTCATACCAGTGGATGGAGAGGATTGGGCCACTCTTCTTGTGTAAGATGTCCGCATTCTTCGTCTTGGTTGGGTAGCATTTTTTTTGTTCTATGTGAATGAGGGAGGCAAAAGGCATTACTGCCTATAGCGAGTGCCTCCCCCATAGTTGAAAGAGTGACAGGGCCAAAATCAAGGGACGTTCGAGCCAAAATGCCTGGACACACGGAGTTTGAAGCAATTTAAGTCATAGGAAGAGGGAAAGACTGATTCTGGGAGAGAGTTCCAGAGCTCAGCTGTTGAGTAGAAGAAAGTTTGAGAGTAACGTTTCACTCTTGGGTTGGAGAGTTGCACAGAGTAGGGGTGGGATTGAGTTGCAAGACGGGTACCACGTGCCCTACGTAAAGGAGGTGGTATGCACTGGGATAGCTCTGAGGAACACTGATAATTATAGTAGCGATAGAATAGCGAGAGAGATGCAACATTGCGGCGGAGAGAGAGAGATTGCAGAGAGTTGGTGAGTGGACGGGAGTTAATGATACGAAAGGCTTTCCTTTCAACTTTGTCTAGGAGAGCGGTGTGAGAGGAACCTCCCCACACATGTGAACAATACTCAATACAAGGGCATGGCATGCCCTTCCTCTTGCCCTTGACTGTGCCGACAGTTCCGGTCTTGCGGTCATGGAAGTACTTGGTCAGGAGAGGCGACGTGTAGTAATTATCTGTGTAGAGGATGTGGTTTTTATTGAAGTGCCTCTCCATCATCTTCTTCACTACAGCGCCACCAAAACCAATGAGGGGGTCAGTCACAATTTCTCCACCCTTGCCGCTGTAGACTATAAAGTCCAGCACATACCCCGTCAAACAGTCGCAGAGGACGAAGAGCTTGATGCCGAAGCGGTGTCTCTTGGACGGGATATACTGTCGGAAGTGCAGCCTACCACGGAACAGGACCAGAGACTCGTCGAGGCACATCTTCTGGAAAGGAATCAGGTAGGTGGTGAACCGATGACGTATCATGTCATACAGCTTCCTGATCTTCCAAAATGAGCCGGGAAGGTGGACTGCCATGTTGTTTGTCATGTGGAGATAGGAGAAGATGTCGAAGTACCTGTCCCTGGCCATGTACTTGCCAAATGCTGTAGTCGTTATGATGTCGCCAGTGATCCAGTAGTCTGCCAGAGCGTGCTTCCTGATATGTGTCATCAGCATTGTGAGTGCCTAGAACACATAATTATAGTTCTGCCACAGTGACAGCTCTCCATGCCACCATCTTGGCACTGGTCTTCCTGCCAAGAAAGATGGCACAGATCTCATGATGGTTGTTGGTCTCCTCGACGAGGTATTCCATGACTTCATTGTCATAGAAGCCACAGAAAATTTCACTGGGGGTAGCAGCTGGGCCACAGGGAAATGTTGGTGACACCCCGGAACCCATCTGTACCTCGTCAAAGGCAGGACAATCTGGCTCAAAATCAGCCCCATCTGTCCACACAAACAGGTCGGATGCTGATGCTCGAGGACGTGCAGGTGCAGCAGGCACATGCCCTGGACGCCCTGGCACACGCCCTTGGCCACGCGGACGCCCTGCACGCCCACGCCCACGCCCAGGGGCAGCAGCGTCGGCAGACTGACCACGTCCACGACCTAGCCCTCTCGCTCGACTTGTCGGGACTTCCTCTTCCTCTTCCTCTTCCTGTTCCTCTTCCTCTTCCTCTTCCTCCTCAAGCGACATCAGGTCATCTGGGGCAATGTTGGGGTCGTCAGCATCGTCTTCAGGAAACAATTCGGGTGAAGAAGTGACCGGGCGTCGGCGGTGTGGGGCGCGGGAGGCTGAGGGAGCTTCAACAATGGGAGCCTCGGCCTCGGGAGTTGGGCTCCTTTTGCGGCGAGCCGAGGGCTTCTCCGCAGCAAATAATGCTCTGCGGTGTGTTGAGGGCTGTGGCACACTAGTAATACCACTTGAAGAGGCCCTTTGGTCATCCTGAAGGAGAGATGAAGCCGAGGGCTGTGGGTGACCCACGGGGCGTCCCGGGTCAAGGTACAAAGGAGTACAAAGGAAATCAAGCAACAACATATCTAGTGACCCTTCTAGGCTGCTTGTCCTCCAAAACACTGAGGATCAAGTGTCCAAACAGTGGTTTAGAGTGGGTAAGCGAACATTGGAAAAGGAACTACTGCCCAGCCACTAACGTGGCAGGACTAGGAAGTTAGTAGGGGACATATGGGTGAGTAACTGAGGGGAGGATAAAATAAAGTTATTCATTTACAAACGCAGTCAGTCGCGGGTTTGATGCGAGATATTTGTCTAGGCGGAATTTAAATGAATCAACGGTGCTGCAGTCTATAACGTCTCGGGGAAGCCCATTCCACAAGTTGACAACTCGATTGAAGAAGAAATTCTTAGATTCGTGTGAGTTAAAAGATTTACCAATAATTTTGCAACCGTTTCCCCGCGTGTAATTAGATTGGTCGATAGTGAAGTACTTACTACAGTTCATATTGTCGATGCCTTTGATGATTTTGAACACTTGAATTAAGTCACCTCTTAATCTGCGCTGGGTTAAAGGAAATAGATTTAATTCTCTAAGACGCTCTTCGTATGGTTTGTTCTTTAGTCTAGGTATCATTTTGGTAACTCTACGTTGAACTCGTTCTAGCTTGTTTATGTCTTTTTGGTAATAAGGGCACCAGCATTGAACGCAGTATTCCAGAAGAGGGCGGACTAAGGAATTGTAAAGGGTTAGGATTACGTCTTTGGATTTATGCTCAAATGATCTGCCTATAAAGCCAATTATTTTGTTTGCCTTCTTAACAACTTCTGAACATTGTTGACTCGGTTTTAGGTTACTCGATATTGTTACTCCCAGATCGGTTTCTCTGTTTACATTCTTAAGCTGAGTGCCATTCATCGAATAGTTTGCTTTCTCATTTAGGTATCCGATATGTAGTACTTTACATTTATCCGCATTGAAACTAATTTCCCAAATTTGGGCCCAATGTGACAATTTATCTAGATTGTGTTGCATATTGTCAACTTGATCTTTTGAGAGTACGCTATTTGCAATTTTTGTATCGTCGGCAAATTTTGAGATTGTACAGGTGAGACCCTCATCTATGTCGTTGATGTAAATTAGAAAGAGAATTGGTCCTAGTACCGATCCCTGGGGTACCCCGCTACTTACATTGGTCCATTTAGATGCCTTACCGTTTATGACTACTCTTTTCTTTCTGTCGCTGAGCCAATTTTCTATCCATTTCAACACACCGTCTTGTATTCCATGCGCTTTTAGTTTTAGCAGTAAACGTTTGTGGGGAACTTTGTCAAAGGCCTTTTGAAAATCAAGGTATATAATATCTACAGCTTTACACGTGGAAACGGATGTTGACGATGAAGGATAAGACAGTGGTGGAACGAAAGTCATTGATTGATTATGTATGTGTGGATGAACGAATGAAGAAATCTGTGATGGATGCTAGGGTGTATAGGGGTATTGGAGGGGGTCTGTCTGATCATTATGTAGTGGTAGCTAAGGTTAGGATACAAAAGAAGTGGGTGAGGAGAGCGGGAGGGAGGCGAGAGGAGGGTGGAATGGTGAGGAGGGTGGAGAGGTTGCAGGAGGGGGAAGTCAGGGAGGAGTACAGGAGAGCAGTGGAAAGACGACTAGGTGGGTTCGACCTGGAAGTTATGGAGGAAGTGGAGGAGATGAGCAAGGTGTTTAAGGATGAGATCTGTGCAGCATGTGAGGAGGTGTGTGGAGTGAGGAGAAGAGGGAGGGGAGTGAAAGGTACAGCATGGTGGACAGAAGAGGTAAGAATAGCTGTGGAAGAAAAGAAGAAAGCATATAGAGAGTGGTTGGGTAGTAGAGGGAATGAAGATTCCGAGAGACAGAAACGAGCGAGGTATGTGGAGAGTAAGAGGGTGGTGAAGAGAGTAGTGAAGGAAAGTAAGAGAAGAGTAGATGAGGAATTTGGAAGGAATCTGAGTGTAAAATGGAGGGAGAGTAAGAAACTGTTCTGGAAAGAAGTCAAGAAAGTTAGGGAAGGTAGCAAGGGAAACAGTAAGGGTGTGAAAGATAAAAATGGGAGAATGCTAGCCGAGAAGCAAGAGAGAGTCGAAAGATGGAGGGAGTACTTCAGTGAGTTGCTAAATGAAAGGAATGAAGAGCCAGCAAACATAGCTGGATATGGTATGGGAGGGAGAAGAAGAGAAGTAGTGGAGGAGGAGGTGGGGATCATGAGGTCAGAAGTGTGGGAAGCCATGAAAAGAGTGAAGTTGGGGAAAGCACCAGGAACAGATGGAGTGTGTGGGGAAATGTTGAGGTATGGTGGTGAGATAGTGATAGAATGGGTATGGAAAATGTGCAAACTAGCATGGGAGAAGGGGAGTGCACCCGATGACTGGAAGACTGGCATAATAGTCCCCCTATATAAGGGCAAAGGGGAAAGAGGAGTGTGTGGTAACCACCGAGGAATATGTCTTCTAAGCGTAGTAGGGAAGGTATACAGTAGGGTAGTGATTGAGATAGTGAGAGTGAGAACGGAGAAATGGATAGGCGACGAGCAGGGAGGTTTTAGGAAGGGAAGAGGATGTGTAGATCAGATTTTTACCCTGAATTGTGTTGTGGAGAAGTATCTGGAGAAGAAACAAAAGGTGTATGTTGCCTTTATGGACTTGGAGAAGGCCTATGACAGAGTGGATAGAGAAGGTTTGTGGAAAGTACTTAGAATATACGGAGTAGAGGGCAAGTTGCTGAAAGCAGTGAAGAGCATGTATGAGGGTGCAAAGGTGGCAGTACGTGTGGAGAGTGAGCAGAGCGAGTTCTTTGACCTGAATGTTGGTTTGAGACAGGGGTGTGTGATGTCCCCGTGGTTGTTTACTGTATATATGGATGGAGTCATGAAAGAAATACTATCAAGAGCAGTGGATGTTGGTGTATCGCTGAAAAGGGAGGGAATTGAGTGGAAGCTACCTATACTGCTGTTTGCGGATGATACAGTTCTGATGAGTGATAATGAATTGGAGTTGCAGGGTCTGGTAAATGAGTTTGGAACAGTGTGCGAAAAACGGAATTTGAAGGTAAATACGGGGAAGAGCAAGGTTATGGTCTTCGAAAGGGGTGAAGTCACAGAGTGTGAGGTGAAGCTGAACGGTCAGGCTATGGAGATCGTCAACTCTTTTAAGTATCTGGGCAGTGTGTTGAGTAAAGATGGGACTATGGATGAAGAGGTGCGGGAGAGGGTACAACAGGGGAAGAGGGTTGTAGGAACGCTAAAAGCAGTAACAAGAAATAGGGTGGTCAGTATGGAAGTGAAGAAGTCCTTGCATGACAGTGTGGTAATCCCGACACTGACTTACGGAAGCGAAGCATGGACGTTGGTTGAGAGACTCAGACCAAGAGTGAGAGCAGTGGAAATTAATTACTTCAGGAGTGCGTGCGGAGTTACATGGAGGGATAGACAGACTAATGAGGAAGTAAGAAGGAGGTGTGGTGTGGAGGTAGATGTGCTGGAAAGTGTGAAAAGGAACAACTTGAGATGGTTCGGCCATATGGAACGTATGGAAAGCGAGAGAATGACTAAGAGGGTGTACGAGAGCGAGGTGGAGGGACAGAGGGGGAGAGGTAGACCGAATATGAGGTGGAAGGATGGAGTGAGGAACTACATGAACGAAGGCGGTGCTGGTTGGGGGGACGGGCGTCGACTGACTGGGGACAGAGGTGCATGGGGGCGGTTTGTTCGTGGCCACCCCTTCGGGGATCACGGCATCAGGCAATAGATAGATAGATAGCTTTACTCTCATCGTAGAGGTTGAGGATATCGTGGAAGAAGTCTAAGAGGTTTGTTAAACAGGAACGTTTTTTACGAAAGCCGTGTTGAGTATCTTTAAGTATGTTATTTTCCTCTAAGTGATTTACGAGTCTGTCTCTTATGACCGTTTCTAGCATTTTACATACAACTGAGGTTAAGCTAATTGGACGATAGTTACTGGGTAGGGATTTGCTGCCTTTTTTTTAATATCGGTGTTACGTTGGCTATTTTCCACTGATCAGGCATAGTTCCAGACTGCAAGGATTTATTGAATAGTAATGTCAGTGGTTTGGAGAGCTCATCCTTAGCTTCCTCTCTAGGCGAGATTGTATCAGGTCCAGGCGTTTTATTTACCTTGAGTTTATCTAAACAATTCAATACTTCTCTCTCTGTAACGGTGATATTGCTTAGAACATCTGAATTATCAATCTGAATCGGCGATGGTGTAGGGATATCACTGAGGTCTTCTGTTGTAAAAACTGATGCAAAGAAGGTATTGAGGGCATTACTCATTTGTACTTCGTCTTTGGTGTATTCTCCATTTTCATCGACTAACGGTCCAACAGTTGAAGTAACTACTTTTTTCTTTCTGATATAACTATAGAATTCTTTCGGGTTTGTTTTACTTTGATTCGCAATATGTAACTCTAGGGTCTTTTTACTTTGCTTAATTAACTTTTTGGCTTTGCGTCGTAGCTCTACAAATTTCACCCGTTCTTCGTCATTTTGTGAGGATTTTAATCTATCATTAGCAAATTTTTTAGCAAGCAGGCAGTTTGAAATATCTTTATTCCACCATTTGGGCTTATTATTATGGCCTGGACGCCGTATTTTCGATGGTATGCAGTCTTGCACTGCTTTTAGGTAAGTGGTTTCGAATAACTTCCAAGATGTATTTATGTCGTTATTGTTAATTAAAAAGCTCCAGTCAGTTTCTTTAAACATAGCTCTAAGTTTATGAAAGTTTGCTTTCTTGAAATTAGGGACTTTTTCGATGCTACTATTTGGTTCGTTACTAGTAAAGTTTAAAGTGAAAGTTATCGTACGATGGTAGCTGTTACTGAATTCATCACCAACATTCAAATTCTCTATTAATTCTTCTTTTGTTGCAAGTACAATGTCAAGAACGTTATTACCACGGGTCGGTGTTCGAACAAATTGATAAAGCGAACTCTCTTGCAAGTTCGTATACAAGTCATGTCCGGAGTGTGAAGTAAGAGTATCGCCCCACTTGGTCACAGGTAAATTAAAGTCGCCAAAAAATACGGTATCTTGTGAGTTACTTACATCTGCAATTTGTTCATAAATTTCTCGGTCAGTTTGCACTGATTGAGCTGGAGGTCTGTATATTAATGCAAGTATTATTTTTGTATCTTTATTATTCTTTATTAGCACAAAAGATGTGTCGACGTTCACAATTTGAGGTTTTGACAAGAGGGTCGGCTTAAGACTTTCTTGATATAAAATAAAACGCCACCTCCATTTTTATTTATTCGGCTTTTCTCAAACATTACATAACCGGGAAGTGAATACTCTGCTAAAAAGTCTCTATCTACTGTATTGAGCCAAGATTCTGTTATACCAATCACATCATAATTTTCAGTAAACACTAGTTCCTCTAAATCTGAAAATTTATTGCGTATGCTACGAGCGTTTGCATAGAAAACCTTTAAAGTTGCGGTTTTAGAACTCACAGAACGTTCTTTAATCAAATTTTTGGTTCTGATCGGATCTACATTTACATTCATGGCTGACATCGGTCCTCGGTCGTTATCCCTGGCGGTTTTGAATTTGGGTCGTGTTGGTGGAGCTTTATCCAAATTCGCGGTTCTTGACAGATTAGCATTTAATTCCTTCGCAGCTTGCCGCCCTCGCTGCCTTCGGTCCTCCTTCCTGGTTGTCCTGTGCTGAGTCGATTTCTTCTCCGAAAATCCTTCACCGCATCGTTGAGAAGACGCCCAAAACGTGCTGCTCCCACCTGGTTCAGATGAACTCCATCGTCCGAAAACAGTGTCGGGACAATGGAATGCGGGTGGTTGCTAGACCAGGGTCGGCGTCATTATCACTGTCTTCAGCTTCCCTATCCTTTTCTGCGGCTGCCCTGCGTGCTTTTTTAGCTGCACTTTTCACCAACGATTGTTTATAGAAATATTTGCCCACTTTCAAGGGCGTACGGGCAGGCAAAGGGGAAAGTCCTGGGCTAGGACTAGGCCTAGGCTTACATAGCAAAGATGGCGACGGGGTAGGCCTAGGTTCTAGCACACTTGGAAGCTCAATGGCACCTTCCTGAAACACTTCCACATCAGGATCCTCACTACTGTCTCCCCCCTCAAATAAATCAACATTATCGTCGTCTCCAAAGCCAACGAAATCGTCATCTTCACTTGCACTTATAAATTATTCTTTGTCCACCAAGCTTTCGCCACTGCTCTCTTCACTATCAAAAAGTTGTCGCTGTATAGCGCTATCACTCAACAAACGCTTAACTTTCTTTCGTTGAGCTTTCTTCTCGGTTGCAACAGGCATTGAAGTTGCGAGCGGGGTAGCACTGGGGGCCGTGGGAGGTTGCAGCGAATCGGACACGTCGGATTTTTTTTCTTCAGTATAACTCGCTATGGCGGCCACGTACGAACTGATAACACTAGTAGTTGAGGCTTGGTGGCGCTGCGGTCGCTCCTGCAATGCAAAATTTGGCCGCGCGAATTTTGAAGCACGCTTTCAAGCACAGGGATTTTAAAATGACACCCGGGCACCTGCCCTTTTTTCGTGGTGTCATTTTAAAATGACACCTGGGCTGGAAGGGTTAAGGGGGGATGGTTCACTTTTTGGTCTATATTTTCATGTATATATTTTTGTTCTAGTTTCCTCCCTACATGTCTATCAAACTTAAAAACACAACTCCAGGATCCCCCTTCAAGACATATTTATCAATTTTTCGGTAGAAAATTGTCCCGCCCGAAGGCCGGTTCCTCCTAGATTACAGGCTCACTATTGCTCGCCAAGAAAAAATTGACACCTAAATGACACACACAGTCTTAATATTGACAAAGAAAAGGGGCGAAAGGACTTAAAATCACCAAACTAATAGGTTGAACATCTTAAAATCTAAAAAGTATTGGGGCTAACCATGAGGGAGAAGGGGGCCACAAAATCCAGCCCATCTCCCCTTAACTCGTAAAGCGTGAAGCTATGGTAGTTCAAACCCTCCACCCATGTGAAGGTATATGTTTCTATTCTGACGAAAATCGTCATATTTACCAAATATATAATTATTACTTATCCATATGCGCCTATTTTACTTTTAATATGAACATTTTAAACATTTAAGAGCAATAAAAGAAGTGGAAATAACATTTGGTGGGTGAAAAAGACGTATTATTGCTGTCCGGTCGTATCACAAGGTGAGAGCTGTGGCAGCGAATATCATTCCCCTCTGAGCTCCAGAGCGGCACTGACGACTTGCAATAAAAGTCGCTGTGTTGCAAGTATCTCTAACTGCCTCACCTGTGTTAACGAGATTGCGTAAGGGAAATTCACGCTGAAAAATACCCGATAAAAGAGGGAATAAGAGGAAAAATAGCTGATAATTGAAGAGGGGGGAAAAGGTTGGGAAGGAGGGGGAAGAGGAAGTGGGGGGGAGGGGATTTGGGACACATATGTAGGTGTGGTAGCAAATAATGGGGGGGATTTAGCGGTCACCTAATCACAAATTTCTTTGTTTTGAGTGCCACTGGGGTGTTTCAAAGGTGTGTTGTTATGCTCTGGATCTATTGAGGACGGTCGCATTGCACCACAAAAACCTCTATTGAAAACGGTTGCCGTTTATGGATTAACAAAGTGTAAAGATGAGCGAGACTAACCATTGACCTCCCCCAGTAGAACCATGCCCACCACCACCACCACCAGGGCTGTTAGACAGTTGTTGACGCATCATCTCTTTACTGCTGTACCTGAAACAAGCTATGTATTAATAATATATATATACTGTATATACAGTATGTTGTATATATATATATATATATATATATATATATATATATATATATATATATATATATATATATATAAAAAGTATATACAGTGTTTGTTAGACAGTATGAGTTACGGCCTGTAATATGAGAATCTCACATTCGTACCATGTATGTAGCTTTCACAAATACCCAATTAGGTTATCCAGTAATGTGTTTGTTAGACAGTATGAGTTAGGGTTTGTAATATGACAACTTCATATTCGTACCTCATATGTACCTCTCACAAACACAAATGGAACTAGACGTGTCTATGCTTGTAATTCAGCTTTCAAAACATCTCTTGCTTACACACACACCCTCTCACTACCAAAGCTCGTAGGATACTGATATTACAATGGAAATGAAGCCTTGAGTCTGATCCTGCATCTGGCAACAAGCAGAGCCAGCTCAGTATTACTAAATTCAGCCAGTATTACCAAGACATACGAGTACGGGTACGTTGTCTGTAGCAACATATTGTTTACATAGGATGTACAGTCGGCCAAATAAGTGATGTCTCATCACCATCTATATTTTGTTCAATAATTGGTATCAGCAATATCTAAAACTGATATATTTGTTTCGAGTGAGATATATAACACATGTTCCTACTCTTACTCACTCAATTCAACATCTGACAGACACTAACACAGCACAGAGCGAGCCAAACGTAATGACAGGGGAAATATGACTTCTTATTGGTACCGTACTATAGTCGGTTTATTTCCAGCTGATGGCAAATTGAATCCTTTAGCATAAGGGCTGCAGCCATAACGTATTGGGTTATAAATGTAGCAAATCAATGTAAACAATTAACATATGAATGGTAATGTGTGTATGTGTATGTAAGGAGTCTATTATATGTGCAGCATTTGCCTAAATATGAATTGATGAGAGAGAGAGAGAGAGAGAGAGAGAGAGAGAGAGAGAGAGAGAGAGAGAGAGAGAGAGAGAGAGAGAGAGAGAGAGAGAGAGAGATGTTACCTTCACAACGGCTGCTGCTCAACTGTTTGCTATCACACAGCAAACACAGGGACACCCTCCCTGGCAACGCACACACACACACACACACACACACACACACACAAACACACATATCATGATCCTTCCTCTATTTATTCCAATGAGTGTAGTTTTTTCTCCTTACACACACACACCCACACACCAATGAAAGCAACACATGATATATCACTTTAGTGCTAATCCAGACCACCCACACACACACACACACACACACCAATGAAAGCAACACACATACACACACACACACACACCAATAAAAGCAACAAATCATAAACCCCTTTAGTGCTAATCCAGACCACACACACACAACCCCCCTAGCAACACACACACACACCAATAAAAGCAACAACTCCTAAACCCCTTTAGTGTCAATCCGGACCATACACACACACACACACACACACTCGAACAACACACACACACTCATACTCATACACACACACACACACACATCCTCCCTAGCAACACACAACACACACACACACACACACACACACACACACACACATACACACTAGGACAACTTTACAATATGCTCGAGGGTGGGCAGGTTCTGAAGGCCAACACCTTAAACTCTTAATACCAGGGACGTCTCTCTAATTTGACTCTAGTTATATTTAGACGAATTTGTGCAGTTTAAGATGAATTGGTGGTAGTAAAATTACCTTAGTGAGATAGTTCCAAGGATGTATATTGGTGGTAGTACAATGACCTTAGTGAGATAGTTCCAAGGATGTATATTGCTGGAGGACCTTAGTGAGATAGTTCCAAGGATGTATATTGCTGGAGGACCTTAGTGAGATAGTTCCAAGGATGTATATTGCTGGAGGACCTTAGTGAGATAGTTCCGAAGGATGTATATGCTGTAGTAGGACCTTAGTGAGATAGTTCGAAGGATGTATATTGCTGGAGGACCTTAGTGAGATAGTTCCAAGGATGTATATTGCTGGAGGACCTTAGTGAGATAGTTCCAAGGATGTATATAGCTGGAGGACCTTAGTGAGATAGTTCGAAGGATGTATATTGCTGGAGGACCTTAGTGAGATAGTTCGAAGGATGTATATTGCTGGAGGACCTTAGTGAGATAGTTCCAAGGATGTATATTGCTGGAGGACCTTTTTCAGCTGAATACAATCGTGCAACATAAGCCTAAATAAAGCTAAAAGGACTGCACCGGAACTGGAGGGATTCAGGGGTGGTGGTTATTTTGTGGTCTACTTTTTATTAATGTTTTGTTTATTTAGCTTCCTCGCTAGAAATCCATCTAGTATAAACAAAATATATATACCCCCTAGACCCCTTTTTAAGATTAATGTGTACATTTTTTTTCGTTAGAAACATGTCCCGGTCGAAGACCGTTTCCTCCTAAACTTATTGGCTCTCTATCGCTCGCCAGGAACAAAATTGACACCTATTTTATGTTTTTGTGAGAGAGAGACAAAAAACAGAATTGCCTGTAGCAAGTGCCTCCCCCAAAGTTGAAAGAGTGACAGGGCTAAAATCAAGGGAAGTCGAGCCAAAAAGTCTGGACACACGGAGTTGAAGCAATTTAAGTCATAGGAAGAGGGAAAGACTGATTCTGGCAGAGTTCCAGAAGTCAGCTGTTGAATAGAAGAAAGACAGAGTAACGTTTGACTCTTAGGCTGGAGAGTTGCACAGAGCAGGGGTTGGATTGTGTTGGCACGAAAGGTCTTAATATTGACAAAGAAATGGGGCGTAGAATCTTTAAATAGCCAAACTAATGGGTCAAGCGTCTTAAAATCAGAAAACTAGAGGTGCTAAGCACGAGGGAGAAGGGGGCCCAGAAAAGCAACTATCTCCTTCCTCTCAACCTTTAGTGTCCTTAACCTCTCCGCGGCGCACAGGGGGTTTTCTACAGGGTAAGACTGTGCGCACCTATGATGATTTTGGGACCTATTGCCAATTTCGATAAAAAGTACATCATCGTGTAGGGAATGTTTGCGTGCATCGGCCCATATATATTTGACCCCCCAAAAAATGTCTGGGGGGGGTAGGGGAACGGTCCGTAGTTGAAAAATGTGGAGCGAATGGCACCGCGCGGCTAGATTGTCATCGAGCGGCGAGATTTCCCTGCCGAATATTTACGCGCGCAGGGGATAGAAGGAGAGGGAGGAGGGGGTGGGTTACCGCGTATTATCACGTATATCTCCTTTTTCGAGCCCTTTTAGGCTATTTAGAGTATGTATACGTGTGTAGGGCACCCATATAACAATGAATATGCCTCATAGTGACCAAAAATTGCAATATATAAGGGAATTATAAGAGAATATTTAGGCGGGAATGAAGATGTGTTGGAGGTTTGGCGGCAATTTATGAGCTGAGAGTGTGGTTTACGCCATACATATCACGTATATCTTGTACGTAGAGCACTGTCACGCTATAATACAGACTTGTACGTATGTATACGTGCCATATATCAAAATATATACCGCATATAAACCAATTCATGCGATATTTACGCACATTATCAATGAGTTTCTATGCGTGAACCAAGGTGTGAGTGAGTTGTGGTGGGAATGAAAGGGGGAGAGGGTGTGTTACGCCATAAATATCACGTCAATCTTGTATTTAGAGCACTCTCATGCTATAATAAAGACGTGTACATATGTAGGCGTCCCATATAACAAGGAATATACCGCATATAGCCCAATTGATGCGATATTTACGCAAATTGTGAATGTGTTTCTAGCAGACGGAAGCCTGAAAGGGGGGGTTGGGGGTGGGTGGGTGGGTGGGAGGGAGGCATGCAGGGGTGCAGTGAGTGAGTGAGTCGTGGAGAGATGGAAGTAAGGCAGATCTCTAGATAGATAACCAGCTTAGTGATAATTGTGGAGGCGCCCCAGGCGTATTGATGTTTGGTATTTTGACCCTTATGTCTACCAGATGGCTGGTGTTCGTTGCCATCAACAGGTCTACAATAACATGAGTCAGGAATGGAGAGAGAGAGAGAGAGAGAGAGAGAGAGAGAGAGAGAGAGAAACTGAGACATGCGTATGTCGTACATCTAAATGGACTTCAGAATTGCATTTTTATGCAAGCAGACATTGCATTTTAGACACATGTGAAGTACCACAGAAACATGTAGGCCATTGACTGTAAATAAAGTACTATATTTATAGACCACCAGCGACGGTGCTGAGTCAACACAGGCAGATTGCCTGTTGTGATAGAGGGCTAAATATAGACTGGTGTCTCCTTACACCTGCGAAAGGGTAGATTGCCACCAGAGAAACGTTTACTTATTTATTTCGAAGTAATATGCAATCTAAATGTATATTCGAGACCTACTGCAATTATTTGTATGACAGTCATGACTATGTATAATCCAATATACGCGCGTAGGCGAGACATAAGAAAGCTGGTTGAGCAATTTTCGACACCCACACAGTTATTATTCATTTTTATTTACAATATTATACAATACAAATGTATTTGTGAAGAGTATTTTATCCATTATTGTATTTATACCAATTTTGTTCCCAGACAGAGCTGCTGTAGCTGGAGAATCAAGGAGCGGCAAGGGTCACCTCGTGACCGCCTGACCGTGTGAAAATGAGTGGAGTCACACTGAGAGGGGCAATTTTGCTGAGTGTTTGGGCAATTTTTGACAGAATAAAGTTATATAATTACTAATTCTTGACAGAGACAAACTATTATAAACCTTGGCATGATATAATTGATAATCCCATCAATTTACAAACGTAAATTGGTGGGATAATTCATTTTTTTTGTATATTGTCATTTCGATTGTACACACGAAGTTTTGAGTGATATTTGGTATGAGCTCCTGTGGCATGGTTGGTAAGGTCGCGGACTGGAAAACTCAAAGTGTCGTAGGGTAGTGGGATCGAATCCAGGAGGGGGTTATGGGGAAGGTTTTATATTGTCTAGAAAAAATTTTTATAAATTTTTTTTTTTACAAGATCATGCCATTGTATTCAAACAATATGAAATATTCATAGAATATATCATATTGTAAGAATACAATGACATGACCTTGTTTTCTTTTTTTTCTTTTTTATTGTTTTATTTTATTATCATAGTAGGTTTGACATGATTTATTGAAACATATTTATTTTTGTACAATTCATTTGAGGTAAGAAAATAATTATATACACATTACTTAGGCTAATAACAAACATATATATTGATATACTAAAAAATAAGGCATATTACATGTAAATCTTTGAAACTTATAAACTAAATAATGAAACATACAATTATATAATGTAAAAGCTATATCACAGGGACATCTTTGGAACTTATACATTATATAATATATATGTTACATTATGAGGTAGCGTGATCAATTAGGTCAGGTCAGGTAAGGTAGGGCGCGAGTCCAGGGCAGGGCAGGGCAGGAGGCGAGTCCAGGGCAGGGCACGGGGCGAGTCCAGGGCAGGGCAGGGCAGGGCAGGGGCCGACACTCAGTAGTTCTTGAAGGTGTGGTAGTCCCTGAAGCAGTCACCCAGGCAGAGTGCAACTTTGCACTCAGCGCACATTGAGGTGACTCTTTTGGTCACATGGGGTTTCCTCACACTGGAGCTGCAGACGGTGCACTGCACCTGCCTGTGACGAGTGCCAATCAGCTCGGTGTTGGTTGTGTAGTGTCTTTCGACACCCAGCTGGATGCGGTCAGGAACGTGATCCCCACGCCATGCCGTACGTCTGTGAGTGGTGGTGGCATACTTCTCCAGGAGTTGGTAGGAGACGTTGTACACGAACTCCCGGAATTTCAGCTTCTGGTTTGGGGCCATATCCTTCTTCACCAACCACAAGTTGTAGGCGTTCAGCATCGTTATGTCAACTAGGTGGAGGAAGAGCTTGTGATACCACACCACAGTCTTCCTCAGACACTCAACACCTGACAGCTGACAGTCAGACTTGTCCACCAGGCGCATGTTTTTTGGGTGTAGTCCACTACCATGTCGGGCTTGTAGATTGTCTTCCTGGTTCGGTAGTGGATTTTGCCAGAATCCACCTGGGCACCTGTGTGGACGGTGGAAAGCAGGTGGACGTCTCGCGCTATCCTTCCACTTCAGGGCTATCAGTTTCCCACACTTCTCGAGCTGCTTGTATTTCTGCCCCTTTCGTCGCCTTCTTCGCACATGCCTCTCGCGGTGTTCCTTGGCCAGGTCGTCTTCTGAAGGTGTGTCACTGGAGGAGGCATCTGTGAGAGGAATGACATCACCTGTGAACTTTGGCATAAACTTTCTTGTCTTTCTGACAGTCCCACATGACCCCGTTTGGTTGTCATAAAGAAACTGGCAGAGAGCAGGAGAAGTATACCAGTTGTCAGTGTAGATGATGTGGCCTTTGCCCAGGTAAGGTGCCAACATTTTCCTGACGATGGCACCTGACATGCCCATGGGGTCATTGGCAGCGGCTTTCGGTATGTCAATGTCAGTGCCTGTATACACGATCATGTCAAGCACTATTCCAGTTTCACAGTCGCACAACACGAAGAGCTTGATTCCGAACCTATGCCTCTTCAAGGGGATATACTGCTTGAAAACAAGACGTCCTTTGAAGAGCACGAGCGACTCATCAATCACCAAATTGAGGAAGGGGTAAAAGTATTTCCTATACCTCTCCAACAACATGGTGAACACATCCCGAACTTTCCATATCCTGTCAATCCTGTTAGGATTTTCGTTGTCTGCAAAGTGCATAAATCTTAGCAGCAACAAAAATCTGTCACGAGTCATGAACTTATTGAAAGTTGGGGTGGCGATGAGAGGGTCGTGCTTCCAGTAGTGTTGCAACACATGCTTCTTGATCAGAGGCATGAGGAACAAGGCAAAGAACGTCAGAAATTCTGCCACAGTCGTATCCACCCAGCCTCGTATTCTCGCTTTTTTGGAGAGAAAGGACGTCCAATCTGCCAAACACCCACCTGTAGTAGGCGTTTGTTTGGGCAACGATGTACGTCATTACCTCCAAAAAAAAGCGAGGAAGAAGTCGCTTTCATTCGCTTGATCATCACAGGGCCAGTTGTCAGTTGTTCCTGACGTCCCAGGATTGAACTGGGGCACGTCAGGTACAAAATTGACCCCGTCAGACCAATCGAACGAAGGCATGCCAGGGATCGGAATGTCGTCTGCGTCTTCTTCTGCGTCTGAAATATCGCTTCCATGGTCGCGATACAGCACTTCATCATCATTACCCTCCTCTTCACTCGACAGACGATGCCCCTCCCCGGTTTTGGTCACCGACGTGGGACTCACTCCCACTGTCCACTCCCAAATCCCCCACCCTTGGTCCCGTGCTAGGGCTTCGTCGTCGAAACCCGGGCTGCCAATGTCCTGCGAATCACCATCAAACAGCAGGGCGGCATACTTAGATGGTGTAAGATTTTTCCGGGTCACTTTGGCACGTGCGGGAGTCTTATGGACAGGGACAGCAGAGGTGGTGGCAGGGGCGGCGGCAGGGGCGGCGGCGGCGGCAGGGGCGGCGGCGGCAGGGGCAGCAGTGGTGCGTGGCCTTGATGGCAAGATGATGGTGGTGCCTGTCGCCCTTCTCTCTGTTCCTTGGGCAGGGGCGGCAGGGGCGGCAGGGGCAGCAGGGGCGGCAGGGGCGGCAGGGGCAGCAGGGGCAGCAGGGCAGCAGGGCCGGCAGGGACACCAGGGCCAGTCGCTTTTTAGTCACACTTCCCCTCTCCCTTTCCCCTTCCCCTTCCCTGTTCCTTGGGCAGGGGCGGCAGGGGCGGCAGGGGCAGCAGGGGCGGCAGGGGCGGCAGGGGCGGCAGGGGCAGCAGGGGCAGCTGGGCCAGGGGCGGCTGGTGGTGGTGGTGGTGGTAGGGGCACTGTGGCTGGCGTACGGGTTCTCTTCCCTACGCCCGTGCCTTTAATTTTTCCTGCCCCCGCAGGTAATGCAGCCCTAGGGCGGCCTCCTGCGTCGCTGGTACCGGTGGCAGGGGTGGCAGGGGTGGCAGTGGTGGCAGTGGTGGTGGGAGTGGTTGTTGCAGTGGCCTGGGTCGTGGTGGCAGTGTCCCGAAAGGCCAATGACCTCTGTGCCATTGCCCTGCTTGCACGTGTTTTACGTGCTTTTGGTGCTGGTGATTCGTCCTCTGAGCTGTAGGGCGTGTCGTACTGGTAGCTAGGGTCTTTGGCAGCCACCCTCTGCCTTCCACGGCGGCTAACACCACCAGAAGGAGGGCTGGTTGTGTCATCAGGGAGCGAGCGTGAGGGACGTGTAGGCTCCATGACTAGTGCGTGGTTACTGGCGCGGTGGTGCTTGCACGAGTGCGGGGCGAGCGTTTGGCGGGGTGGTATCGAGAGTTGACATGTAGTACAATACCCACACCAATTTTCAGCCGCCTGGCTATAAACGCGCGGTTTTGGTACGTGTTCAAAGTCTCTGCTCTTAAGAGTCTACCCGCAGTGCGCCGGGGGAACTCTTAAGAGTCTACCCGCAGCTCCCGGGTTAAGTAGTGAACAAAAAAAAATACGTCACATCATTATTTTTTCTAGATCCCCTTCTCCCTCATGTATAGCCCTATTAGTTTTCAGATTTCAATATGTTTGCCACATTCGTTTGTCGATGTTAAGACCTTTCGCCCCATTGCTTTGCCAATATTAAGACCTTTTCGTTCTATTTAGGTGTTGATGTTTTTCCTTGCGAACGATAGTGATCCTTAAATTTTGAAAGAACCGGCCTTTGGCCTGAACATTATTCTACCAAAAAATGCACAAATTAATCTAGAATGAGGTTCTAATGGATGTGTTTTAAAGTTTGATGTAGGTCGAGGGAGGAAACTAAAACAACAATAAATATATTTATTAATCCACCAAAAAACCTTTCCCCTTAACCCCTACTGTACCATAGGTACAGTAATAATAGTCCCCCCAGTCCCAAGCAATGTGACCATAATGGCAGGATGGAACAACCTTCCACCTCAAGAGATGAAAGAATACTGGCTCTCCCAGCCAGCAGAGGTTAGGATATACTCTGAGAAGTGTTGCCATATCGAGAACAGTGCTCAAATGGTCATGGTACCAGGCACTGCCTGATACTGGCAGTTACAAGGAAAGTATACTACTGACGGCTCCCAGCCGTCGATGGGACTGGGGAGTGACTTATCTACCGACGTCTGGTAGCCGTCGCTAGGATTGGACGGGTTAAGGTAAACACTCCCAATGGCATATTATGAAACCTTTGATGACACAAATCATCTTAACCCTTATTTAGCGGGGCCCGACTTAAGTCCGTATAAAAAAAATTGGACTATGTGGCGGGGCCCGACTTAAGTCCGTGGGCGTATTCCCGCCCTAATTTAGGTGGAAAGCGAAACCTGGTGGTCAGGCGGTGTACTACAAGGTCCCACCCACACATCCCCACTGCGTGACCATGACTCAGTAACCCTCAAGCAGCCGTAATGGAAGGTCAAGATTTGCCCGTGTCCGATTCGGTGGCCGCCACCCCTAGTGCGTCGCGCCACCCTACTCATGACGCCCCGCTCACCGCCCAGGACCTAGATATCATGATGAACTTTCAGAACTTTCTAATAGGCTGTTGAATGACATCATGGAAGGTCTGGGTGAGAGTTTTGATAGTGTGGATGACTCGGAAGACGAAAATATGCCGATCATAGGCTTTCACTCCAAGCATAATTTGCGTGTTGCAAATGTTGTGGTTGATGTTGCACAGGAGGTTGAGCAAAATGGAGACGTTCCTGACGAAGAACATACTGGTGTGGGTGTTGGTAAGTACAATTTACATTTTATATTTGCATGAAAGTTTGATTGCAAGCATTTTATAGCGTATTATTTCAGGCGTTCGGTAAATTTCTCACGATAACCAGGGTGTACGGTACATTTCTCACGATAATACAAGCAACAACGAAGCTTGACGAAGATTGTGGTCTACAATATACCTTTTTATAATTGCATGTGACCTTGTAATTGCTTGAAAGTTTGATTGCAAGCATTTTATAGCGTATTATTTCAGGCGTTCGGTACATTTCTCACGCTAACCAGGGTGTACGGTACATTTCTCACGATTATACAAGCAACAACGAAGCTTGGCGAAGATTGTGGTCTACAATATACCTTTTTATAATTGCATGTGACCTTGAAATTGATTGAGAGTTTGATTGCAAGCATTTTATTTGTGTATTATTTCAGGCGTTCGGTACATTTCTTACGGTAACCATAACCAGGGTGTAAGGTACATTGCATGTGACCTTGAAATTGCTTGAGAGTTTGATTGCAAGCATTTTATTTGCGTATTATTTCAGGCGTTCGGTATATTTCTTACGATAATACAAACAACGAAAGATTGAATATTTGTGCTTGGCATTATATGATTGTGGGGAACATAGGGTGATTTGCAAATGTGTTGAAATAATATTATATATACAAAAACAAAAAAAAATCCTGCAAAGCAAGCGAAACAGAGAGAGAGAGAGAGAATGCAGAAACTGAACTGAAGAAAGAGTGAAAAAGATATAATAATACAGAAATATTACAAGCAAATAAAGAAAGAGGGATTAGAGAAAATAATAATGAGAATTACATATACGGATGAGGAAGAGAAAGAGAGAGAATACAGAAAATGAACTGAAGAAAGAGAGTGAAAAAGATATAATAATGCAGAAATATTACAAGCAAATAAATGAAATAGAGGGATTAGTTAGAGAAAATAATAATGATAATTACATATACGGATGAGGAAGATAGAAAGGCAGAGAGAAAGAGACAGAGCGCGCGAGAGAGGGAAAGCGAGCGAGCCAGAGAGAGAGAGAGAGAGAGAGAGAGAGAGACAGACAGATAAGGAGGAGTGAGAGAGATTAGAGAAAATAATAATGAGAATTACATATACGGATGAGGAAGAGAGAGAGAGAGACAGAGCGCGCGAGAGAGGGAAAGCGAGCGAGCCAGAGAGAGAGAGAGAGACAGACAGACAGGAGGAGTGTGAGAGAGAGAAAGAGAGAGAGAGAGAGAGAGAGAATACAGAGAATACAGAAATAAGGAGAAATAAGAGAAGTATAAGACCGATTACCGAAGGAATAGTAGATGCGCGGGAGGCCGAAGTCAGGGCAAAGCGAACGCATCCGAATGCGCCCGGGAAATAGACCAAAAAGTACCTCCTCTTCCTCAGCTCTTCCCACCCTCCACACTCCTCATAACATCCAGAATAGACTTATATGGGGAAACAAAGAGTTGCTCTTTCCAAAAATTACCGTTTCGTTCGCATTGGAGCCATAGTAACGGCGCTAGGGCGAGTGAAAGTGAGCGAATATTTCGGAATTATCGCTGGGCGGCATGGTGTAAAATACCTTACCACCCGCTCTTTGAGTGTTAAAGAGCCTTAAAATAGCCTATATATATATTTATATATATATATATATATATATATATATATATACCGGTATATATATTGTGGCTGGAATTATATATGTTCTAATATGTACGATATTATCTGAATCATTTGTATGAGATAGAAGGGTCAAGGTTCATATATATGTTTTAACATGTACGAAATTATCTGAATCATGTGTATAGAAGGGTCAAGGTTCATATATATGTTTTAACATGTACGAAATTATCTGAATCATGTGTATGAGATAGAAGGGTCAAGGTTCATATATATGTTTTGACATGTACGAAATTATCTGAATCATATGTATGAAATAGAAGGGTCAAAGTTCATATTGCCTCGTAGTCTCAAATAAGTTATCATTGTACCGAATCAGCGGTACTAGATGAGGGCGCGGCTATTTGGTGAAGGGTGAGTCGTGTTGACTTGGGGCTCTAGCGTTGTGGTAATAGTCAGTTGACTGGTGTACCTGGAGTGTGGTGTTGCTTTGTGGAGCCAAATGGGCGGCCTGGTGTGGAAGACGGTGATAGGCATTTGCGTCCTCGAGGATCTTGCCTGTTTGGTTGTTCACCCTATTTGAAGGCCTAGTTGTAGCAAGAAAAGTTCACGCTAAATAAAGGAGGTTGAAAGCAGTCGGACTTTGTGTAAATCCTGGGCTAGGGCAGCAACAGTGAACTTTTACTGACCGAACGAGGACACCGGTGGCCTGCCGTCACGCCATTGTGTTCATCACTCTACGCCCTTGATCTGCCTACCAATGCCTACCTGTCCTTGCTCCACGTCATCGTCCACGTCTACCTACTTCTACGTCAGCATCATTCACCGTGAGTCATGCATAGCCTCTTGTGATTTAAATTGTTTTGTGACCTGGCTGTTAGTAAAGTGTTAAATATACAGTCATGGCACCGTCCGAAGAGCATCGTAAATTGCGTACAACGAAAAGATCACAGGTGACAAAAAGGGTTAATGAACTCAGGAGGCTGGTAATTAATGGTTCTTACAGTGAAGTAGTTCAGAAGTTTGAATTGATTAAAGGTATCTTTCATGACTTTATGCAAGCACATAATAATTATCATGATACGCTTACTGATGAGTCTGACATGGTGGCTAGTGATAAATACTTTGATGAAGTTGAGTGCAATTATATTAGTGGTTTACAAGGTGTCAGAGACTATGTACAGAGAGGTGCTGATACTTTTCATCCATCAGAGGGTAAGCCTATGTCTTATGTTAAATTGCCTCCAGTGCCACAACCTGACATTTTCAGTGGTAAACCTGAGTCCTATCCAATGTGGAAGGCTTCATTTAATACGTTAGTTGGAAAACACAATATTGGGTGTGATGAAAAGATGTTTTACTTGAAACAGTACACAACTGGTGAAGCTCAAAGTGCTATTGAAGCTTTATTTCTCTGTCCAGATAGATCATCATATGAGGCCGCACTTGATATACTAGAAAAAAGGTTTGGTAATTCAGCTCTTGTTGCAGCTGCCTTCCGTAGAAAACTTGAGAATTGGCCCAAAGTTGGTGAGCGAGATGGAAAGGCACTTCAGAGATTTGCAGACTTTTTAACTCAGATTTGTGTTACCAAGGGTTCGTACAAGTCATTGGAAATTAAGTGACGAGTTTGAAAATAAGAAAATCCTGAACAAGTTGCCATCTTGGTTAGTAAATGACTGGATTAAAATGTTGTGAAGTCTGATGTGTTCCCTAAGTTTGATCAATTTACTCAGTTCATTAAAGACAAAGCCAAAATTGCAAATCATGCTTTATGGTCTGGTCATGGGTCAGGGGCACGTGACCCTGGTGTAAACAAATTGCATCCATCTAAGTCAGAGTCACGTGTCATAGCTCAAGCACATGTAACTCAGTCACGATCATATGAGGGTCAAAACAATGTAGTTCAGAAGAATTGTCCAGTTTGTGATGATAAACATAAAATTACAAATTGTTCAGTCTTTAGTAACATGAGTTTGCCTGATAGAAGAACTCTTATTCGTGACAAGAACATGTGCTTTGGCTGCCTGACATATGGACACCATAGTAAGAAATGTAGAATAAGGCATGTTTGTGCAGTTTGTTCAAAAAGGCACCCAACTTTGCTTCATGACTATAGTTCACAACCCAAGACTAGCACAGATACGACATCTGGTAATGTGAATTTAGCTACTGACTCTGTTTCATGTATGAAAACTGATAATCGTGTAACCACTATGGTGCTGCCTGTTTTGTTGCATCATCCATCCAGTGATGTTGAGATTTTGGTATATGCTCTTTTGGATACACAATCTAACACAAATTTTGTGACAGATGAGGTTGCTAGCATGTTGAATGTATCTGGACGTCACACTTCATTAGATTTGTCAACTATGAATGGTCGTGTAAATGTTTCTACCACAGCCGTCGATGGCTTGAAGATTAGAAGTGTGTCAGATGGTCCTTGCATTAAACTTCCATCATGTTTTGTGAGGGACTGCATTCCATGTAGGCGTGAAATCATTCCCACTCCTGATGTAATAAGTAAATGGCCACATCTTTCCCAAATTGACATTCCTCGGTATTATGAAGATGCCCCCATTGGTCTTTTGATAGGTTATCATTGCTCTCAAGTCCTGCGACCTTTGGAGATTGTGACTGGAGGTGACAATGAGCCTTTTGGGTGGAAGACTAGTCTCGGTTGGTGTGTTGTAGGTGCAAATTGTGATAGTGTGGATGAAAGTGATGAGTTTGGTGCTACACACATTGTACAAGGTTGCATTGCCTTCAGGACTGACTGTCGTGAGATGATGTTAGATACTGAGGATGTTAAGATAGCTATGCCTGAAATGGATGAGAAGTATAGTGCAGAAGATGTACGATTTATGAAGAGAATGTCAGGAGGAATGTTTCAGAGAAAGGATAAGCATGTTAAGATAGCTATGCCTGGAATGGATGAGAAGTATAGTGCAGAAGATGTACGATTTATGAAGAGAATGTCAGGAGGAATGTTTCAGAGAAAGGATAAGCATTATGAGGCTCCTCTACCTTTAAAATATGAAGCACCATTTCCTATAAACAGGTTTATTGCAGAAAAGCGATTGTCGAGTTTGAAAACCAAATTTCAGAAGGATCCGCTCTATCATCAAAGGTATTCAGATTCAATGCAGGAAATGCTTGACATGGAATTTGCTGAAATTGTCGCTCCGGATGATGAGTCTCCAGTAGGCAGAAGGTGGTATATTCCCCATCACGGCGTTCAACAGTCAAACAAGTTGAGAGTAGTTTTTTATTGTAGTTCTGAGTTCAGAGGCGTTAGTTTGAATAGTAGGCTGTTGCAAGGTCCCAATTTGATGAATTTGTTGTTGGGGATTCTATTCAGATTTCGTCTTGAACCTATCGCTTTCACTTGTGACATTCAGAAAATGTACTACCAGTTCATGGTTCCCTCTGGTGACAAGGACTTACTGCGATATTTGTGGTGGAAAGATGGCGATTTCAATTCTGACCCCGTTGATTGTAGAATGCAGGTTCATTTGTTTGGTGCCACCTCTTCCCCTGGAGTCGCGACATATGCCCTGAGAAAGATCGCTAATGATCATGGCTCGAAGTATGCCATTGAAGCCTCACAGTTTGTAAATAAGAACTTCTATGTCGATGATGGTGTCATCTCTGTGTCTTCTGTTAGTTCTGCCTGTTCTTTGATTGTTGAGACTCAGAAACTTCTTGCTGAAGGTGGATGTAGATGCCACAAGGTGATGTCAAATTCTCAGGAAGTCATGAATTGTGTTCCCATTGAAGACCGAGCACCAATGGAATCTAGCATGCATAATACTTTAGGTGTCTTATGGAATGTTGAGACTGACAAACTCCATTTCCCACTGGACTTTGACAGCAGCAAGATGACTCGGAGAGGTTTGCTTTCTACCCTTGCCAAGTTTTATGATCCTTTTGGTGTGATTTCTCCACTTCTTCATCAGGCTAAGTTGTTGTTGCATCAAATGTGTCATGATAAATGTAAATGGGATGATCCTATTTCTGGTGAGTTGTCAAAGAAGTATGAGATGTGGCACAGTAATCTTGTTCAGATTGGTGAGGTTATTATCCCACGTTGTGTCCGCACCAAAGTGAAGGTGTCGTCTCTTGAAATGCACCACTTTGCTGATGCGAGTTCAATTGGGTATGCTGCTTGTTCTTACCTCAGAATGTTGTACGAAGATGGAAATATAGAAGTTGTTTTCATGGTGGGAAAGTGTAGAGTTGTTCCTTTTAAGCCAATCTTGACCATTCCTCGCCTTGAGTTGACTGCAGCGGTTCTAAGTGTGCATTTGGCAACAAAAGAGAACTCCCACTTCAGTACGTAGAGTATTTCTGGACTGACAGCACTGTGGTACTTGGGTACATAAAGAATCAATCAGCCAGATTCAAGGTCTTTGTAGCCAATAGAGTTCAAAGGATACATGATGGGTCTAGTCCTGAACATTGGTTTCATGTAGACAGTGCTGATAATCCTGCCGATGATGGATCTCGTGCAGTTTGGTCAGAGCGTTGGTTGAAGGGACCAGACTTTCTCACGAGGTATGACTTGCACACCGAACATATGAATCCAGTAGTATCACACGATGATGTAGAGGTGAAGTGCCTGAGCAGTTATGGCGAAGAGTCTCCAGCACTAGATCATATTCATATCTTTCGACACTGGTTCAGCACTTTGAAGTTGTGGGCTTGGATTTCAAGATTTATTGGTAATTGCAAAGGAGTAAATAGAAAAGGAAACTTGCAGGTAGAGGAACTGGAAACCGCGAAGACTAACATCATTAGAAGGTTCAGAGGTCATGTTTCTCGAATGAATTGATTGCTTTATCATGTCAAAACACAGTTTCTCGTAGTAGTCCACTCTTCAAATTGGATGCGTTTCTGGATAAGGATGGTTTGATCCGTGTTGGTGGCAGGATTCGTCAGTCTACTCTATCTGATGACGTCAAACATCCACTTGTCTTGCCTTCTAACCATGAGTTGTCTAAGTCGATCATCATGCATTTTCATCAGAAGACTCATCATCAGGGTCGTGGCATTACATGTTCGGAAGTGCGCAGTCATGGTTTTTGGATACTATCCTTGCAAAGGTTGGTGAAGAGACAGATTCGCACTTGTGTAACGTGTTCTCGTTTGCGAGGCAGACCAGTGGAGCAAAAGATGGCGGACTTACCAGAGGACAGATTGTCCCCGTCTCCTCCATTTTGGTTCTCAGGATGTGATTTGTTTGGTCCTTATGTTGTGAAGTCTGGGCGTCGAGAGTGTAAGAGATATGGCGTAATGTTCACCTGCCTGGTAAGTAGGGCGGTGCACATTGAGGTGGCTCATACTCTTTCCACAGACAGTTTTCTCAATGCATTTCAAAGATTTGTTGCACTTCGTGGTTCTGTGAGAGAGATTAGGTGTGATCAAGGAACAAATCTAGTTGGTGCAGGAAATGAGTTGTTGAAAATGGGATGTGACATGGTTTATAATCCACCATCTTCAAGCCACAGAGGTGGAGTGTGGGAGAGGATGATTGGTATTGCCAGACGCATCATTGAGGGTATCCTGGTGGAGCATGGTTCTCGTCTTGATGATGAGGGTTTGATGACTGTACTCTCTGAAGCTGCATTTGTGATAAACAGTAGACCCCTCAATGTTGACAACATCAGTGATCCTCAGTCTCTTGAGCCGTTGACACCAAATCACTTGATAACGATGAAGTCGAAAGTCATTCTCCGTACTCTGGCTCCACTGGATGCAGAGCGACCTAACTTGTATGTGTCGAAGCAATGGTGTCGTGTTCAGTATCTTGTGGATTTATTCTGGTCACGGTGGAAAAAGGAGATTGCTCAGCAGTACATGTCTCGTGCTAAGTGGAGTACTCCCAGAAAGAATCTGAAGGTTGGTGATCTAGTCTTAGTCATTGATGATCAGTGCCATCGGTCATATTGGAAACTGGCACGTGTCACGGAAGCTCATACATCTCAAGATGGTTTGGTCAGATCTGTCAAAGTGCAACTTGCTAACCGTTCTATCCTGCATCGCCCTGTTCAAAAATTGATATTGTTGGTTGGTGAGTAAATATGTCTATAATCATTATGTAACTGACGTAATTATATTATCTTTATACTATGGGGGAATACAAAGGAAAACATAATGTTCAACATGCAAACTTTCTATACCGAGTGTGATTTGGAATATGTCTGGTAGTACAATAAATTTAGACTTAGAATACCTTGTTTTATAATTTACCAAAGTTATGCCCTTTCCTCCTGGGACACCCTGTATATTAATTATTTCTTTAGTTTCCTCTCTAGACCTCCATCAAGATTAACAAACAAAAAATAATCCCTAAGCTCCCTCTTTAAGATAAATTTGTACATTTTTCGGTAAGAAATGGTCCGGCCGAAGGCCATTCCCTCTTTAATTACAGGCTCGCTATCGCTCTCCAGGAAAAAATCGACACTTAAATAGCATGAAAGGTCTTATTAACCCCTAAAGAGCGGCGCCCGGCTATAGCCGGGCGCCAATTTGCAGCAAGTTACAAGCATTATTAAGGCTTTTAAAGGGTTAAAATCAAGTGCAAAGCCACACGTCCGACTCCCAGGGCCTACCGCCGCCCACTGACTCACCCTTCCTGTGTTCTCGAGAGGCCGGCAGTGTAGCCAGTAGTGAGCGTAGCTGGAAAAAATATGCCGCTTACAAAGAGAATATATGAGGCAGATACAAGGGGAGATAGAAGGGCAGGAAGACCCCCATTGAGATGGAGAGACTGTGTAAGACACGCTTTGGATGATAGAGAAATGACTATAGATCAGGCAAAGGAAGTTGTAATAAACAGGAATGAATGGAGAATGTTTGTGAATAGTTGAGTGAACACGTGGTCATTTGGGGGAAGAGGTCGGGCGCAAGTTGGACTAGATAATAGTCCATCAGGCGCCTGGCCCGGGGAGACGATTAATATGAAGGGTTTGCCTGGAAGTGTGGTAGGCGGGCTTGTGGCTTTGGCTCCACTGCATGTCTGCCTGCCGAGATCGGAGCCTCTCCGGGTGGTCGGGGGCCGGGGGAGTGCTGGAGCGACCTTGGTGACCATGGTCTCTGGGTATTCTCCTGGGTGACCTAGATGTGTGTGAATGTTGTGTTATGTCTGTGTGTGTTCGTTGTTTTGTCTTGTGTTATGTGTTTTCCTCTTCTTGCTCTGTTTTGAGTCGGCCACCCCCAAGAAAAACAAAAATAAAATAAAATAATAATAATAATAAAATAGAGGAAAATATAAATACAAAAATTGGAAAAGTGGGGATTGGGCCTGAGCATATAGATAGATAGATAGATAGAGATTATCTGTTTTTTTTCCTGGGCGACCTAGATGTGTGTGAATTTTCTATTTTCATTTGGTTTTCTTTGGGCTCTGTCTCGAGTCCGCCATCCCCAGCTATGGGGTATGTGCCTGTGTATGTCATATACATACATATACATACATTATTGGGGATTTGACTTGCTTTTACTATTTTCCAGCAATGCATTTTAGTTTGTCACCTACAGAAGGCTAACAAAAACGCCTTCAACAACTAACTGCTTTAACCCATTCTGTACCAGCGAAGTATCTTTAATTTTATTCTAGCTATATTTAGACGATTGTGTGTAGTTTAGAAAGGATATATCTAAAAAGAATAATTCAGATAGTATTTAACTTTTTGATTGGTAAACGTCCTTCCTAAGCTGAATAAATAAACTAATAGTTACCAGAATATAATGAAACGTGTGTCACTGGTACTGAATGGGATAAGTGAATTATGTTCCTCCATGAATGAACAGTGTAATATTGACACCACTTACACTGAAGAAACTTTAACCCGTTCAGTACCGGTGACATAATGAACAGTGTAATATTGACACCACTTACACTGAGGAAACTTTAACCCGTTCAGTACCGGTGACATAATGAACAGTGTAATATTGACACCACTTACACTGAAGAAACTTTAACCCGTTCAGTACCGGTGACATAATGAACAGTGTAATATCGACACCACTTACACTGAGGAAACTTTAACCCGTTCAGTACCGGTGACATAATGAACAGTGTAATATTGACACCACTTACACTGAAGAAACTTAAACCCGTTCAGTGCCGGTGACATCAATGAATGAACAGTGTAATATTGACACCACTTACACTGAGGAAACTTTAACCCGTTCAGTACCGGTGACATAATGAACAGTGTAATATTGACACCACTTACACTGAAGAAACTTTAACCCGTTCAGTACCGGTGACATCAATGAATGAACAGTGTAATATTGACACCACTTACACTGAGTAAACTTTAACCCATTCAGTACCGGTGACATAATGAACAGTGTAATATTGACACCACTTACACTGAAGAAACTTTAACCCGTTCAGTACCGGTGACATCAATGAATGAACAGTGTAATATTGACACCACTTACACTGAAGAAACTTTAACCCGTTCAGTACCGGTGACATAATGAACAGTGTAATATTGACACCACTTACACTGAGGAAACTTTAACCCGTTCAGTACCGGTGACATCAATGAATGAACAGTGTAATATTGACACCACTTACACTGAAGAAACTTTAATCCGTTCAGTACCGGTGACATAATGAACAGTGTAATATTGACACCACTTACACTGAGGAAACTTTAACCCGTTCAGTACCGGTGACATAATGAACAGTGTAATATTGACACCACTTACACTGAAGAAACTTTAACCCATTCAGTACCGGTGACATAATGAACAGTGTAATATCGACACCACTTACACTGAGGAAACTTTAACCCGTTCAGTACCGGTGACATAATGAACAGTGTAATATTGACACCACTTACACTGAAGAAACTTTAACCCGTTCAGTACCGGTGACATCTTTGTCATTATATTCTGGCAACTACTATCCGATTTTATTCAGCTTAGGAAGGACATCTACCAATTATTAAGGTGCAGAATATCTCAAACCTTTAAGCTACCATAGACCCTTCCTAAGCTTCATAAAATCGTCTAAATATAGCTGAAATCCAAATAAGGGCCATCACCGGTACAGAAGGGGTTAATGAATGAATAGTGTAATACAGAAACAGCTTATAATGAGGAACGTTTAAGGGGATGGTACGTGTTTCTGGTCCCTCTTCTCCCTCATGTTTAGCCCCATTAGTTTTCATATTTTAAGACGTTCGGCCGATTAGTTTGGCGATAAGAATACCTCTCACCCATTTTTTGGTCAATACCAAGACCTTTCGTACTAATTAGGTGTCGATATTTGTTTTTACTTGCGAGCGATAGCCAGCCTGTAATAGTAACTAGCCTCCAGCCGAGACATTTTTCTATCGACAAATTTACAAATTTATCTTGGGGTGTTTTTGTTAAGCTTGATGGAGGTCTAGGGAGGAAACTAGAACAAAATAATGAGAGATAGATAAATAAGCAAATTAATACGCCCATCCCCCCTTAAATGAGAACTGCATAGTACCCGATGGTGTAGGGATATAGAGCTCTGTATATTGGTTTGGTTGATGGGCGGAGCAACAGTAAGGCACGGGTTCGATCCTCCGCGCCGCCAGGATCTGTGTGGGTGTTCACATGCTAAGCCTAGCACACAAACAAAATAAATGAATAAAATAAACCGGCTATCTTGACCCTTTTGCGGCGTTATTTATAAATAATTTATACTCTCCTCTTCTATCGCTATTACAACAATTGGTGTTCTTCAGACCTCTTTCAGTACATGCCCTCCCTTGTGGCTAGTGTGAGGTACCCGCCTGTCAACACATTCCCACTCCTATTCTGACCAGCTCTACTTCCCAATAATTAGCATAATTTCTCAGTATTTATTTTACCGAGAAGTAAACTCATGAACTCTCTCCCTCAATCAATTGCTTCTTTAAACCTTGTGTGCCTAAGCATTTAGACCTTGAATTTGGCTCTCCGTCATACTTTTGGCTTTGATGGAGACACTCGTTACAGGCAGCCTGCCTTTTGTCTTCTTCATACACATTAACAAAATAATAGACAATTCAGAAATCGTGAACCCTAATCTCTGTAACTCAAAAAGGGATAGAGCGAAGGAGTTGTAAATTTCCACGCCTATTCTCTGGCTGACCCTTCCCAAATGGTAACAATATTAGCTCGATTAAATTAGTCGTTTATGAGATATAGAGGTTAATGTTTTAGAGTTTTGTAAAGCCAGGTAATAAATTGTCTTTAATACATACGAGGTTGAAAGAAATGGCAATTTCTGCGTTGGAAATTTTATTATTCAAAGTTTCCAGGTCTCTGATGAGTTTTCGCTGGGTGGCAGGAAGTAGATGAATGAGATGAGCAAAATTCATGGTGGTACAGCGTTACATAAATGTACATGATGATACAGGATATATGACGCGTTTCACTGGACAACCAGCATTATCAAGTAAGGGTAGAATGATATAAAAGGTAAACAGGAAGGGTATATATAGAGGGTGGAGGATCAGAGGAGGCGAAAATCAGGGGGCAAAAGTCTCCTATTGGTGGAGGGGTATTCTAGGAGTGCAAGAGGGGGAACCGCTTCACGCAGGCGCACTGGATGCGTGATGGTGTTGGTCGGGTGGCGCGGTCAAAGCTGATTGGCTGCGTGTCGAGGGGCGTGGCCTAAGTTGTGAGGTCCGTGTGGCGCCGGCAGAAGACGAAGCTGAAGGAGGTAGCGCGGGGGGCGAGGAGGGGCGTTAGGTCCTGTAGGGTAGTGCCTTTTGGCAGAAGGAAGGATCTGAAGGTCTAGAATTTGGTTGTTGATGTTAGGATGTAAGGCTTGGATATATAACGCTTCGAGTATAGGTAATCTTCTTGGGTCACTTTCTTTATCGAGTATGGTGGTGTGTTTCTCTAACTCGTTGCGTGTGAGGTGGGGGTGGTTGGGGGTGAGATAGTGGTCTTTGATGGCTCCAGCCTGAAGGTGAAGAGTTAACCGACGTGAAAGACGAGTCTGCTGTCATGCCAATATAGGAATAAGGTCCACAGTCCTCATAATTACAGGTATGTTGGTAAATGACGTGATCGTCGGTCATCGGGCTCTTTATCTTGGTGGAAGCTGGTTTGTTGCGGAGAACGAGGTTGGAGGTCTTGGGGGATTTGTAATAAATTATTAATTTGATTTTGTTTTCCAGGTTGGTTGGGTGGACATGCTTGGAGATTATTTCTTTTAAGACGGCCTCGTCATTTTTGTGTTCAGAGGATATGTAATAGCGGTAGAAGATCTTAATTTCATTGGGGGGGTCAATGTTAGGAGGGCTTTGGGTGTACCATTTTTCAAGATGGTGGTTGATGGTGCTGGAGATGTAGGAGTTGGAGTATCCATTATTCACTAAAACTTGGGATAGTCTTTCTAGTTCCTGGTGGGTGTCGGCCCAGGTAGAGCAGTGCGTGAGGGCTCTCCTTACATAGGCGGAGATGGAGGATAGAAGATAACGGCGGGGGCATTCACTATCGCCGTTGAGGCATTGCCCTGTGTTAGTTGGTTTAGTGTAGACGGTGGTTTTGAACTTATGGTCGTTCAGAGCTACGAGGATGTCGAGGAAAGGGAGTTGTCCATTGTTAGATTTTTCAAAGGTGAAGTTAAGTCCGGAGGAGGTCATGAAGCGACGCTGGAGTTCCTGTAGTTCGTGGAGGTCCTTGATTTGCACGAAGATGTCATCCACGTATCTACAGTAGACAGCGGGTCGTTGGGCAGCTAAATACAATTAAATCAATTAAAAATCAACAAAAATAAAATATTTGACAACACAGCACAAGACTACCTTAATTAAAGTTAGTAAAGTAATTAAAGTGAGTTAATGTAAAGGAGAAGGGGGTCCAGAAAGAAAGAAACTTTCCCTTAAGGAGGACGATATGGTGTCAGTGAGTTAATGTAAAGGAGAAGCTGATAGGTTGTGGTCGGTATGTCTGGCCTACCTATAATGAACAGGGTATAGTGTTTGAAGTTCTTTATGAGTTATGATAGGTTGTGGTTGGTATGTCTGGCCTACCTATAATGAACAGGGTATAGTGTTTGAAGTTCTTTATGAGTTATGATAGGTTGTGGTCGGTATGTCTGGCCTACCTATAATGAACAGGGTATAGTGTTTGAAGTTCTTTATGAGTTATGATAGGTTGTGGTTGGTATGTCTGGCCTACCTATAATGAACAGGGTATAGTGTTTGAAGTTCTTTATGAGTTATGATAGGTTGTGGTTGGTATGTCTGGCCTACCTATAATGAACAGGGTATAGTGTTTGAAGTTCTTTATGAGTTATGATAGGTTGTGGTCGGTATGTCTGGCCTACCTATAATGAACAGGGTATAGTGTTTGAAGTTCTTTATGAGTTATGATAGGTTGTGGTCGGTATGTCTGGCCTACCTATAATGAACAGGGTATAGTGTTTGAAGTTCTTTATGAGTTATGATAGGTTGTGGTCGGTATGTCTGGCCTACCTATATTGAACAGGGTATAGTGTTTGAAGTTCTTTATGAGTTATGATAGGTTGTGGTCGGTATGTCTGGCCTACCTATAATGAACAGGGTATAGTGTTTGAAGTTCTTTATGAGTTATGATAGGTTGTGGTCGGTATGTCTGGCCCACCTATAATGAACAGGGTGTCGGGAATAGGGTAATGATCCCGACAGATTTAGGTCCAATAGGGCATTTGAATTTAGCGGTATCATATCGCATGTAAGATTTCGGCTAGTTCTTTGTGTATTGTAGTTTATTATTAAGTTAGTTTAAATATTAACTGTAATGTATAAATATCTTCATCAGCTCTATATGTATCATGAAACCAAGTTATGGGTTATAATTATTATGAGCCGGCAGCCATATGTAATTTCGCGAAGCGATCGGGCGCCGGCCCTTTAGTCTCTCAATAACCACCATACAGCCAACAAGTTCCCCCCGGCTCTTGACTCACCTTTAGTCCACCATGAACTACCATTGATAATATATAACAACAGTCCTACATCACCAGTCCTATCAGCTAAGTTCATTATGTATCGATATTGTACTATGTAAACATTCCTACATGTCATGCAGATGAATTAGCAGTGTGAAATAGGACCGGACTCCATCTATTAACTTCGCCATATTGGTAATTAATATTTAACTATTTGTTGGGATATTTTCATGTACCAGTGATATGCAATTTAACCTCTTTATCTAAATTCCCGACAAATAATGGTCCTTCGTGCCCTAGGACTTAATATATTGCCGTAGTTACGTTATGTTTACTTCCATGATGCTTGTGGGCTTACAAATGGCTGCCGCCTCACGCGATGTTCGGCCGACTGCCCTTTCCCTAGTGTAGCCCTAGCTTTTTCCCTCGTGATTTTTTGCAGATTGGCACCGTCCCTATACTTTTTTGGGGCTGGTTTTCAGGTTTTTTTGGGCGTGTGTTCCTTGGCGTTTTTTGGAGGGTTAGCTGGGCTGGTGATAGGGGTGGGGGTAATTTAGTCGGGTACCATTTCGCGCTCTTAGGCTAGGCGTGGCCCCCGAGTGTCTGTGGTTACATTTCATTTTTCTTTTGTAGTCTGGTGTTCTGGATGTGTTGTCGTTGAGAGACTCGATTTAGATTTTGCTGGTGGGGAGGGTTCTCATGTGAATTTGTTTGACTCATTTTCCTAAAATAGCCTAGGCCTAGGTGATCATAGTTACGGTCATGAGTGTCGGTCTTTGTTAATTCCTAAGCAATTGACAGGCAATAGTCAGACCTCATGATTGTGGCTTGAGCAGCTGGACTTACCTATAAAGGGTTTCCCTTAGTTCTTTCTTCACCTTACCCTATATATTTTTTTCTGTGTTTCGTACGAAATGGCTCGAAGGAATCATCCCACAGCCGCGTCAGGGAGTGGCATTGGGGTAAATTTTATACCATCCACATAATCAGAGACCGGGAAAGGTCGTGGGTATATTAGGCCACAGTTTTGTGAGTTGCCTAGGGGTCTCCCGCAGCGAACTTTATGACCCGGGTTTTGTTTTGAGAGCGTTTAGTGCCCCAGGAGCCACTCTCGATAACATAACATCAAAACCAGCGTGGGATGATCTTTTGAGCATAAGGCCCGAGATAACAGTCTGTAGTCGGACTTCATAGTAGTTTATACCATTATTAGAATAATAATTTAACGATGACAGAATTAAAGAAGCTTAAGATTCTGAAGGGAGGGATGAAGGGAAGTTTAAATAGGTGTTTAAGAGATCTTGATGAATTTTTATTAAGTGCCTCGGCTGATCAAATTAAGGGTAAATTTGCTACTGTAACTAAATCACTAGCCACTTATGATAATTATGCTCAGCAGGTATATGGTTTATTAACAAGTACTGACGATGTGGAAGAAGAAATGTCAGCAGATCTTGAGTACGTTGAGAATGTTAATACAGCCTTAGCCAGACTATCTTCCACACAAGAAACACACCATGTTAAGGATACCGGTACACCAAAGGCGACTGGCTTTAACCTGCCGAAGCTTACTTTGCCTACCTTTTCCGGGGATTCGACTACCTGGACTGGATTTTGGGATATCTTTGAGTGTTCCGTCCATCGGAATAAACCACTCACATCCATCCAAAGGTTCACCTATCTCCGTGGCCAATTGAAAGGGGAAGCATTGAAGTTGATCGATGGGTACAAGCTAGAAGCTACAAGCTACGAGTCTGCAGTGGAGTTGCTGAAAAGAACTTACGGGAGAGAAGAAGTCATCAAGACCGCATTAATTACTAAATTCTTCACTCTAGATCCTCCATCCTATGATGTGACAGACCTAAAGGAGTACTATGCCTCCTTTGAGAGCCTCCTCCGATCTATGGAGAAATGGCCATCACCAAGGAGGAAATATTTAGTGTAAATATCTTGAACAAGATACCCTCTCCCCTAAAGGAAATCGTAAGACGACAACTAAGCGACTCTCCACTAAACTTGGAAGCGTTGGTGCAGGTGTACCAGACTGAAGTGTTTAACATGGAGAGTACTGGACAATACCGACCCGTGGAGATGTCGCCATCCACTGCAGCTTTCCCGGTACAGACTTCTCCTAAACAGAGAAGGACAATATCATTAGGTTATAATAATAATAATAATAATAATAATAGTTCTTAAAGCTAGCGCATGCTAAGCTAGCTAAGGATAGCTCAATAAGGCCGATTAGGCGTATTTCCATTGGGGTCCTGTACTACTACCCCATCCCTTTGCTCATGAGGGATGGTAACGACTCAGTGCTTGTGAAAAATCTTTAATGCGCCGAGCGTGGGCGCGAACCCGGGCCTTCTGGGTGGAAGTCCGAGACGCTAGTCACTACACCAAGTGAGCCGCTTGTTGCAAGTTGTGTAGTGTACACGGTCATCTGTGGTACCAGTGTCCTAAGTATCCTAAGGCTACACAAAAAATTGGCAAGGCTAAATCGCTTAATTTATGTACCAGCTGTCTGGCAAGAGACCACTTCAACAGTACTTGCACCAATTCCTACATCAAACCTTGTAAGTATTGCAAGGGGAAACATTGGTTTCCCCTTTGCACCCAGTCTGATCGGCACAACGGCAAAGAAAAGGGGAGAACCACCAAAGAGTCACATGAGAATGGTAAAAGCGAGGGTAATAAAATATCTGCTATGTCCATTGCTTCTCGGGAATGTCAATTGCTTCCTACTATGATGCTGCCAGTAGTGGGGAGTAATAAAAAGCCTACAATGATGCGCACCTTACTCGACCAGTGCTCACAGAGGTTATTCGTTCTGCGGTCATCATTACCACAGCTCAAGTGTACCAGCAAGGGTCAAGAGAATTTGCGTCTCCATGGTTTCACTGGTGAAGTAGATTCCAGTGACTATGATATAGTGGAGATTTCCTATGTTTATAGAAGAAAGGTATGTCCCATCAAGGCTGTTGTGGTCGACAAACTACCCACTTTCTATATAGCATCAGAGATTCAACCACATTTGAAATATCTCAAAAGCAAGGGTTATAAACTGGCTGATGATCAACTCTCTGCTAACAATGGAATTATGCTACTGGTCGGAGCTGATTATTACTACGACCTGGTTCACCCTGGATATCGGCGGGTAGATAAGCTAATAATGCTCCCCACGATCCAAGGGTATGCAATTTCTGGATCCTATGCCACTTCCTCTCAAGACACACAGGTGGATGTGGTTACAGTCCTCCAGGTAGCAGTAAGCCCCATAGATAAATATATTAGGCCAAATGTGCCTGATAATACATGTACTGATATAGATAAGCTATGGGACTTGGACAATATTGGAATTGACCCACATGAACTTGATCGGGAGTCCAAGCTAGCGTTGAGCTCACATGAAGAGACTGTAACGTATGACTCTGTCAGGGGTCAGTATGTGGTAAGGCTCCCTTGGAATGATAATAAGAGTAAATTACCTACTAATTTCCATCTAGCACTTGGTAGATTACGTGGCCTTCAGAAGCAGTTTGTCAAGGATCCAAATTATTGCGAGACTTATGCGGCAGTACTAAACGAGCAGGTACAACGTGGATTTGTGGAAAGAGTAGATCTTAGTGAGTATGGGGATAACATCCATTACCTTGCTCACCATGGGATTAAAAAGGACAGTTCCACCACTCCTGTTCATATTGTGTATGACTGCTCTGCTAAATCCAGTGATCGCTCCTATAGACTGAATGATTGTCTGTACACGGGTCCATCCCTGGTCTCTGATCTCGCGCAAATTATGTTACGCTTCAGATGTCATAACTTTGCGTGGGTCGCTGATATTGAGAAGGCCTTCCTGATGCTTCAACTCCATCGTGAAGACAGGGACTCGACAAGATTTTTATGGCCACGGGACCCAATGGATCTAGATTCAGAGTATCTGGTATACAGATTCCGAGTCGTCTTATTCGGGGCGACCTGTTCCCAGTTCCTTCTCAACGCTACTATCTTGCGACATCTTGAGGAGGCTGGACTGGATCCTGACTTCAAGAATGAGATCAAGCAGGGGATCTATGTGGACAATCTTCAAGGCACTGGAGACGATGAAGATTTATTGCTCGAAAGATGCTGGGAGATCCGCGATATATTTGCCAAGGCTCATCTATACTTGAGAGAATGGGCCACTAATAGTGATCTTTTGAAAGGTCAATTTGCTTCTGACGGTGTAGCTACTGAGAATATTGAGGTGAAGTTTTTAGGCCACAAATGGGACACTACCACAGATTGTATATCCTTCTGTCACACCCCATGCGGCAGTGAGATTATGACCAAGCGAAACTGCTTAACCCGCTGAGTGCCAGGGACGTATATATACGTCCTAGGGTGTTGTCACGCCCAGTGCCAGGGACGTATATATACGTCCTCGCCGAAAAAAAATCGTAGCAGCGAAACGACTGCACCTATGGCTTTTATATTATTACCAGATGTACCTTACCCTTTTGGCTACCAACCACAAAAATCCCAAATCCCTCCTCCCACCCACTCGCTGACTGTCGGTCCCGTCAGAAGGAAAAAAAAGGAAAATCTGTGGCGGCGAAACGATTGGACCAATCGCTTCCATATTTGTGTGACAAGTCCCTTACCCTTCTGCCTTTCCCCCACCACACCCCCAACCGCCTCCCACCACCCACTTCCAGCGTATCCGTACGAAGAAAAGGAAAAAAAGGAAAATCCGTGGTGGCGAAACTACCTCACCAATCGGCTTCATATGTGTAACACAAGTCAATTACCCTTCTACCTTCCCCCCACCAACCCCAAAACCACCCTCCCACCCATACATTCCGATACCATAAAAGTCTCTGTAGTCTATAGTGTCTTTTCAGCTACTTTCGGTGGTCCATCGGGGACCTGATTTCTGGCGAAAATGGACAAGGGGAGTATTTTTTTTCCATTATCCTTCCTTTCTCTCCCAACTTGATAGATTTAGCCAAAAAAACAAAAAAAAAACACTCTGGCACTGGCAGAAGCACACCATCAAAATTGGCTGGCACTCAGCGGGTTAAGCTTGTCAGCGAGGTTGTTTGATCCCCTAGGTTATTTGCTGCCTGTAACTATCCGTACTCGTATGTTTTTTACAGCAACTGTGGCGGCTAAAGCTAGATTGGGACACGCCACTCCCGACTGAGTTACAAGATACTTGGCGGTTAATTCGGTCGGACCTTTCCACATGTTGCAAGGTCCAACTTAATCGTCAGGTTATTAGTGGTCAACAGGTGGATCTACATGCCTTTTCTGATGCTAGTAATAGTGCGTACGATACTGCCATCTATTTATGCAATGGTAGTGGAGCAAAACTAGCTATAGCAAAGGCCAATCTTGCACCTATTAAGAAAATTACAGTTCCTAAATTAGAACTTACTGCATTGTCTCTCTGCTCATTTAATAAAGTTTACGCTGGATGCTTATACAGACATACTGCGGATTAATAACGTCTATGTCTGGAGCGACAGTCAGATAGCACTTTCTTGGGTACACAGCCAGAAGGTGTTACCTGTTTATGTGTCCAATCGCACTGATGAGATACATAACCTAGTTCCTACAGCTCAATTTCGGTATGTGAGCACCAAGGATAACCCCGGTGACATAATTTCCCCGAGGGATCTCGGCGCAACAGTTTCTGTCATCCTCTATTTGGTGGCAAGGACCTACATGGCTTACGTCTCCAACTGAATGGCCTCAGGATTTCAGGGAATGCATATCTAATCCTTCAAGTCAGCCCCAATATGATGTGTTAAGTAGTTCGACAGTGAGTACTACACATCAGGATAACAAGTTGGTAGAGTGGGAATGTTATGGCAGCTATGATCAAGTAATACGGGTATTTGCATGGATATACCGTTTCATTAACAACATGAAAAATCGGGCTAACGGGTCTTTCCTTAGTGAAGATTCGAAGCATATCAGACTCCATGAATTGAGATCAGCGGAAGCGAAACTAATATGTTTAGTACAAAGGGAATCTTATCCTACTGAACATCAAATCCTGAGCAAGGAGTCAAAGGCCAAACCCTCTAACTTAATGAGGCAGCTAGGATTATATATGGAAGGAAGCATAATTAAGTGTAGAGGCAGGATACAAAAGGCGGACATTATTGATTCTGCGAAATATCCTGTCCTCCTTAGCTCCTCTCATTTGATTACCAAACTGTTGATTCGCCAATACCATAGGACCTGCCTACATTTTGGCGTAAATTATGTTCTGGCGTATATGCGACAACTTTGGTGGATCCCTAAGATGCGACAAGCAATTAAAGGGATCCACAATAGCTGTACTATCTGTAAAAGATTACAGGGTAAGCCTTACTCCCCAGTAGATCTACCTCCCTTACCTGAGTTCAGGGTACAAAGGACCGAACCATTTCAGGTAACCGGGGTAGACTACACCGGAGCGATTTAAGTTAGAGAATCGCCCGGTAATATCATAAAGGTATATGCCGTTCTATTCACATGTGCGGTAACCAGAGCGATTCATATTGAATTGATTGACGACCTATCCAGTAAGGGTTTTTTGCATACTCTAAGACGCTTTGCAGGCCGCAATGGTTTCCCTCGAATTATTATGAGCGATAATGCGACTTGTTTTGTCGGGGCCTCTAAATATCTCCAGAGTTTAATGAATGACCCGCAAGTTGTGGCTACCCTCACTGGAAAGGGTTGTCAGTGGAAATTTATACCAGCACGTGCACCATGGTTCGGGGCGATTTGGGAGAGAACAATCGGTATTGTCAAATCTGCCATGAAGAAGGTATTAGGAAGGGCACTGCTGACCAGAAGGGAGTTGCAAACCATCTTAATAGAGATTGAGATGTCAGTCAACGACAGGCCCTTGACCTATACTTCGGCAGATGTTGATGACCTCTTACCTATTTCGCTTTTATGCTAACACGTGGACGAACCCTTAATACCTTTCCTAGATCGTCAGTACCCGACGAAGATCTATAAGACCTTACGTTCGGCGATGCTGACACCACCCGTCGTCGCTTCCAGTATGTGAACAAGGTGTCAGACGATCTATGGAAAAGGTGGACCCAAGAATATTTGCTGTCTCTTCGCGAGCGTCACTCCAATATGATCAAAGGGACGAATCAACGATGGCCTCGTATCGGGGATATCGTACTGATTCATGATGAGCATCCTAGGTTATTTTGGAAGCTTGGGAGGATTGTCGATTTGTTCCAGGGCATTGATGGACTTATAAGGGTTGCTAGATTACGAACTTCGACTGGGGTTACTACTCGCCCAGTCATAAGGTTATATCCCTTGGAGCAGGATGCAGAACTGCCGGATGATACTGGCGTCTCTACTGATACCCCTCCGCGGGAGAGTGCTGGTGACAGTGCTCACCAGGGTGGGGCAGTTGATGATGAGAAGGATGATCCTCCTCTGGCTTCAGGTGGCGCTCGCCCCATAAGGAGGGCGGTTATGAGTTCCGTGGATCTTTGGAGATCTATGATCAAACAAGGTGATCTTTGAATCTTCGATGTCCTTTTGTTTTCTGTATATAGCTACTGTATATTGTTTTTGGTGGCGGGCAGTATGTCGGGAATAGGGTAATGATCCCGACGGTTTTAGGTCCAATAGGGCATTTGAATTTGGCGGTATCGTATCGCATGTACGATTTCGGCTAGTTCTTTGTGTATTGTAGTTTTTTATTAAGTGTAGGTTCAATATTAAGTGTAATGTATAAATATCTACATCAGCTCTAGATGTATCATGAAACCAAGCTTTGGGTTATAATTATTATGAGCCGGCAGCCATATGTAATTTCGCGAAGTGATCGGGCGCCGGCCCTTTAGTCTCTCAATAACCACCATACAGCCAACAACTTCCCCCCGGCTCTTGACTCACCTTTAGTCCACCACGAACTACCATTGATAATATATAACAACAGTCCTACATCACCAGTCCTATCAGCTAACTTCATTATGTATCGATATTGTACTATGTAAACATTCCTACATGTCATGCAGATGAATTATTAGCAGTGTGAAATAGGACCGGACTCCATCTACTAACTTCGCCATATTGGTAATGAACATTTAACTATTTGTTGGGATATTTTCATGTACCAGTGATATGCAATTTAACCTCTTTATCTAAATTCCCGACACAGTGTATAGTGTTTGAAGTTCTTTATGAGTTATGATAGGTTGTGGTCGGTATGTCTGGCCTACCTATAATGAACAGGGTATAGTGTTTGAAGTTCTTTATGAGTTATGATAGGTTGTGGTTGGTATGTCTGGCCTACCTATAATGAACAGGGTATAGTGTTTGAAGTTCTTTATGAGTTATGATAGGTTGTGGTCGGTATGTCTGGCCTACCTATAATGAACAGGGTATAGTGTTTGAAGTTCTTTATGAGTTATGATAGGTTGTGGTCGGTATGTCTGGCCTACCTATAATGACAGACATAACAGACCATTTACTGAAGTTCTTTATGAGTTATGATAGGTTGTGGTCGGTATGTCTGGCCTACCTATAATGAACAGGTTATAGTGTTTGGGGGACGTCCAGACATTACTATACCCTGTTCCAAATAGGTAGGCCAAACATCCTGACCCATAAACTCTGCAACTCACAAAGGACTAGAGCAAATGGGCTGTAAATTGGCACACCTATTCACTGACTGCCTCTTTCCGAATGGTAGAAATAGTAATTGAATTACTCTATTTCTCTGTGAGTTATAGAGGTTAGTGGTCAGAAGTTTTGGACTACTTATTTGGAACAGGGTATAGTCTACTGACAACAACTACGGTACGTTTATGGCAGGTTGGTGGGCAATTAAAACATACACTGTAAAATATCAAGGCTGTAACATTGGTATGAAAAAGGTATATAAGATCATTGGGTATTTCGACAGTGATTTACCTTTCTTTCCTTGTACAGTATTAGAAGGGTTTATTACTTACAATTAAATATCATCAGGGTAGATTATTTGGGACACTTTAAATCCCTTTCCATGCCCATTAAGTTCACAGTGTACTCAAAATATTTGAATGGGTAAGGGGAGTATGATTGAATTACTGGCCTAGTTGATTATCCTTAAGGGGGAAGGGTTTATGTTATGGTCTATTACTTCATATATTTATTACTGGCCTAGTTGATTATCCTTAAAGGGGAAGGGTTTATGTTATGGTCTATTACTTCATATATTTATTTGTATTTTGTTTTTTAGTTTCCTCTCTAGACCTCCATCAAGCTTTCAAAAACATCCATTAGATCCTCCTTCTAGATTAATTTGTACATTTTTCGTTAGAAAAATGTCCCAGCCGAAGGACGGTTCTTCTAAAAATACAGGCTCACTGTCGTTCGTCGCCAGGAAAAACATCGATACCTAAATAGCACGAAAGGTATTACTATTTACAAAGAAATGTGGCAAAAGGTCTTAAAATCGACAAAATAATGGGGCAAACATCATAAAATCTGAAAACTAATAGTGTTTAACATGAGGGAGAAGGGGGTCTAGAAAAACGACCCACCTCCCCTTAAGGATTATGACGCGTTTTAGCAGTATATTATGGCTATCATTGGACGATCATATTCATGAGCTGTGGAAGTCATACGCATAATTGAGTTGGTTTTGACTCCATAGATTCCTAGACGTCCTTCCTAAACTACATAAAATCGTCTAATGATAGCCAAAATATACTGCTAAAATGCATCATATTATCTTCAAGGGGTTAATATATATCAAACAATTAACTGATATATAATGACCTACTTTTATATTATTTGACTCTCATAAATAAAGTAAGAACATTAATATAATCGTGGTCAGGAACACTGCTACACCTCCTAATGACAACAAGATGGTGAACATTAACTAATGACCTGCAGTAATTTGATGTTTATGATTCAAATAGTGAATAATAATAGATCACCAGTGTATCATTATCAATATATTCCTGAACACGACTGTACTGCAACTGTCAATACATATTATGTATATAATGATAGATCACCAGTGTATCATTATCAATATATTCCTGAACACGACTGTACTGCAACTGTCAATACATGTTATGTATATAATAATAGATCACCAGTGTATCATTATCAATATATTCCTGAACACGACTGTACTGCAACTGTCAATACATGTTATGTATATAATGATAGATCACCAGTGTATCATTATCAATATATTCCTGAACACGACTGTACTGCAACTGTCAATACATGTTATGTATATAATGATAGATCACCAGTGTATCATTATCAATATATTCCTGAACACGACTGTACTGCAACTGTCAATACATGTTATGTATATAATAATAGATCACCAGTGTATCATTATCAATATATTCCTGAACACGACTGTACTGCAACTGTCAATACATATTATGTATATATTTATGTATAGCGATTTGATCTGAACATCAATCTAAATAGATATACTTATATAAAGTGTATCGAAAGAGGTCACGAACATTTGTTTGCAGCTGTACATGGAGATAATACAACTTACCATTGGTCCTTGGGTACCCCCTCACTGTATTAGGATGGCGGACTAACCCACTCGGGATTCCCACTCTGGCGCCCGATGTTAACCTTGTCAATATTTGCGGATGCCATTGTTCACAATACCCTGGCTATCATTAGACATATATTATACAACTTAGGAAGGACCTGTAGTAATATTTGCGAATGCCATTGTTCACAATACCCTGGCTATCATTAGACATATATTATACAACTTAGGAAGGACCTATAGTAATCTAAGAGGTACAAACCAAATCAGTTATGTCTCTGACTTGAACGGAGGTTTCTTACTTAATATATAAGTCTAATAATAGCCAAAATAAACCGGTCAAACACGTCAAGGGGTCATATATATAAATAGGATATTTGCTAAGGGGACTCAGTGGTGTTCTGCCGTTCACGACCGTAACACCTCCGCTGCTTCTCCTTGGCATTAGAACGCAATCTAAGAGCAGTCATCATTCCTTCAACGTTTTCCAAAGACTCTAATATTCTGTGTTCCTCAAATCTACAACAACCAAAACCCATACGTTGTGTTTTGTGTTGATATCTGGCCAAAATGTCCAAGTTAGTGTTCTTTGTTGTGGCCTTGGCTTTGGTCATGACATCTAGCGGTGCTCCTCCGTACGGATACTACGGAACTATCTATACACCTCATCGGGGAAAGGCACGGCATGGGAGGCATGGGGAATGTGGGGTGTGGGATGCGAATCTCGAGTCGTGGAAAGAGAACCTGACATGTCTGGAGAGGAAGGAGGACGATAGTGTGTTTTGGGAGTAAGCCCTTCAATGCGGTGGCGTCCTTTTCATATGATACTGGCTACCCTACATGATTGTAATCAGCTAATTAAGTCCTCCATGAATTAAAAAGCTGCAAACTAAATAAACTAACCATTTGACAATAACAAATCCTTTCTTTTCTGAATATAATAGCCATATTTAATATGGCACCCTTACTAAAAGGGTTAACTCCTTTACTACGATGACGAATTTGTGTTTATATTCTGGCTATTATCTGATAATAATGTTCATTTTTAGAAGGACTTGCGGGATGGAAGTTTTCAGCCATTAAAATCCTAGAGGTACTTCCAAAGTTGACTAGAAACCAAATAATATTAGCCAGATAGATATCAAAATTGCGTCATCACTGTGAAAGGGTTACGTCCCTGTAGATGTGATGGAAGATGTTGCCATGGAGAGAGACAACAAAGGCAAACGAGCATCACTTTGAATTATATATTAAGTTATTGGACTATGGAGACAATCAGTGTGTGTAAATAATAACATATTTGTCTGTGTCATGAACATAGAGACAATGAAAGTATTAATATTAACATTATTATTGTAGAAAAGGAAGCACGAGTATCACCAATGGAAGTACAAGACATTAACAAGTGTAGTAACGGAGATAATTGGTGATCATCACAACATGCTAGGTTAAGTCTATTGTTCACACTTTGTTATGATAAGCATAAGCAGTAGAGATCGAAGAGCAGCAGAGGCAGGAGCAAGAAAAGCGGAAATAACAATCAGAAGGAGAAGGGTTAAGAGGGCAGCAGACACAGTATCAAGAGAAGCAGAAATAACAATCAGAAGCAAAAGGGATCAGAGGGCAGCAGACACAGCAGAGGCAGTAGCAAGAACAGCGGAAACAACAAACAGAAGCAGAAGGGACCAGAGGGCAGCAGACGCAGCAGAGACAACAGCTAGACAAGCAGAAACAAAAACACCAGCTAGTAGGCACAATAATGTAGCAACTGAATATTAACAATACTTTACAAAGCAAAGGCTTGTTAACCCCTTGAGGGTTATCACACTTGCTAACAATACATTTTGACTATTAACTCCTTCTGTACCAGCGATGTCTTTATAGTTGTCTTCTGACTAACTTTACACGATATTATGCAGTTAAAGAAGGATCTGTGGTAGTGAAATAGGTTAAGTGAGATAGTCTGTAGCCTTGTAATTGGTAGAGGCCCTTCCTAAACGGAATACAATCGCCTAATAGTAGCCAGCATATGACGATAAGGACGTCACCGGTGCGGAAGGGGTTAAGAGATGATTTTGTTTAGTTCACCAAGAACATATATGTGAGCTAGAGAGATAATTGAGTTCGTTATTACCACTTTAATTCCCAGAGATCCTTCCTAAGGTGCATCCAATTGTTTAATATTAACCAGAATATTGTGTAGCAATGCGCCTTCAAATACAGGTGTCATATTATTTCTAAAATATCTATTACCTTTCATTAATAAAATGACTTACAATTAATTAACTATATGTTTATCCTTACATTAATCCTTGGATACATTATATTATTGCTAATACATATATTTATAACATTAATGAATGGGGACAAAACAAATCTAGTTTCCATTAATGAAATGAAAATATAGTACTTTGATACCTAAAAGGCAAACTCTTTCTGACCCCACATATTTAGTTAGCGATGTAAATATTCCCACTTCTTCTAGTATCAATAACAATGAATGTTAACCTACACTGGACACCTTATTAATATTGTTGTGTCATGCTCCAGCGAGGGTTCGAACCCAGGCCAGTAGTGCAGCACTCCAGCACCTGACCAACTAGACCACCGAGGAGCTTAAAAGTATTGGCTTAATTTGGAATTATATCCCATCCACCACCACCCGCTCCGACTCGTGATCACGTAGCTAGGTACCATACACACAAACACCTCACACACAAACGCTAGCAACTAAGTACTAGAGAAGGATACAAGTAATCTGGGGTTCAATCAAATTGAACCCCTTTGCAAACTGGGACTCTTGTACATAGTTCGTGGATTCTTCACTGACAAGCAATTAACCATAAATATATAGAATTACTATAATAATGCTCAATCCTTAAATATATATGTCATCACAGTATAATATTCAATACATTGGGATGAGAGAAAACGGTTTAATCAAGAAGTAGGCTACAGTATGAAATGCGCAATTTCAAGTGTGTACAAATAACCTACAATATCTTTGGGCAAGAATGGGAAGAATATTCTCTCAGGGTATTAAATGTATCATATATCGGTAATTATAATCAACTTACAATTATAATTTGCAACAGTAAACGATTTGTTATAACTAAATAGTCTTCTCTCTCACTTACTTCTTGGTTTATAATTGTTTTATCTTGCTTGTGTTTACTTTATGATATATACCTTATTATTGTGTTTCCTGTGTTCTATAAGAGCTATTTAGATTCGGATAGTACTGTAATTTATAAAGTAATCATTAACAATACTTAAACATATTTAGTTTAATGAATAAATAAGGAACAATACAGATAATAAATAAATGATCAGGGTAATGATAAGATAGCCAATCATGAGCGTGCTGCTGTTTCAACTGACTTGCACTTTTACCAACAGACGTGGATTCATGTCGCTTGTTTTATGTAGTGGCGAGCAATATAGTCATACATGCCTTAGTTTTTATATATGCTCAGCTTTATCATAGGGATTGTGATGTATTAATAGCGTGACGGGAAGCTAAAACGGCCGAATTATGACCAATTAATTTCGAAGTGAGAACGAAAGAGTGTAGCCTACGTGAGAGTGCCATTAAAATCTGTGCTACGAGCAACTCTGCCATGTGTAACCACTTTTTTGGGGTCTCAAAAAAGTTGCCCGTAGCGGTGACAAAAGTTGCTTGGCTGGCAAAAATTCGGGCATGTGTAACCAGTGACACAACCAGTGTCATGGACCAGGGTATCATCGAGAGTTGTAAGAGGCGTTACAAGAGGAAATTTCTAGAAGAGTGTCTTGTCATACTGTAGTTGAGCATGGGATGGACGAGGAGGGTTATGTGGATGAACGAGGCAAGAAAACTCTACAAAATTAAAAGAAGTACACCCTCCGTGATTGAATCTACAACTGGGCCGAAGCTTGGAAAGAAGTCTCCTTTAACACACTCAAGAACGTATTTTTTGTTTTCTATGTGAATGAGGGAGACAACAGGCATAACTGCCTGCAGTGAGTGCCTCCCCCATATTTCAAAGAGTGACAGGGCCGAAATCAAGGGACGTTCGAGCTAAAATGCCTGGACACACGGAGTTTGAAGCAATTTAAGTCATAGGAAGAGGGAAAGACTGATTCTGGGAGAGAGTTCCAGAGCTCAGCAGTTGAATAGAAGAAAGTTTGAGAATAGCATTTCACTCTTGGGTTGGAGAGTTGCACAGAGTAGGGGTGGGATTGTGTTGCAAGGCTGGTACTACATACCCTATGTAGAGGAGGTGGTATACACTGGGAAAGCTCCGAGGAACACTGATTATTGTAGTAGCGATAGAATAGTGAGAGAGATGCAACATTGTGGCGAAGAGAGAGAGATTGCAGAGAGTTGGTGAGTGGACGGGAGTTAATGATACAAAAGGCTTTCCTTTCTACTTTATCTAGGAGTGTGGTGTGAGAGGATCCTCCCGACACATGTGAACAATACTCAATACAAGGACGTACTATGCCCCTGTACAGAGCAAGTAGCTGCGCAGGGGTAAAGAACCCCTTGAGGCGGTTGAGCACACCCAGCTTCTGGGAGGCTGCCTTAGCGAGACTGGTAATATGGTCTTTCCAAGTGAGAGCAGAAGAAAAAGAGACACCGAAAACATTGAAGGAAGATGAAAGGTTGATTTTTGTATTGTTGAAGAATAAGGGATAGTCCTCTGGAGGTTCCTGACAGGTAGTAAGATGGATAAATTGAGTTTTGGAAGCATTAAATGTAACAAGGTTTTCTCTACCCCAATTGGAAATAGTAGCTAGATCAGAAGATAAGCATTTTATGGCTTCATTACATTTACTTTTGAGGGACTGCTGGCTGAGGCTTTCTGGAAAATTAATTGAGTGGTGTAAAGTAGAGTCGTCTGCATATGAATGGATGGGACTGGATGCACAGTTGAGAAGATCATTTATGAAAATTAGAAAGTGAATAAGAGATAGGACAGAACCCTGAGGAACACCGGAGTTGATAGGATGAGGAAGTGAGCGATGGCCGTCCACAACCGCAGCTATGGAACGGCCGGACACAAAATTAGAGACAAAGGCACAGATGGAGGGACAGAAACCGAAGGAGGGCAGTTTGGAAATTAAAGATTTGTGCCAGACCCTATCGAAGGCCTTCGATATGTCTAGTGCAACAGAAAAAGTCTCACCGAAGTCCCGAAAGTTGGATGACCAAGAGTTAGTAAGATATGAAAGAAGCTCACCAGTAGAGCGACCCTTAAGGAAGCCATACTGGCGATCTGAGAGCGTGAGAAGAGAAATGCTTAAGAAATTTGGAAGGAAGAATAGTTTCAAAAACTTTAGAGATACAAGAGATGAGAGCAATTGGACGATAGTTGGAGGGTTGAGAGCGGTTACCCTTCTTTGGGACAGGTTCAATGAGAGCAAACTTCCAGCAAGAAGGAAAGACGTTAGAGGAGAGGGGGGTGGAGAGGGAGGAATAGCACCAGAATCATCCAAGGTAGAGTTTCTGGCAAAAGCTTGAGCAAAGAGTTCAGCTTTGTCAGAGGAAGAAGTAATGGTTGTACCATCAGAGTGGAAAAGGGGAGGGAAAGACGAGGAAGAAAAGTTGTTGGAGAGGTTTTTGGCTAGATGCCAGAAAGCTTGGGAAGAGCTAGAGTTGGATAGTTCAGTGTATTTATTATTGATGAAAGAGTGCTTTGCAAGTCGAAGAACAGATTTGGCTTGATTCCGGGCAGAAACATAGGAAGATTGAGATGCTTGAGTTTTAAGGCGTCTGTACCGTTTGTATGCTTCCTCCTTGTTGTGGACAGCAGTAGAACAAGTGTGAGTAAACCAAGATTTTTTTGCATTAGACTGAGAGACTGAAAATGGAATGTGCGCTTCCATGCCCGAGAGGATTACCTCGGTAATGCATTCATCACTCTCCGAGGGTCCTCGGCCACGGAAGCAGAAGTCATTGCATGGGAAATCAAAGAAGTACTGCCGGACAGCCTCCCAGTCGGCAGCGCCAAAGGGCCACAAGCGCCGCCAGCTGGGAGGATCGGATGGCCGTACTGAAGAGATAGGACAGGTGACGGAGATAAGTTTATGGTCGGAGGAGCCCAAAGGAGAGAAAAGATTAACAGTATAAGAAGAGGGGTTAGAATGGTGAAAGCTGCTTGATATCCCCAAAACCAACGATACAGTAATGGGTTCATTGGGTTGGAGGCAGGTGATTTTCACTGTATCCTTGGGAGGAATAATGGCCAAGTACTGTACAGTAAGGGATATGATGCGCACGAGAACAAGGAGCAGACTGAGGAAAGGCGGGAAGGGATGGTAAGTCAGGGAAAACAAAGGGGGGTGGGACGGAGGAGACGGGGTGGGCGTTGCATGCGGAGGGAATGGTTGCTATTGAAACTCGCCGCGTGGGGGTGTCCGCGGCTTGGGCATGACGTCACGGACATCTCAGATTTTGTTTTATATGTTCCGAGTTGTGAGGTGACCTGTCCGACAGACCACGTGGGCCCTCGGAGTTATACCCCTTAGATCTCGGAATTTGCCGAGATATATAAACACCTGTCCGACAGACCAAGTGGGCCCTCGGAGTTTACCCCTTGCATCTTGGAATTTGCTGAGATCTACGGCGAACTTTCTGAGAGGCCGATGCCATTCAGAGAAGTGCGGGTTTCCAACTAAAAAGAGTCCGAGTTAGCGGGGATTTACTGTAGATATATATACTGTATATATATATATATATATATATATATATATATATATATATATATATATACAGTTACTGGTACATAGAGATGGAACGAATATCAATTTTCACTATTTGCGAATACGAATACGAATTTTTGTTGGTAAAATTCGCGAATGTAAATAGCGAATAGTGAATATTTCAATCTTTCTTGAAGGATGAAATTGTCATCCTTCAAGAACTGGTCATTCTTTTTATATCACCAACAAACGTTAATTAAATTACTATGAAATTAATTACCGGAAGCCAATGACGATGTGAATGTGTACAGCTGCGTGTTTCGTTACCACCACTGATTAGCCATTGGGCTTTTGGCAGGAAATGCCAAAAATGATCAGTGATATCCGAGACATGTTTACATACAGTATTCTCATCGTCCAGCATATTACTGTTTCATAATCATCAGCCAACTTAAAATAGCCATGTATAATATTTAATTATCACTAGAACAATACACTATACCATGTAGGAAGTCTTCTGGAGAAATAGGGCAAATATATTAAACAATGCATGATAAACTAAAGCACAAATGTATGCTAGACTAGCATTGACAAATCGCTAGATAGTCGCCAGACACTAAAAACTTGTATGTGACTAGAAAACATATGTTGAAGTATCTAGAATAATCTTTAACAATCGAAAAATCTCTACAATTCCTTAAAAGAGGGAACATAACTTGAATATCGCTAGAATTCATCACATCTTGATGTCGCTAGATGGAAGTGATGGAAGTGAATTGCTGGATCTAGCGGTAACCGGTACATTGGTAACATTGTACCAAGACCATTTATTCCGTTATAATGAACAAGGTCAGATTTCGGAACTATTACAATTGTTTCAAAGTTCAGAGATCATCAGATTGGTTTGGAAGTCGATGTACACAATTTCAGTTCCATTAGTTTAACAAAAATGCACATACTATGGTACTTAGAGGGTTTAATAAAGAAGCATGCCTTTCCCCGACATCGTACAAGCGAACGCACGCTTTAAAATGTAATATTTTACATTTTTGTATATCTTCTATTGGTTTCGTGAAAATATTCGCATATTTGCAAATAGCTATGAATGGAAATGCGACTACGAATATTGAAAAACATAGCGAATATTCGCACATACGAATACGAAACTAATATTCGGTCCATCTCTAATATATATATATATATATATATATATTACAGTTTCTTACAGTAGATCCTCTGGAAAAAGGCAAACTAGGCCTGTGTATCCAGCTCAGTGCCAGTACTTGCACTACTGCGGTCGTTCACGATGTTGGCGGCGGCGGTAGCAGACGCAACATTTTTACTATTCTGTATTTTTGCTTTATAATCAAACTTCAAATCTTGTTTTCCCCATGCTTTATCAAGATTACTTTCAAACTTCCTTATTGATTCGGAATCGACTACATACTGGGGCAGTGCGTTCCACTCATTTACCACTCTATCACAAAATGAGTTCTTTGCCTTTTCAAGCCTATTTCTTTCTTTGTAAATTTTCTTAGAGTGTCCTCTCGTTCTTGTTCCCTCCCGCATCAAGAAGATACCTTCACACACATCCTCATCATACTTTCCTGACACTATCTTAAAAGTCTCTATCATATATCCCCTCTCTTTCTCCTATATGCCAGTGTCGGTAGTCCCAGTGTCCTCAACCTCTGCTCATAGCCCGTGTTCCTCAACGTTGGTACTAGCTTGGTAGCTCTCCTCTGCACTTTCTCCACTGCTTCTATATCCTTTACCATATATGGAGCCCACACCTGGTTTGCATATTTCAGGTGCGGCCTAACCAGTGCTGTATAGAGATTCCTGAAGATTTCTTTGTCAAGTGACACAAATGTCCTCCTTATCAGCCCTACAATTCTATTGGCTTTGTTTATCTCTTCCGCTAAATGTTCTAAGAAATTTAACTTATTGTCTATCACTACTCCTATATCCTTTTCTGCATTCACTTCCTCCATCGCTTCATACATACTGTATCCTACCTTGTCTATCTTGCTTGTCCCAATCTGCATGTAATTGCATTTTTTTGGATGAAAAGGCATTACCCATTGTTCAGACCATCCCTTCATGCCCTCCACATCTCCTTGAAGCAAACCCACTTCTTCCTTACTCCTCACTCTTCTATACAGCTTAGTGTCATCCGCATACAGATATATCTCACTTCCATTAGTTATAACTTCAGGTAAGTTGTTGATAAATATAACGAACAGTAGTGGTCCCAACACAGATCCCTGAGGTACCCCACTTGTAATTTCCCTCCACCCCGAGCCTATTCCATTCACCAGTACCATACCCTCTGTCTTCGATCTTTCAGGAAGGCTTCTATCCAATTCACACATTTCTCTCCTATACTATAGCTTCTAACTTTCTCTATTAACCTTGAATGTGGGACATTACCGAAGGCCTTCATAAAATCGCAGTATACCACGTCTATAACATCACCATCCTCCAGAATTTGCATCCAATCATCTACCACCTTAATTAGCTGTAGTACCGTCGACCTCCCCGGCAAGAATCCGAACTGTCTCCCACTGAAAAGTTGGTTTGATTTCATATACTCCATTATTCCTTCTCTAATTACCGTTTCCATTAGTTTACACACTACACATGTCAAACTGACTGGTCTATAATTTCCTGGGTCATTTCTCTTTCCCTTCTTAAATATAGCTGTTATGTTCGCCTCTCTCCAGTCCGTCGGGATTTGTCCTGTATTAAAAGATACCTCAAACAAAATGTTTAATGGCTCTACTAACATCTCACCTCCTTCCTTTATGATTCTTGGATGTATCCCATCCGGTCCCGGGTGTTACTTCTGTTCATGTTTTCTATAGCCCTCCTTATTCTAGCATGGGAAAACTCTATTAGTTCTAGTGCTGGTGCCTGTTTGATGGGAATAGTAGGCACTGCATCATCCGACTCCACTGTTAGTACCTCCACAAAGTATTTCCCCAGCACCTCTGCTTTCTCCTTATCAGTTTCTGCTCTATTCCTATCATCCAAGTCTCCTATCAGTTCTGGGATACCTACTCTTCTTGTTAACTTTTCTTGAATATACTTTCAGAATATTTTTGGATTATCCTTCACATTTCTTGCAATCTCTCTTTCCCTCTCCTTCACCCCCCCCCCCCCTTGTCTCCCACCTTATTATATTGTTTATTTGTCTGCGTTCCAAATCCACTTCTTTTTAATTGTTTTTAGTCTTTCCCACAATCGTTTCTTTCTTCTTATCAGTGTCCAAAGCTTTCTTTTCATTGGTAATTCTGGGTTCGTTCTTTTCCTCAATTTTGTGTTATCCTTATATTCCCTTACTGGTACACATTTGGATATAGCATTTTCCAGTTTGACTCTAATCTTCCTCCACATTCCTTCAGCGTCTTCACCGTTCAAGTATTCCCCCCAGTCAATGTCCAAACACTGTCTCAGCAGCTCATAATCTGCTCTATCATACATATATATTTGTTTTATTGCTTCTATTATCCCTCTCTGTTTTAATATTGCAACTAAAAATTATACAGGCATGGTCACTACGACTTATAGGGCTATCCACATTGACATGTTCCACTATATCCTCCTCATTGCTAAATATCAAATCAAGTACGCTCCCCTGCGTCCCATCTCTATATCTTGTCATCTCTGTAATATGTTGCGTTAAAAAACAATCTCTCACTTTCTCTATAAACTTGTTTTCCAGGCTACCCTGTCCCGCTGGAGTAGTACAATTTGCCCAGTTGATCCTTGGCAAATTGAAATCTCCAATCAAAATCTTATATTTGTTCTCTATTATCTATTTCCTCCATTTCTTTCAGTAGGTTATCATCCTCTTCCCTACTATTATTTGGGCTTCTATATATAGAGGCAATTAGAATTGACCCTCTTGCACATTTTACTTCAATACACAAATACTCAATACTGCTGTCTCATATCCACCTCATTTACCTTGAGCTCTTTTCTTACATAAATAAACAGTCCTCTTCCAACCTCTGCTCTATTAGCATTCCTCTCGTACAACTCAAAACCCTCCAAACTATACTCCACCAGTTCCCTTTCAATTCTAGCATTATTTGGTCTTACTTCTTGTAAGGCTATGACATCAGGTTTTTCCTCTTCATCCTGCAACCTACATATCAGTTCTCTTTTCTTGTCCTGGGTCAACACATCAACATTACTAAACATAATCCTTAATCTTTCTACCATTCCTTCAGCAGCTACCTCATTCCGCTCCTCCTGTCCGTGCCCTACTCCCCCCCTAACACTACTGGGTCTGCAGCTTTATCTTCTCCTGTCTCTCCCCGAGACGCTTCCACCCTGCTCTCCCCCTCTGCCACAACTTCTATCACATTCTGTTCCCTCCCAGCTCTCCTTCTCCCTTCTATTCGTATAAACCACTTCTTCAATTTCCCGTCCCTCACTCTCCAGAAAAACTTCTTCTTATCATCCTCACCCAACTTTCCATTTTCCTCATCAGCCTTTTCCTGTAGGTCCTTTATTTGTTTTCTTTGTTCTATGCTCAAATCCTTCTTTAGTCTTATATGTTTCAGTTCTTCATTTGTGTTTAGTCTCCAACTAAAATTTGTCACTGTCTCTGCCACTGCCCTGGTTTTAAACTGTACCCTTATAGGTCTCATCTCCCCCCTTCTATATCTACCTATCCTACGGACTTCCTCCACCTGCCCATCCCATCCACATCCATCTACATCAACAGCTTTCATAACCTCCTTCACTTTCTCCATATCTCTCACTTTTCTCACTCCATTATCATTCATATGAGCCTCTATATCTCCATGCATGATTACACCTCTATCCCTGCCCATGGTCTCCCTCACGACACTCTCCTTGTTCTTCATGACACCTACGACTGCACTTTCAAAACTTTTGTTTTGTCTTATTCATTTCTTCCTTTTGTTCTTTCACAATTTCCTCCAAATCCTTAACTTTCTGTTCACCTACCACCGTCCATGCAGTTGACTCCTTCACCTACCACCGTCCATGCAGTTGACTCCTTCAGCTGCTCCTTTAATGCCATATTCACTGCTCTCAATTCCTGTACCCTGTTTAATACCATATCTAGGTTATTATTAACTTCCGAAATAGGCCTACATTCAATTCCTTCACTAAGCCTATTCCCTGCCCCACCCGACGCACCACATAGTTCGCACAATGGATGGAAAACTTTTTAATAGGAAGAGAAATGAGGACCACAATACGAGACGAATATTCACAGTGGAGGAGTGTGACGAGCGGAGTACCACAGGGATCAGTGTTGGGTCCGATAATGTTCCTACTTTATGTAAACGACATGCCAGAAAGCTCGAATACTCATATGAATATGTTCGCGGATGACGCTAAAATCATGAAGAATGTCACCTGTATAGAAAGTTGTCAGGATCTTCAAAAGGACCTAGATAAGTTGCACAGATGGAACCAAACCTGGAAAATGAGTTTCAATGCAGAAAAGTGTCATGTTTTGGAAGTGGGAACAAGTGAGATAAGGCCAAGCTGGGAGTACAAATTAGGAATTGAAATAATCGGCAAAACACGGCATGAGAAGGACCTTGGAGTGATAATACAAGATGATCTATCGCCGGAGAAGCATATTAACATGATCATTGGAGGAGCATATGGAATAATAACCAATATGAGAGTGGCATTTAACTATTTGGACGAAGACATTTTAAGAAAACTGATAATGACTATGATAAGACCAAGATTAGAATATGCAGCAGTGATATGGTCACAACATTTGAAAAAACACAAACAAATTAGAGAAAGTCCAAAGGATAGAAACGAAGATGATCCCAAGATTGAAGGAGTTGACATATGAGGAAAGACTTTAGACACTACAACTGTCTACCTTGAAAGAGAGAAGGGATCGAGGCGACTTAATAACGATGTTCAAGGGAGTAAAAAGTTTGGAACGAGTAGATAGGGAAGATCTATTCGTGAGGGATAATGGAAGGACAAGAGGACACGAATTTAAACTGAGGAAGGGCAGATGTCGTAAGGACACAAAGAAATTCAGCTTCCCATATAGAAGTATAGAGACTTGGAACAACTTGGAGGAGGAGGTGGTGAGAGCGAAGAACGTTAACATGTTCAAATCTAGGTTGGATAAAAGTAAATATGGAAATAGGACAACATAAGCTATGATATGTTATTCCAAAATACTGGGAATTCACAACATTAATAATCTCTTCTACCTTCTTATCTATGCTCCTAAACCCACGAAAACGTCCTAACTTTTCTTCCGTCTCCGAAATTCCCGCCGTTCCGTCCGCCATGTTTGTTTACAATCTCAACAACTCCAGCTGACCCGGTAATGTTACACTACTTTTTTTACAATATATATCGCCCCTCCACCACACCAATTTATCTTCCAAACACTTCACTAGTCCTTCCTCTCCTCTCTAGCTCAGTATGTACTCGAAATTCCGTGATATTTAATCGTGCCCATGATAATATGCCGGAGCCTCAAAAAATGCGTCCGCCTCCCACCATCGCCTTGACCAGCATAGTAAGAGAAATTGGTCGATACAATGCTACAGTGCGTCGCACTATGTGAATTCGCACTATGTGAACAACGTACCCTATGGGGGAAAACATAATTGGTCGATTGGTCCTCCATATAGCACATACTGTATATCTTTCCTTATATCGTTATTTATACTGACACAAACATACCAAGAACAAATGTTAATGATCAATATAGAATATCAATGGTAAATTAGACCTTTCCTTGCCTTAAATTGTACACTTGATATGATCACAAACCCGAGAATGCGAGATAGCGTCACACAGTATGGGGTAAAACATTTCTGACTGACCAGCCTCCCTCCATGCCCAAGTTGCTCAAACGCCAGTGATGCCAGGAGTCAGGCAGGACATTTATCGCACTGTACAAATTTTAGCTGCACTAATAGAAAACTCCCCGGATTTAATCCATATTGCCACCCGACTCGTCATAAAAGATCGCGTTCGCATTGGTTGATCATTTTGTGTTTAATATTTTCATTGCTCACACTATTCATAATTCGCACTGTTTGAACTCGCTTGATACGGGACCGAGCTTATATATATATATACCGGTATATATATATATATATATATATATATATATATACTGTATATATATAATATATCTATCTATCTATCTAAGGTGGTAAAAATCTGTGTGTGATAACCTGGGTTCGAATCCCGGCGGATCATATATACTTTAATTAATTTCATTGGGGGTTTGGTGTTGTGGTGAAATTAATAAAATATAGATTATCTATTGCCTGACGCCGTGATCCCCGAAGGGCTGGCCCCGAACGAACTGCCCCCATGCACCTGTCCCCAGTCAGTCGACGCCCCTCCTCCCAACCAGCACCGCCTTCATCCATATACTTCTTCACTCTATCCTTCCACATCTCCTTCGGTTTACCTCTCCCTCTCTGTCCTTCCACCTCGCTCTCGTACACCCTTTTAGTCATTCTCTCGCTTCCCATACGTTCCATATGGCCGAACCATCTCAAGGTGTTCCTTTTCACACTTTCCAGCACACCTACCTCCACACCACACCTCCTTCTTACTTCCTCATTCGTCTGTCTATCCCCCCATGTAACTCTGCATGCACTTCTCAAGTAACTCAATTCCACCCCTCTCTCTCTTGGTCTGAGTCTCTCAACCAACGTCCATGCTTCGCTTCCGTAAGTCAGTGTCGGGATTACCACAATGTCATGCAAGGACTTCTTCACTTCCATACTGACCATCCTATATCTTGTTACGGTACTGCTTTCAGCGTTCCTACAACCCTCTTCCCCTGTTGCACCCTCTCCCACACTTCTTCATCCATAGTCCCAACTTTATTCAACACACTGCCCAGATACTTAAATGAGCTGACAATCTCCATTAGCCTGACCATTCAACTTCACCTCACACTCTGTGGCTTCACACCTTTCGAAGATTGGTCCTCCATGGTAACCTTGGTAACCTTGGTAACCTTGCTCTTCCCCGCATTTACCTTCAGATTCCGTTTTTCGCTCAGTTCCAAACATATTTACCAGACCCTGCAACTCCCATTCATTATTGCTCATCAGAACTGTATCATCAGCAAACAGCAATACTGTTCAGGTAGCTTCAACTCATTTCCCTCCCTTATCAGCGATACACCAACATCCACTGCTCTTCTTTGTATTTCTTTCATGACTCCATCCATAAACTGTATACAGTAAGCAACCACAGGGACATCACTCACCCCTGTTTCAAACCAACATTTCTGCTCATTCTGCACACGTACTGCCACCTTTGCACCCTCATACATGCACTTCACTGCTTTCAGCAACTTGCCATCTACTCCGTATATTCTAAGTACTTTCCCCATACCTTCTCTATCCACTCTGTCATAGGCCTTCTCCATGTCCATAAAGGCAATATGCACCTTTTGTTGCTTCTCCAGATATTTCTCCACATCACAATTCAGGGTAAAAATCTGATCTACACATCCTCTTCCTTTCTTAAAACCGCCCTGCTCATCGCCTATCCATTTCTCCGTTCTCACTCTCACTCTCTCAATCACTACCCTACTGTACACCTTCCCTACTACGCTTAGAAGACATATTCCTCGGTGGTTACCACACACTCCTCTCTCCCCTTTATATATATGTATATATCAGTATATATAATTATATATTTATATATTTATATATTTATTTATACTGTATAAAGAAAAAGAAAAGAAAATAACTACTGTATTGCCATACCAGTGGGCAATAACTTTTTCAGAGTCGCTATACTGTACTGTACTGTAGTATGTAAACCTACTACATACAGTATATTATATACATAACATTTTAAGACTGAGTGTTCCACACATACGTGCAATTTCAGTCTCTTGTCCTAATGGCGGCAATTCCAGGCAACCCTGTTAAGGGCTGCTTCACTTGTCAAATTCTTGGATTTGAGATCGGCACGTATAGTCCGATCCCAGGTCTTCCTCGGTCCACCCCTTGGTGCAGCTCCCTCCACAATCACAGACCTGCATTTTTTCACCCAATTTTGCTCATCCATTCTCTCCATATGTCCATACCATACCAGTCTACTTGTACGCATCACCTCGCTAATACTCTTTATACCTAAACGTCTCCTCAGCTCAACATTTGTTATTCTATCCTGTAGCATGGCCCCACACATCCATCTCACCATTCTCATCTAATTGCGTTCCATTTTGTTCACATCCTCTACTTTAACGGCCCATGTTTCTGAGGCATACATTATTGCACTTCTAACATATGAGGCATACACCTTTCCCTTCAGGGGGAGAGGCATTCTTTTCATGGTCAGGATTGGCAGCAGTTCTCTGAACTTCCCCCAGCCACATCTAATTCTAGCAACAGTGGCAGCCTCGGCCCCACCACCGGCAAACATGGTATCTCCTAGGTAACAAAACTTGTTCACCAGCTCCAATGACTCGTTTCCAAAATTCACAGCCACAGGATCATCACTTAACACAAGCTCGCCTGTGCACACTACGCACTCAAATTTCTCTATTTCTGACTTATCCTTCAGCAGGGGTCCCTTTATTCTACTACAACGCTTACTCCCATGGTGTACCCAACATCGACAGATGCTACATTGAATTGAGTTAACGCCCACACCCTTTCTACACATTGCACATGGGTGTGCACCGCTCTTTTCCACATTGCCTCGTCTCAATCTACAATGCATATCCTTGGTTTTGTTAACTAACCCGCAGAGTGCCAGACAATTATTGACCCTATGCATCTGCCAGTGCCAGAGGATTTTTTATTTTTATTTTTTTGGCTAAATCTATCAAGTTGGGTGAGAAAGGAAGGATAATGGTAAAACAAAACTCTCCTCTTGTCCATTTTCGCCAGAAATCAGGTCCCAGATGGTCCTAAATATAGCTGAAATTGTCAAAGTAAATCATTGACTTTTATGGTATCGGAACATATAGGTAGGAGGGTTTGGGAGGGTGGTTTGGGGGATGGTGGGGGGAAGGTAGAAGCGTAATTGACTGTGTTACAAATATGAAGCCGATTGGTAAGGTAGTTTCGCCACCACGGATTTTCCTTTTTTTCCTTTTCTTCGTATGGATACGCTGGAAGTGAGTGGTGGGAGGCGGTTGGGGGTATGGTGGGGGGAAGGCAGAAGGGTAAGGGACTTGTCACACAAATATGGAACCGATTGGTGCAGTCTTTTCGCCGCCACAGATTTTCCTTTTTTTTCCTTGTGAGGCCACCGATAGTCAGTGAGTACAAAGGAGTACAAAGGAGTACAAAGGAAATCAAGCAACAACAGATCTAGTGACCCTTCTAGGTTGCTTGTCCTCCAAAACACTGAGGATCAAGTGTCCAAACAGTGGTTTAGAGTGGGTAAGGGAACATTGGAAAGGGAATTACTGCCCTGGAACTAATGTCCGTGGCAGGATTAGGAAGTTAGTAGAGGACAGAGGGGTTAGTAACTGAGGGGGGATAAAATAAAGTTATTCATTTACAAACGCAGTCAGTCGCGGGTTTGATGCGAGATATTTGTCTAGGCGGAGTTTAAATGAATCAACGGTGATGCAGTCTATAACGTTTCGGGGAAGCCCATTCCACAAGTTGACAACTCGATTGAAGAAGAAATTCTTAGATTCGTGTGAGTTAAAAGATTTACCAATAATTTTGCAACCGTTTCCCCGCGTGTAATTAGATTGGTCGATAGTGAAGTACTTACTACAGTTCATATTGTCGATGCCTTTGATGATTTTGAACACTTGAATTAAGTCACCTCTTTTAAGTCAGGTCATTTTTTTCTATCATTAGCAAATTTTTTAGCAAGCAGGCAGTTTGAAATATCTTTATTCCACCATTTGGGCTTATTATTATGGCCTGGACGCCGAGTTTTCGATGGTATGCAGTCTTGCACTGCTTTTAAGTAAGTGGCTTCGAATAACTTCCATGATGTATTTATGTCGTTATTGTGAATTAAAAAGCTCCAGTCAGTTTTTTTAAACATAGCTCTAAGTTTATGGAAGTTTGCTTTCTTGAAATTAGGGACTTTTTCGATGCTACTATTTGGTTCGTTACTAGTAAACTTTAAAGTGAAAGTTATCGTACGATGGTCGCTGTTACTGAATTCATCACCAACATTCAAATTCTCTATTAATTCTTCTTTTGTTGCAAGTACAAGGTCAAGAACGTTATTACCACGGGTCGGCGTTCCAACAAATTGATAAAGCGAACTCTCTTGCAAGTTCGTATACAAGCCATGTCCGGAGTGTGAAGTAAGAGTATCGCCCAACTTGGTCACAGGTAAATTAAAGTCACCAAAAATTACGGTATCTTGTGAGTTACTTACATCTGCAATTTGTTCGTAAATTTCTCGGTCAGTTTGCACTGATTGAGCTGGAGGTCTGTATATTAATGCAAGTATTATTTTGGTACCTTTGTTATTCTTTATTAGCACAAAAGATGCGTCGACGTTCACAATTTGAGGTTTTGACAAGAGGGTAGGGTTAAGACTTTCTTTGATATAAAGTAAAACGCCACCTCCATTTCGATTTATTCGGCTTTTCTCAAACATTACATAACCGGGAAGTGAATACTCTGCTAAAAAGTCTCTATCTTCTGTATTGAGCCAAGATTCTGTTATGCCAATCACATCATAATTTTCTGTAAACACTAGCTCCTCTAAATCTGAACATTTATTGCGTATGCTACGAGCGTTTGCATAGAAAACCTTTAAATTTGTTATTTTAGAACTCACGGAACGCTCTTTAATAATATTTTTGGTTCTTGTCGGATCTACATTTATGTTCATGGCTGTCCTCGGTCCTCGCTGTCTTCGGTCCTTATCGCTGGTGGTCCTCGGTTGCCTCTGTTTTTTTCTTGGCGTTGGATGATTTATGTCACTGCTGCTTCTTCTCGGATGGCGTTTTTTGATCCATGGCTGCGGACTGCTTCGTGTAGGAGACGACCCATGCGTGCTGAACCCACAGGGCTTAGATGAGTGCCATCCTTGCGGAACAGAGTAGGCTGGTTGTAGAAGTTGTCCCAGAGGTTGATGAATTCAACTTCTTCCCTCAGACACAAATGTTTTAGTCGGCTATTTGTGCTGAAGGCCTTGTCGTAGAATTTGTCAGGTGCGTCGATCTTGGGGAGAATGCCTGAGATGATGATATTCCTTGACTTGTTTTTGTAGTGCTGGATCATCTTGCGATATTTCTCCATCAACTCTTCGGATCTGGTGCGCATGACGTCATTTGAACCAGCATGGATGACAAAAAGGGTATTTTCATTTGCATCCTTTGTGGTATCTTCGAAGGCTTCCACAATGTCGTCCAGTCCAGCTCCTGGGATGCAAAATCTTTTTCGTTGATTTGGGACTCTGTCGCAGAACTCTTCGACCTGTCCTCGTAGGATGGAATCCCCAACGAGCCTGGTCTCTTCTGGTTCGTCTTCCATCTCTACCAATATCTCAAATCTGTTTGACATTGTGACTGGTAGATGAGACCTTTTCTGCGTTGGCCGTGCACCGTTCCTCACTGGTGTAAATCCGGAAACCTGTGGTGGCGGGACTCTACGTACAGGTCGGGGAGAGGAGTGGTTAGAACGGGGGCGAGGTACTGTTCGTGCTAGCAGGCTTCTTGCACGAGGAGTGGGGGAGAGACTAAGGTGAACAGGGCGGCTGTCCTGGTTTGATTCGTCAGAAGCATCTGCTGCAGTGTCTACTGCAGGTGTTGGATTTTTGGCAGATGACATTGGGGCGGTGGTGGATGCTGGAGTTGAAACAATTTGAGTTAGTGATACTCCAACGTTGAGTGTTGAGTGGGTGGGAGGAGGGGGTTGTGTTGGTGGTGGCAAGAAGCCAGAAGGGTAAGGTACGTACATGTGGTAGAAATATGAAAGCCATAGGTGCAGTCGTTTCGCTGCTACAATTTTTTTTCGGCGAGTCCGTATATATACGGACCTGGCACTCGGCGTGACAAGACCCTAGTCCGTATATGTATATATAACGGACCTGGCACTCAGGGGGTTAATATTGACTTAAACCCTTGCTCGCCATGCCCTCTCTCCATTCTCTGAATTTGGCCTCAGCATCTTGCATACTGTCAGCTATTAGGACTAAATCGTCTGCATAAAACAGTTCCAACGGGAGTCCGCCTCTAAAAACTCTAGACAGTGCCTCCAAGACCATAATAAAGAAGAGGGGGCTTAACACTGAACCCTGATGGACTCCAACACAGACTGAGAACTCATCACTCAGTACACCCTTCACCCTCACCGCACTTCGGGAATCCTCATACATCTTCATTATCACACGCACCAGCCACTCTTCCACACCAAGTTTCCTCATAGCCCACTGCACAACATCTCTAGGCACCCTATCAAAGGCCTTCTCCAGGTCTACAAACACAAAGTAAAGATCCCTGTCTTTTAATAAGTATCTTTCCTGTATCTGCCTGACTATGTAGATAGCATTGGTTGTACCACGTCCTGGCATAAAACCAAACTGCATATCATCAATGGAGATGCTTTGCCTGATCAAACCCTCGAATACTCTCTCACAGACCTTCATGATTTGGGCATTTTCTCATCTTTAATAATGGTGTTTATCAACTCAGTGACTAAGTTGACACCAGTCTCCCCTGAGGCTTTTATCATCTTAGCGACAATGTCAGAGCACCCTAGAGCTTTACCGTCCTTCATTTTATTGATTGCGTCGCTCACTACAGCTGGTGCTATCAAAGGAGGGGGTCCAGGTATTGGTTTTTCGATACTAAGCTGTTCCTTATTTCATTCAAACTCTACATTTAGCAATCGTTCTTAGTGTGCCTTCCATTCTTCTCTGATTTCATTTTCTGCATACACAATCTTCCCATTATTGTTTCTAACACACTGTTCACCTATAATATCCCTACTGTCATTTTTAACTCGCCTAGCTAGGTTGAAGATCCCATTGGGATTGTCCATGTTACACACTTGTTCGAGGACCAGGTCCTTAATGCCTTTTTTACCATTGTAAATAACTTTTGACATTTTGTTTAGCTGCCTGGTATTCCTCTTTGCTGCCTCCCTTCTTCCATTCTTTGAAGCATCTCCTTTTTCTCTTTCACAGTATGTTCTACCTCATCGTTCCACCACCAGGAGGTCTTATTCCTGGGGTGACCCTTTGTTTTCCCACAGACTTTGTCAGTGACAGCGATAAGGCTAATCTTAAGAAAGTTCCATTGACTATTTACATCGTTAGGCCTAGCTCCCTTATTTCTATTAATTTCCTCCAGTTCACTATGAAACCTATCCCTAACGTCCTTGTTCTTCAGCAGCCACACTTTCCGTTTGGGTAATTATACCTTCTTGCGCTTAGGATCTCTGTATAAGCTCATGTCACACACAAGTAGCTTATGCTGGGGGATACATACTGTATTTTTTATTTTTTGTTAAAGCTAATGTTAACCATGGCGTGACTTGGCCCTGTTGCTAATATTTGCATATCTATTTTTCCAGTTTGCTGCTGAGGCCATTCAGATATGTGCGACTATCGGTAACCTACACCAATAGATGGCAACAGACACGGCACACTTAAACGGAACCCCCAGAAGGTTGAAGTCGTAAGGAAGTTGGAACTGTACAGCAGGGGGTTCAAGACCCTACGGATATACCGATACAGGTACAGTACATATATGTTTACTGTGTTGGTGGTGTAATGGTTTAGGTGCATATGTTCTGGTAGTGGTGTCCCGAGTTCGAATCTCGGGAGGATCATATGCTTTCATTAATTTTTTCAATATTTGTACTATGTTTATGGTGTAATGGTTTAGGTGCTTATATTCTGGGTGTGGTGTCCTGAGTTTGAATCCCAGGATGACCATATGCTTTCATTAATTTGTTTAAGTACATTGGGGTTTGTAATGGAGGATTAATGTTAAGGATGGGTGTCAAACCGGAGCAATTTTGTTTGAAGACTTGAATAAATATGAGGAGGAATACAAGAAAATTGACATGAAATAGCATTGTTTTGGCCATTTTATCACTCCCAAAGATATAATTTGATCTATATACAGTGGAGCCCCCATATTCGCCACATCAGTCTTCGCTGTTTCAAATTTCGTGGCACACACAAAATATTCCCAATTTCCATTTTCGCTCCAAAAGCTTCAATTTTCACACAAAAATCCCAGTCAAAACCCGAAAAAGAGCAAAAATAATGAAAAACTCAACTTAAAACTAGAACACAAACAAAACAATAACAAAAGTTTAACATAACTTAAAGGTGAATTACGGAGGCAAGAATACAAAATGAGTTAAGCCTATGAACCAAACAATGTATGAGTATAGTACTCTACAAATATAGTAAGGTCTTATAGTTCGATTATATTCTATAACAAAACATTTTGGACAATGAAATCGGCCGAAAGCACACCGACAACTATTTTCCGGTACTCTGATTGGCGCGCACTGTGATGACGTACCTTGGCACCTGGCTCAAACAATAACACTGTGTTTTAGGCTACTCTCGTAATGGATAATACCGATTCCTCGAGTTCTGGCGACGAAGCAGGTGTTCCTGATGTACCTCCTCCTCGGAATGTTGAACCTTTTGCCTTTGAACCATTAGTCGATAGGGATAGAGATGATTCAGCTCAAGAGGAGGAAGGAGAAGCCAGCGATTCTTCATTAGAGAACAACGAAGGTCTTCAGAACATTCCTCTCAATGAATGGTAAGTTTGTCTAACATTTGCCTACCTCTACGCATTGCAAATATGGTAAATTTGCACTTGCAACTTATATGGATTTATAAATTAGGCTAGAGTTCACCACGAGTTGGTGTTTCAAATGAAAATTGGTGTAGCCTAATTCATATTTTGAGCAGGCCTAGGCCTATTGTTTGGTTGGAAATTTGGTGTTTTTATAGATAGCAACAATCTTAAAAACACCCAAATATGCTAATGGGAAGGGCTATGAATACCATAGAAAATGTGGAATTGAATAGACCTAGCCTAATAAAATATTAGTATAGCCTACTAATATTTTATTAGCCTAGCAGTTTGATCAACTTCCTTTCACACTTTGTAAGCAGTATTTCTCACAATTACTATAACTTTACTCATTATCAACTTGACCACCAAGTTCTGTTTTTCACACTGAGCTCCAAACTTACTAAGGCCTGCAAATCCCACTTACTGTCATTCATCAGTAAATATAGTACTGTATATGGTAGGCAATTTCCACTTGGTAAGATCCTGTGTAGCGGGCGGAACTGTTTTTCAGATGCCTATTTACTAAGAAACATTGAACAATAGATTTAACCTAGCCTAACCAAAACCTAACCTAGTATACTGTATATTAGTGGACTATTTATGAATGTAAAATGTAAAATATGTTGTAACATTACCAAATTATTGAGATATAGCCTAAGTACAGTTCCGCCCGCTACACAGGATTAGCCTATATGCTACCAAATCATCCAACGCCAAGCAAAAAACAGAGGCAACCGAGGACCACCAGCGATAAGGACCGAAGACAGCGAGGACCGAGGACAGCCATGAACATAAATGTAGATCCGACAAGAACCAACAATATTATTAAAGAGCGTTCCGTTCCGTGAGTTCTAAAATAAAAAATTTAAAGGTTTTCTATGCAAACGCTCGTAGCATACACAATAAATTTTCAGATTTAGAGGAGCTAGTGTTTACAGAAAATGATGATGTGATTGGCATAACAGGATCTTGGCTCAATACAGAAGATAGAGACTTTTTAGCAGAGTATTCACTTCCCGGTTATGTAATGTTTGAGAAAAGCCGAATAAATCGAAATGGAGGTGGCGTTTTACTTTATATCAAAGAAAGTCTTAACCCTACCCTCTTGTCAAAACCTCAAATTGTGAACGTCGACACATCTTTTGTGCTAATAAAGAATAATCTGTGCCTTTGTCTCTAATTTCCTTTCCGGCCGTTCCATAGCCGCGGTTGTGGACGGCCATTGTTCACTTCCTCACCCTATAAACTCCGGTGTTCCTCAGGGCTCTGTCTTATCTCCTATTCTCTTTCTAATTTTTATAAATGATCTCCTTAACTGTACCTTAATTCCCATCCATTCATACGCAGACGGCTCAACCTTACACTACTCCATTAGTTTTTCAGAACGCCCCAGCCAGCAATCCCTCAATGACAAACGAAATGAAGCCATAGAACTCTTAAATTCTGATCTAAATACTATTTCCAAATGGGGCAGAGAAAACCTTGTTAACTTTAATGCTTCGAAAACCCAATTTCGCCATCTATCTACCCGTCAGGATCTCCCAGCGGACTATCCCTTATTCTTCAACAATACAAAAATCAACCCTTCATCTTCTCTCAATATTCTTGGTGTCTCTTTTTCTTCTGCTCTCATTTGGAAGGACCATATTACCAGTCTTGCTAAGGCAGCCTCCCAGAAGCTGGGTGTGCTCAACCGCCTTAGGGGGTTCTTTTCCCCTGCACAGCTTCTTGCTCTGTACAGGGGCATAGTGCGCCCTTGTATTGAGTATTGTTTACATGTGTGGGGAGGTTCCTCTCACACCGCTCTCCTAGACAAAGTTGAAAGGAAGGCCTTTCGTATCATTAACTCCCGTCCACTCACCAACTCTCTGCAATCTCTCTCTCTCCGCCGCAATGTTGCATCTCTCTCGCTATTCTATCGCTACTATAATAATCAGTGTTCCTCAGAGCTATCCCAGTGCATACCACCTCCTTTACGTAGGGCACGTGGTACCCGTCTTGCAACTCAATCCCACCCCTACTCTGTGCAACTCTCCAACCCAAGAGTGAAACGTTACTCTCAAACTTTCTTCTACTCAACAGCTGAGCTCTGGAACTCTCTCCCAGAATCAGTCTTTCCCTCTTCCTATGACTTAAATTGCTTCAAACTCTGTGTGTCCAGGCATTTTGGCTCGAACGTCCCTTGATTTTGGCCCTGTCACTCTTTCAGCTATGGGGGAGGCACTCGCTATAGGCAGTTATGCCTTTTGCCTCCCTCAATCACATAGAAAAAAAAAATAAAAAATAAAAAAAAAATAAAGGTACAACAATAATACTTGCATTAATATACAGACCTCCAGCTCAATCAGTGCAAACTGACCGAGAAATTTACGAAAAAATTGCAGATGCAAGTAACTCACAAGATACCGTAATTTTTGGCGACTTTAATTTACCTGTGACCAAGTGGGGCTATACTCTTACTTCACACTCCGGACATGACTTGTATACGAACTTAGTACAAAGGAGTACAAAGGAAATCAAGCAACAACAGGTCTAGTGACCCTTCTAGGTTGCTTGTCCTCCAAAACACTGAGGATCAAGTGTCCAAACAGTGGTTTAGAGTAGGTAAGGGAACATTGGAAAGGGAACTACTGCCCTGCCACTAACGTGGCAGGACTAGGAAGTTAGTAGGGGACATATGGGTTAGTAACTGAGGGGAGGATAAAGTTATTCATTTACAAACGCAGTCAGTCGCGGGTTTGATGCGAGATATTTGTCTAGGCGGAATTTAAATGAATCAACGGTGCTGCAGTCTATAACGTCTCGGGGAAGCCCATTCCACAAGTTGACAACTCGATTGAAGAAGAAATTCTTAGATTCGTGCGAGTTAAAAGATTTACCAATAATTTTGCAACCGTTTCCCCGCGTGTAATTAGATTGGTCGATAGTGAAGTACTTACTACAGTTCATATTGTCGATGCCTTTGATGATTTTGAACACTTGAATTAAGTCGCCTCTTAATCTGCGCTGGGTTAAAGGAAATAGATTTAATTCTCTAAGACGCTCTTCGTATGGTTTGTTCTTTAGGCTAGGTATCATTTTGGTAACTCTACGTTGAACTCGTTCTAGCTTGTTTATATCTTTTTGGTAATAAGGGCACCAGGATTGAACGCAGTATTCCAGAAGAGGGCGGACTAATGAATTGTAAAGGGTTAGGATAACTTCTTTTGATTTATGCTCAAATGACCTGCCTATAAAGCCAATTATTTTGTTTGCCTTCTTAACAACTTCTGAACATTGTTGACTCGGTTTTAGGTTACTCGATATTGTTACTCCCAGATCAGTTTCTCTGTTTACATTCTTAAGCTGAGTGCCATTCATCGAATAGTTTGCTTTCTCATTTAGGTATCCGACATGTAGTACTTTACATTTATCCGCATTGAAACTCATTTGCCAAATTTGGGCCCAACATGACAATTTATCTAGATTGTGTTGCATATCGTCAACTTGTTCTTTTGAGAGTACGCTATTTGCAATTTTTGTATCGTCAGCAAATTTTGAGATTGTGCAGGTGAGACCCTCATCTATGTCGTTGATGTAAATTAGAATGAGAATTGGTCCTAGTACCGATCCCTGGGGTACCCCGCTACTTACATTGGTCCATTTAGATGCCTTACCGTTTATGACTACCCTTTGCTTTCTGTTGCTGAGCCAATTTTCTATCCATTTCAACACACCGTCTTGTATTCCATGCGCTTTTAGTTTAAGCAGTAAACGTTTGTGGGGAACTTTGTCAAAGGCCTTTTGAAAATCAAGGTATATAATATCTACAGCTTTACTCTCATCGTAGAGGTTGAGGATATCGTGGAAGAAGTCTAAGAGGTTTGTTAAACAGGAACGTTTTTTACGAAAGCTGTGTTGAGTATCTTTAAGTATGTTATTTTCCTCTAAGTGATTTACGAGTCTGTCTCGTATGACCGTTTCTAGCATTTTACATACAACTGAGGTTAAGCTAATTGGACGATAGTTACTGGGTAGGGATTTGCTGCCTTTTTTAAATATCGGTGTTACGTTGGCTAGCTTCCACTGATCAGGCATAGTTCCAGACTGCAAGGATTTATTGAATAGTAATGTCAGTGGTTTGGAGAGCTCATTCTTAGCTTCCTTTAGAACTCTAGGCGAGATTGTATCAGGTCCTGGCGTTTTATTTACCTTGAGTTTATCTAAACAATTCAATACTTCTCTCTTGCAAGAGAGTTCGCTTTATCAATTTGTTCGAACGCCGACCAGTGGTAATAACGTTCTTGACATTGTACTTGCAACAAAAGAAGAATTGATAGAGAATTTGAATGTTGGTGATGAATTCAGTAACAGCGACCATCGTACGATAACTTTCACTTTAAAGTTTACTAGTAACGAACCAAATAGTAGCATCGAAAAAGTCCCTAATTTCAAGAAAGCAAACTTCCATAAACTTAGAGCTATGTTTAAAGAAACTGACTGGAGCTTTTTAATTAACAATAACGACATAAATACATCTTGGAAGTTATTCGGAACCACTTACCTAAAAGCAGTGCAAGATTGCATATCATCGAAATACGGCGTCCAGGCCATATTAATAAGCCCAAATGGTGGAATAAAGATATTTCAAACTGCTTGCTTGCTAAAAAATTTGCTAATGATAGATTAAAATCCTCACAAAATGACGAAGAACGGGTGAAATTTGTAGATCTACGACGCAAAGCCAAAAAGTTAATTAAGCAAAGTAAAAAGACCTTAGAGTTTCATATTGCGAATCAAAGTAAAACAAACCTGAAAGAATTCTATAGTTATATCAGAAAGAAAAAAGTAGTTACTTCAACTGTTGGACCGTTAGTCGATGAAAATGGAGAATACACCAAAGACGAAGTACAAATGAGTGATGCCCTCAATACCTTCTTTGCATCAGTTTTTACAACAGAAGACATCAGTGATATCCCTACACCATGGCCGATTCAGATTGATAATTCAGATGTTCTAAGCAATATCACCGTTACAGAGAGAGAAGTATTGAATTGTTTAGATAAACTCAAGGTAAATAAAACGCCTGGACCTGATACAATCTCGCCTAGAGTTCTAAAGGAAGCTATGGATGAGCTCTCCAAACCATAGACATTACTATTCAATAAATCCTTGCAGTCTGGAACTATGCCTGATCAGTGGAAGCTAGCCAACGTAACACCGATATTAAAAAAAGGCAGCAAATCCCTACCCAGTAACTATCGTCCAATTAGCTTAACCGCAGTTGTATGTAAAATGCTAGAAACGGTCATACGAGACAGACTCGTTAATCACTTAGAGGAAAATAACATACTTAAAGATACTCAACACGGTTTTCGTAAAAAACGTTCCTGTTTAACAAACCTCTTAGACTTCTTCCACGATATCCTCAACCTCTACGATGAGAGTAAAGCTGTAGATATTATATACCTTGATTTTCAAAAGGCCTTTGACAAAGTTCCCCACAAACGTTTACTGCTAAAACTAAAAGCGCATGGAATACAAGACGGTGTGTTGAAATGGATAGAAAATTGGCTCAGCAACAGAAAGCAAAGAGTAGTCATAAACGGTAAGGCATCTAAATGGATCAATGTAAGTAGCGGGGTACCCCAGGGATCGGTACTAGGACCAATTCTCATTCTAATTTACATCAACGACATAGATGAGGGTCTCACCTGTACAATCTCAAAATTTGCTGACGATACAAAAATTGCAAATAGCGTCATCTCAAAAGAACAAGTTGGCGATATGCAACACAATCTAGATAAATTGTCATGTTGGGCCCAAATTTGGCAAATGAGTTTCAATGCGGATAAATGTAAAGTACTACATATCGGATACCTAAATGAGAAAGCAAACTATTCGATGAATGGCACTCAGCTTAAGAATGTAAACAGAGAAACCGATCTGGGAGTAACAATATCGAGTAACCTAAAACCGAGTCAACAATGTTCAGAAGTTGTTAAAAAGGCAAACAAAATAATTGGCTTTATAGGCAGGTCATTTGAGCATAAATCCAAAGAAGTTATCCTAACCCTTTACAATTCCTTAGTCCGCCCTCTTCTGGAATACTGCGTTCAATCCTGGTGCCCTTATTACCAAAAAGCTATAAACAAGCTAGAACGAGTTCAACGTAGAGTTCCCAAAATGATACCTAGCCTAAAGAACAAACCATACGAAGAGCGTCTTAGAGAATTAAATCTATTTCCTTTAACCCAGCGCAGATTAAGAGGTGACTTAATTCAAGTGTTCAAAATCATCAAAGGCATCGACAATATGAACTGTAGTAAGTACTTCACTATCAACCTATCTAATTACACACGGGGGAAACGGTTGTAAAATTATTGGTAAATCTTTTATCTCGCACGAATCTAAGAATTTCTTCTTCAATCGAGTTGTCAATTTGTGGAATGGGCTTCCCCGAAACGTTATAGACTGCATCACCGTTGATTCATTTAAACTCCGCCTAGACAAATATATCGCATCAAACCCGCGACTGACTGCGTTTGTAAATGAATAACTTTATTTTATCCCCCCCTCAGTTACTAACCCATCTGTCCTCTACTAACTTCCTAATCCTGCCACGGACATTAGTTCCAGGGCAGTAATTCCCTTTTCAATGTTCCCTTACCCACTCTAAACCATTTGGACACTTGATCCTCAGTGTTTTGGAGGACAAGCAACCTAGAAGGGTCACTAGATCTGTTGTTGCTTGATTTCCGTTGTACTCCTTTGTACTTTGTACCTATAATTTTCCTACGGTGTAGGCCTAACGGCCAGCGGTTATTTGGCCCCTGCTGGCATTATAGGCCTAGGCTAAATCCTTAGCCCTAGGCTTGGCCTATAGGCTAGGAATGGATAGTGACAGCAAGCAGTCCTAGGTTCAAAATATCACCTTGACCCCCAATACTGACATAATTGAAATGTTAGGGCCTAATCTATTATTAATTTCACTCCAACACCAAATACAATTTTTGTGAATCGGGTATAGGCCTACCTCCAAGTTTTGGCGTTTTACAGAAGCCAAGGACATTCGTGGCTTGGCATAACTCACTTCTACATCAGAAAGACGCTTGAAGATTGTTGGTATAGATCCAGGCTTCAAATAAATGTTCATCCCCACTTGTCTACACACATCAACATTTCGAATAAAACAGTGCTTTTCAAAGTGCTTATCACACAGTCGGGGATCCTTAACTTGGTCTGGGTCGTAACCAACACGATTTATAATTTTCGTCCAAAGTTTTCTTGTTTTCTTATCTTTGGGGAACCTATGCATGCTCACCTGTCCCCCATAAGTGGCATTACATTCCGCTGCTGCACAATGGACCATTGTTACAAAATTACAAGGCAAAGAGAGGCACTTCAGTGGAGAACTGATTGCCGAGTGGCTTTGTTGTTGTTCTCAAATTTTGGCGGTCACAACCTACTTCACGAGCCTGCTAGCCAATCAAGACTCTCATTCTCGCTCATTTGTTTTCTGTCATTCGAGTTCCAGGGGTCACAAGAAAAACAATCATTGTATATTTGTATAAATGTAATTTGAATTAATAAAACAATATGACATTTAGTAAAGTCACTCGCCTTGATCATTACTTTATGGATAAATACTAATTGAAGCACCGATATGCTTCCGTAATTCACCTTTAACCTAAGAAGTGCGCATGGGGGTAATTAGAAACGTCCCCCTGTGCTGACATATTTGAGCTGTTTCCATCACTAAAATATTCATTTTACCATAAATAGCATTAATACTTATCCATACGCGTCAATTATGGGTTGATTATAAAGGTATTAACCTGAAACAACAATAAAATGAGTGAAAACAGCGTTTGGATGGTCAAAATCGGAGATACAGGCCGCGAGTTATATAATGTATGGGTGAGGCAACCTGCTTTCCCGCCAATTTCCCCCAAGGCCACTGAGACACAGTCGATCGATACTCTCTCTCTCTCTCTCTCTTGCACTCGCTTGCTAACAGAGATGACAATGCCCTGCTTGCAACTCGCTAATGTTAGCACGAAAATATACCTCAGAATAAGGGAATAACAGGGAAAATAGGTGATAACTGAAGGAGGGGAGAAAAGTGGGGAAGGAGGGTAGGTAGAGGAGTGATATTTTGCATGGCCCAGGGACCAAAACAAAAATACAAAAAAATCGATGTTTAAAGTTGATTTTTTTTTTCTCCGACTCTTAACCCTCTCACATCCTGACGCGATTTTTGAGCCTATTAGGGATACTTTAAATCCTTTGTTACCGTCAGGGTTATCTATAAACCTTTAGTTTGTTTACTTCATCCTCTGCAGTTGTCTTTGAGTTAGCTGTGGGCAGAAAACTAATTTTGGAGAGGTAATTATAACAGTGAGAGTAATGTATTTATTATTGCTAATCTGGCAACCTCTGCGTCCTATGATCGTGAGAGGGTTAAGAGTCTTCCCACAGTCCGCCGGGGGAACTCTTAAGAGTCTTCCCGCAGTTCCCGGTTTAAAGAATCTGCCAGGTGTTTGCCGAAATCCGAGTGAATCCGTTATCCGATCGTCAAATGCGCAAGATGCCGCCATCTTTGTATGACATCATCACTAAGCAGACGCTTACAATGACCTAGTACTGTATCTGTGTTGACCAAACATCCGTTTGCAAGCTTTTTTTGTGCCTGAACCCCTTATCTCTTGCGTTTATTATAACCTCTAGTACACTGGTGATAGGGATGGTTGGCCTGGTGGTAGCAATGAAGGAATTTCATGCTCAAAACAGAGCAAAGGCCAGTCCATGTCAGAAAAAGCGGTTGAAATGCCTAGACGATGTTAGCCTAGGCTAGGCTAAATATGACAATGATTTAAAATAAAGTCTGTGTGGTAAGTAATCTTCTCATAATATGTATTTATACGTATTTTCCTCATAATATGTATTTATTGGATGTATTTGGGGCGAAATGGGTACTTGAGGGGTGACTGGTCGAATTTTGAACCTAGGCCTAGCCTAGGCCCAAAAAATGTCCCATGATAGAAACAATGCCCCAATCTACAGTATTTATAATGCATAAGTATTATGGTTAGGACTGTTATTTAGCCATGTATACATTATTTACAATGCAGAAGATGTAGGCCTATGCTACTTTATGTAGCCTAGACAAAAAACATGTTTTCATAGGCTAAAACTGGGAAAAAGTGCAATTTTAGAATGAGCATGGAACCGATTAGAATTTTCCCCATAAGAACAGTGCCCCGATTTTGGCTGTTTCAATCTTAGCTCGATTTCTGCGGAACCGATTAAGAGCTAAGATGGGGGCTCCACTGGTATAAGAAAATTAACATGAAATAGCATTGTTTTGGCCATTTTATCACTTCCAAAGACATAATTTGAACTATTTAAAGACAATTAATATGAAATAGCATTGTTTTGGCCATTTTATCACTTCCAAAGACATAATTTGAACTATTTAAAGACAATTAATATGAAATAACATTGTTTTGGCCATTTTACCACTTCCAAAGACATAATTTGAACTATTTAAAGACAATTAATATGAAATAACATTGTTTTGGCCATTTTATCACTTCCAAATACATAATTTGTACTATTTAAAGACAATTAATATGAAATAGCATTGTTTTGGCCATTTTATCACTTCCAAATACATCATTTGAACTACCGGTATACATATATTTGTTGTACATGGAATAGCATTGTTTTGACAATTTTATCACTTCCAAAGACATAATTTGAAATATATATAAGCAAACTTTTATGAAATAGCATATTGTTTGGCCATTTTATCACTTCCAAAGACATAATTTGAACTATATATTAGCAAATTAATATGAAATATCATAGTTTTGGCCATTTTATCACTTCTTAAAACATAATTTGAACTACATCTATCTATCTATATATGCTCAGGCCCAATCCCCATTTTGGGGGTAGCCGACTCAAGACAGAGCAAGAACAGGGAAAACACAAAAGCAACATAAAACAACAAATAAACACAGAAAAAAAACACAAATTCACACACATCTAGGTCACCCAGGAGAAGACCCAGAGACCCAGGGTCACCAAGGTCACTCCAGCACTCCCCCGGCCCCCGACCACCCGGAGAGGTTCCGATCTCGGCAGGCAGACATGCAGCGGAGCCAAAGCCACAAACCCTCCCACCACACTTCCAGGCGCACCCTTCATATTAATCGTCTCCCCGGGCCAGGCGCCTGATGGACTATTATCTAGTCCAACTTGCACCCGACCCCTTACTCCATATGACCACGTGTTCACTCAACTATTCACAAGCATTCTCCATTCACTCCTGTCCACCACCACTTCCCCTGCCTGATCTATAGTCATTCCTCTATCATCCTAAGCTTTTCTTACACAGTCTCTCCATCTCAATGGGGGTCTTCCTGCCCTTCTATCTCCACTTGTACATGACTCACATATTCTCTTTGTAAGCCTTTCATCTCCCATTCTTTCAACATGACCATACCAGCTCAGCACCCTTCTGTCCACTCTGGCTGACAAATGTTCCTGCTGCCCGACTCTCCTACGTATCTCTTCATTCCTCAATCCGTCTCTACGAGTAACTCCACACATACTCCTCAAGCAGCTCATCTCCATCACATCCAGCCCTCTTTTCTCCTTTTTCTTCAGAGCCCATGTCTCAGCCCCATACATCACTGTTGGCACAACAATTCCTCGATACAGTGCACTTTTTACTTTCACTCCGAGATTTCTCGTCTTCCACATACTTCCCATTGCTCCGAAAACCTTCCTTCCATCACACACTCTCTGTTTTACCTCCATTTCCATACCTCCACTCCTGCTTATCGTTCCTCCTAGATATTTAAAACACTCTACTTGTTCCAATATTTCCCCATCCAGCCTCACATCTAGATTCACCCTATGCTCTCCCCTATTACACACCATTACTTTACTTTTATTGACGTTCACCTTCAGTTTCCTCCTTCCACAAACCACACCAAACTCTTTGACTACCCGCTGCAGTTTCTCATCAGAATCCGCCACCAATGCTGTGTCATCAGCGAACAGCAACTGATTCAACTCCCAATCTCTACCATTCTTTCCTAATAAACCCAATCCTCTTCCCATAGTTCTCCTTTTCACCTCCCTCACCACACCATCCATAAACATATTAAACAGCCATGGTGACATTACACAACCCTGTCACAAACCTACCTTTACCTCAAACCATTCACTCAACTCACCATTTCCTACTCTCACACATGCTCTGCTCCCTTCATAAAAACTCTTAACTGCTTCCAACAAATTTCCTCCTATTTCATAAATCCTTAACACCTTCCACATTGCTTTACGGTCCACACGATCATACGCTTTTTCCAAGTCCATAAAAGCCCAAATTATCTCCTTATGCTTCTCTAAATACTTCTCGCATAACTGTCTTACTGCAAACATCTGATCCACGCACCCTCTTCCCCTCCTAAAACCACACTGTTCTTCTCCTATTGCAACTTCCGTACACTTTATTATCCTCTCCATCAACACCCTGCCATACAGCTTTCCAACCACTGACAATAAACTAATACCTCTATAACTTGAACACTCCTGCCGATCTCCCTTCCCTTTGTACAACGGCACAATACATGCACTCTTCCAGTCTATTGGTACCATTGACACAGCAAAGCACACATTGAAAAGTCTCACCAACCAATCTATTATCACATCTCCACCCTTCTTTATAAACTCCACAGCAATACCATCCAAACCTTCTGCTTTTCCCACTCTCATTTGTTTCACTGCTTCTTTCACCTCATTTTCCTCAATCCTTTCATTCATTCCCTGCCACCTGGGTGGCCTGGGTAACTTATCTCCATCCACCTCTGCTTCAATCACTGCTTCTCTTCCATCTCTTGCATTTAACAAAGATTGAAAATACTCGGCATATCTTTTCCTCACTTCAACTGGTTCCACTAGTAATTCTCCATTTGCATCTTTCACTGACTCTTCCCTCTTTTGTCCTCCTTTCCTTACTTTATGTACCTCCTTCCAGAACATCTTCTTTCGTTCTTCAAAATTCTCACTCAACCTTTGACCCCACCTTTCGTTTGCATCTTTTTTCGCTTCTCTAATTTTCCGTTTTGCCTCTCTCCTTTTCTCCTTGTACCTCTCCCATACCTCAACACTACCATCCTGTAAAACCCTCTCAAAACACTGTCTCTTCTCCTCATCTGCCTTTCTCACCGTATCATTCCACCACTCGCTTCCCTTCCTGATACCTCTGCCTCCTACTTTCCTTTTGCCGCATACTACCTCTGCACTTGCTTTCACTCCTTCCTTAAACTGTTGCCATTCAACCTCTACTTCTCTCTCTTCCATCTCTCTCACTTCCATCCACTTTTCATTTAGTCTTTCCTTGTACTCCCTCTCTTTTTCACTCTTCTCTAACTCACTAACATTTATTACCTCTCTTACTTCACGCTTGTCTCTTTTTCTCCTGTAACTCTTAACTCTTAACTTTCCCTCCACCAGGTAATGATCTGACATACCCTCCGCCTCACCTCTCATCACATTCACATCCAGCAGTTTACACAATCTTTGCCTTGTCACCAGCACATAATCCATCAATGCCCTCTCTACAATCTCTCCCCTCACAAGTCTATGCCAGGTGTACTTGTGTATACGCCTTTTTTTGAAGAACGTATTACCTACACTCAATCTACACTCTTCACATACATTTTTCAGTCTTTCTCCACTCTCGTTTACACCATCCACACCAAAACTACCGATGACTCCCTCAACAGGCTCATTTCCTACCCTAGCATTTAGGTCCCCTAAAACTATAACATTTTCATTTTCATCAAACCCTTGTAGACAATCTCTCAAATCCTCCCAGAAACCCTCTACCTCGTCTAACTCTCTTTCACTTCCTGGTCCATACGCACTTACAAAAACCCACCTTTCACCCTTAAACTGCATTCGCACCCACATTAGCCTTGATGACACCTCTTTCCACTCTTTTATAAACTCTCTCAACTCCTCCTTCACAATAATAGCCACTCCGTCTTTCCCCCTGACTCCCTCGTCTACTCCAGACTTTCTACCTATCACGTTTCCAAAATCCACTTCTCCCTCTCCTTTCATCTCTGTTTCATTCAGTGCAAGCACATCATACTTCCTTCTTTCAAATAACCTTCCAATATCCTCTCGCTTCTCATTCGTAGTACATTCACGCACATTCAAAGCTCCTATTCTTAGGGTCCGGGACCACGAACGCGTTCCCTCGCCCCTATCTCTGTCTCGTTTTTTGAACTATATATATAAGCAAATTAATATGCATTGCTTTGGCCATTTTATCACATCTAAAGACATATTTGATATATACTGTATAAGCAAATTATTATTATGTTGCGAGCTGTACGTGGCATAGTCAGTAGAGCGTCGGCTGCTAATCAAAGGGTCGGATGATCAAGCCCTAGCTCATTGTCAAAATTGTATTGGTAGATGTCAAGCCCGGGCAACTTGACCTAGCGATTTGTGACACGCCTGCTATTCATGGCCACCCCTTCTCAGGAATTACGGCGTCAGGCTAAAAAAAAAAAAAAATTAAATAGCAATTTTGGCCATTTTATCACTTCCAAAGACATATGAACTTTAAACCATAATTATATATCTTTATATATACAATAATACAGACTAAAATATTTTCTTTAATTATTCTTGTACAGTATATGCAAAGACAAATTTATGATTTACAGTTCAAATTATGTCTTTGGCAGTGATAAAATGGCCAAAACAATGCTATTCCATGTTAATTTTCTTATACAGTATATGGTTCAAATTAATGATAAAATGGCCAAAACAATGCTATTTCACGCTAATTTTCTTGTATTCCTAAATTGTTGAGATGCTTATGAGTCTCGACACACCTAACCAACTTTAACCCTTGTCTAGCGGGGGGTTTTGGGCTTATTTGGGCATATTCAGGCCCTCCTGAATGATAAATCAAGTATCTGCATGAACATAAATGTATTCAGCAAAAAACTAGGCGCTAAAAGCTTCAAAATGAGACCAGAACGAGCTACGTAGCACTCGTGGTTCTCATACAGTGGACCCAGTAACATGGGAGTTTAGCGTATAACGGCATATTTTTCCCAGCTATGCTCACTACTGGCTACACTGCCGGCCTCTCAAGAACACAGGGAACATGAGTTAATGGGCGGCGGTAAGCCCTGGGAGTCGGCTGTCTGGCCCGCTGCGCTCCCGGCCATTTGCACTCGATTTTAACCCTTTAAAAACCTTAATAGTGGAAGCTACCTATACTGCTGTTTGCGGATGATACAGTTCTGATGAGTGATAATGAATGGGAGTTGCAGGGTCTGGTAAATGAGTTTGGAACAGTGTGCGAAAAACGGAATTTGAAGGTAAATGGGGGGAAGAGCAAGGTTATGGTCTTCGAAAAGGGTGAAGTCACAGAGTGTGAGGTGAAGCTGAATGGTCAGGCTATGAAGATCGTCAACTCTTTTAAGTATCTGGGCAGTGTGTTGAGTAAAGATGGTACTATGGATGAAGAAGTGCGGGAGAGGGTACAACAGGGGAAGAGGGTTGTAGGAACACTAAAAGCAGTAACAAGAACTAGGGTGGTCAGTATGGAAGTGAAGAAGTCCTTGCATGACAGTGTGGTAATCCCGACACTGACTTACGGAAGCGAAGCATGGACGTTGGTTGAGAGACTCAGACCAAGAGTGAGAGCAGTGGAAATGAATTACTTAAGGAGTGCGTGCGGAGTTACATGGAGGGATAGACAGACTAATGAGGAAGTAAGAAGGAGGTGTGGTGTGGAGGTAGATGTGCTGGATAGTGTGAAAAGGAACAACTTGAGATGGTTCGGCCATATGGAACGTATGGAAAGCGAGAGAATGACTAAGAGGGTGTATGAGAGCGAGGTGGAGGGACACAGAGGGAGAGGTAGACCGAATGAGAGGTGGAAGGATGGAGTGAGGAAGTACATGAACGAAGGCGGTGCTGGTTGGGGGGAGGGGCATCGACTGACTGGGGACAGAGGTGCATGGGGGCGGTTCGTTCGTGGCCACCCCTTCGGGGATCACGGCGTCAGGCAATAGATAGATAGATAGAATAATGCTCCTAACTTGCTGCAAATTGGAGGCGGACTTAAGTCCGCTCCCGATCCTTAAAGGTTAACATTATCTATCTCTATCTATAAATCAATCAATCTATCTATCTTGCAATTTGACCATTCGACCCTGTTCTGACAAATTTAGATGATACTACACTCTGTTCCAAATAGGTAGTCCAGAAATCGTGAAGCCTAACTTCTATAACTCAAAAGGGTCTAGAGCAAATTGGCTGTATATTTCAACATTTAACCCCCAGGGGGTAAGGGGGCTTTCACCTATGGTGGAGGGAAAAAATTAATATGCCTCACGCATCCTACTGCGTGTAGTACAAGGCGACTAATAGGGGGGATGGCGTTAGACTTGCGGACCAACAGCCATCACTATACAATGAAGCCTTGTTATTGACGCTGGCATTGTTTTCATATGACAGTGCTGTGACAGGGCTTCATTGTTCTAGCTCCAAGTTGCCTAATGGCGGCACACTGGCGGTGGATGTCGCTCCCTCTGGACCCGGAATTGACGCCTTGGGCCCAACCTGGACGAAATGGATCCAGAGGGTACAGTGTGCATGTCGTGTTTCCCCGGACTGGTACTTTCCGCCCAATAGTATAGCGGCCCGAACCTGGTGGTAGCGCTCCAGGAGACTGCCCTGTCATTAGGCGAAAAATACTGGACCAGTCGTAGTGCCGTGTACGCGTATGGGGTGCGTCCCTGCGGCTGGTTCTGGTGGTGCGTACCAAGGCCACTGGATCCTACCCCCTTGTAATCTATTGGGGGAAGGTGCTGGGCAGGGCTGGGGTCAATTAATTGTTGTCAATTCAATTAAATTCCAATTCAGAATAAAATTTGAATCAATCAATTCCAATTCAATTCAATTCATTTGTAAAAAATAAATCTTCAATTCCAATTCAATTCAAATCACAAGCTTTTCAATTCCAATTCAATTCAATTCATTATTCCAATCACACACCAACAGGGCAGGGTAGCCAGGGTTACCAAATGAAGACACAAAACACCACTAGATTCGTTCTGAAAAGCCGCTAGACGGCCTATAGATAGTTAATACATGCCGAAAATCACTATAATTTATTGTTTATTTGAAAATACTGTAACTTAATTATTGTACAATAATGAATTCGCATATTACAGAAATAAATAGTATTTTATCAATTCACATCAATTCATTGGTATCAATTCCAATTCAATTAAATTAATTTTGTTTTATATTTTTCTCAATTCCAATTCAATTCCAATTCACATTTTTGTTTTAATCAATTCCAATTCAATTCATAATTGACCCCAGCCATGGTGCTGGGAATGGTCCAGGAGTAGACTGGAGCCAGAGTTCTGGGGTGGGGGGGGGGGGGGGATGCCCATTTGCCAGCCAATTTACCGAATATGACTAAACCTAAAGGGAAACAACGTAAGTCTGATGATCCAAAACCGCACAGGATAAGGACAAATGCCCCCCACAATCTTAGACTTGCTAGTGTGAATGTTGGTAGTTTGCATCTGCGTGCAAATGAAGTGGCTGAGATGTGTGAGAGGAGGCGAGTGGACGTCTGCTGTGCCCAGGAAACACTCTGGAAATGGCCTGGGGTACAGTGGATTGTTGGGAGAAAGAAAAGATATAGGATCTACTGGAAGGGGGTAGAGACAGATAAGCGAAAGGAGGAGTGGGTGTTCTGGTGGCTGAAGAGCTTCAGATTACGAGAGTTAGTGAAAGGCTGATTGTTTTGAAGTTGAAAGTTGGTGAAAGAATTCTAAGTGTGATATATGCATATTCTCCACAGGCTGGCCTACAGAAAGAGATAAAAGAGGACTTCGGGAATGACACCGTCAGTGTCATTTCGGGCCTCTCGGAGAATGAAATAACAATCCTCGGAGGGGACTTGAATGGTCACGTGGGAGCATCTGCAGATGGATACGAGGGAGTGCATGGAGGAAATGGTTACAGAAGGCGAACATATACTGGAGTCCTGCGTTGCACTCAACATGGTTGTGTGTAACACGAAGTACAAGAAAAAAGAGAGCCATCTGGTCACATATAACTCTGGGGTCTCCAGTAGCCAGATAGATTACTTCTTGGTTAACAGGAAAGACTGGAAACTGGTTCAGGATGTAAAGGTCATCCCGAGCGAAGAATGTATCCCCAGCATAAGCTACTGGTGTGCGACATGAGCTTATACAGAGATCCTAAGCGCAAGAAGGTATACATGCCCAAAAGGAAAGTGTGGTTGCAGAAGAACAAGGAAGTTAGAGATAGGTTTCATAGTGAACTGGAGGAAATTAATAGAAATAAGGACGCCAGGCCTAGCGATGTAAATAGTCAATGGAATTTTCTTAAGCATAGCCTTAATTCTTGCTGCCACTGACAAAGTCTGTGGGAAAACAAAGGGTCACCCCAGGAATAAGACCTCCTGGTGGTGGAACGATGAGGTAGAACATGCTGTGAAAGAGAAAAGGAGATGCTTCAAAGCATGGAAGAAGGGAGGCAGCAAGGAGGAATACCAGGCAGCTAAACGAACTGCCAAAAGAGTTATTTACAATGCTAAAAAAGGCATTAAGGACCTGGTCCTCAAACAAGTGTGTAACGCTGACAATCCCAATGGGATCTTCAACCTAGCTAGGCGAGTTAAAAATGACAGTACAGATATTATAGATGAACAGTGTGTTAGAAACGATAATGGGAAGATTGTGTAGGCCTATGCAGAAAATGAAATCAGAAAAGCATGGAAGGCACACTATGAACAATTGCTAATGTAGGAACTGGTTTATACACCATACCCGAAAGAGTATTTATGGAGCTCCGATCTTACTCTCAACCATCTGAACAATTTTACCAACACACCTAAACTTCGTTAGATGCGGGAATAGCCTCCCGAAAATATCAAGCCCTGGTGGGGGCTCGAACTCTCGACCCTTGGGTTGTGAGGCAGAGACTATACCAGTTAGACCAATAGAGATATCTCACTTGGCCTAGTCGGCTCAAGGTATTTCCGCATCCGATTTTGTTTAGGCTAACCTATTTTCACTGACTTTACACTACTTCACCTTCCGGGAAGCAAAGGCTCCGAACAGCGAGGAACGAACAGAGAGGAACAAGCCTGAGCCGAAACGACCTGGAGTCCGTCAGAGAGGCGAATGGGAATGGTGAGTCAACTTCACTGAGTGGTGCACACACGCACCTTGTGCTACACAGATATACTAAGGGCCCAGTTGGCAACTCGCTTGAGCGGCTGGCAACTCCACAACCCAACCCAAGCGAGTTCTCACTACACTCCCTGTACTCTCCTATCCCCTTCCTTGTCCTGTAGGTATTGTTTTTTACACCATACCCGAAAGAGGATTTATGGAGCTCTGATCTTAATCTCAACCATCTGAACAATTTTACCAACACACCTAAACTTCGTTAGATGCGGGAATAGCCTCAAGAAAATATCAAGCCCTAGTGGGGGCACGAACTCTCGACCCTTGGGTTGTGAGGCAGACACTATACCAGTTAGACCAATAGAGATATCCCACTTGGCCTGGTCGGCTCAAGGTATTTCCGCATCCGATTTTGTTTAGGCTAACCTATTTTCACTGACTTTACACTAAATGTAGAGTTTGAATGGGATAAGGAACAGCTTAGTATCGAAAAACCAATATCTGGACCCCCTCCTTTGATAGCACCACCTGTAGTGAGCGACGCAATCAATAAAATGAAGGACGGTAAAGCTCCAGGGTGCACTGACATTGTCGCTGAGATGATAAAAGCCTCAGGGGAGACTGGTTTCAACTTAGTCACAAGTTGATAAACACCATTATTAAAGATGAGAAAATCCCCGAGGATTGGCAACAAAGTGTACCGGTAATAGTTAATATATATACTGTAGAGGAAAAAGGGATGCGCTAGATAGAGGTAATTATAAGGGTCTGAAAATGCTTGACCAAATCATGAAGGTCTGTGAGAGAGTCTTAGGGTTTGATCAGGCAAAGCATCTCCATTGATGATATGCAGTTTGGTTTTATGCCAGGACGTGGTACAACCGATGCTATCTTCATAGTCAGGCAGATACAGGAAAGATACTTACTAAAAGGAAGGGATCTTTACTTTGTGTTTGTAGACATGGAGAAGGCCTTTGACAGGGTGCCAAGAGATGTGCAGTGGGCTATGAGGAAACTTGGTGTGGAAGAGTGGCTGGTGCGTGTGATACTGAAGATGTATGAGGATTCGCGAATTGCGGTGAGGGTGAAAGTTGTACTGAGTTGTGACGCTTCTGCATAGTAGCCACTTGCGGGCATGCGCGCGCGTCGGCTGCCCAGCCGTTTAGAAACCGGCTGGTGTCAGGCGGCCGGCCAGCTTTTCCTTAGTATATATCCTACGACAATGTAACTAATGTCTGGGATATTCTTATGTTGTTTCACAGCTTGTAGCTGCCCTTATTCTTAACCAACGCATCTTAGTATATTTTATTCTCGATAGTTGATTATTTCATTATAATATATAAGATGTAAGTCTAGTGAGGGCGGGAGGAGACGAGCGGGAGAGAGAGACCGGCTTGGGACGTTGCTTCGCTTGCCAGCTTGGGACGAGCCTGAAGCGTTGCCATATGCATTTGATTGCAACGTTAGGCTTAGTTTCGACTCACGCACGGGGTAGAAGATTTTGACCCGGCAACTGTGTTGAGTGTTGCCAAGCCTGGGATGTATTTTGTATGCCTAGGGTGGGGTCCAGACAGATTCAAGACTCAGAGCTCACCTCACTGTCGTACCCTTCGGACCCCCTTGATATCTATCCCTCTCAACCCCCCTTAGAAACTTTCTCTCTTACTTTGTATACCTTCCTTCCACTACTTCACCAATCTATTTAATTATCCCATCCCCTTGATAGACCTTATATCTATTGTTGTATTAACGTCGAGCTCTCAGATAAAATTAGATAGGATTTTGGGCTTTATACAGAGATGTAATTGTTAATGAGACCTAGGAAGCTTTTTTGTTGTCTCATATTTGGTGGTTTCATGCTTGCTAGTGTGTTCTTGTGTCAGGTTAGCAGGGGCTAGACCGGAGGGGAGGCTTTTTGCGATCCTTTAAGTAAAGTCTGCTGGTGCGAGTCCGGTGGACCCGCACGACTTTACTAGGATACCTGTGGGAGTCTGGGGGCATTTTCTTGTCTGTGTCCCTGTGTGTCTAGTGTTGTGTTGTGTGAGGGCCCTTGCCTAGTCCACTCAGCACTGCGCTAGCACGTCTTGCTTTTGTTTTAGGGTCGCCAGGAGAGAGTCAGATACTTGCAATCTGAGTCTCTCAAGAGAGCACCCTTTCAATTAGAGTAATTTGGCGCACAGACTTGGGAACGTCCCTAGGCTAGAGCAGGTGGCTCAGCCCGGGTATCCGAAGCCTATATCCTTCCAGCTAGACCTCTGCCACCTGGCAGATTAACAGCTAGGGGTTTATTATTTCTGTATGCTTGTTATTGTGCCACAGTTTACCGTTTTTGTGAGCATTGTGAGTCAGGGTGTGGCTTAGAGACTCTGTCCGAGCAGGCTTGCCTGACTAAGAGTGAGAAGCACACCTGTATGTGGTTATGTTGCGAGTTGCTACCTTTATTTAATTATACCTATGCCATTATACACTGTAGGTCCCAGCACTAGTATTTATTCCTGCTTATGAGTTAAGAGTTCTCTAAATCCGTAACGTATTTTCTTTGCTAAGCATCAGATCCTACAGTAGCCGCATGCAGTTTAGAAACCCGCATCTTGTCTACCTGTACGATGTTTTGAGGACTGTTTGCTTTCACCTTCTTTCACGCTGGGGTGATTAGTTGTATTAATTAACGTAACGTTAAATGTGCTTTCTTCTAGTTTGTTATTAAATTGTTTCTGCAATTTAATTCCGTTATCTATCTTTTCCTTGAAGCTTTAAGTCAACTTAATTGTGTGATCTTTTATATAGCCTGCTTGACTATCAGAAGTCTATAGTGCGTACACCCTGTAACCGAGTCATAGGATACCTCGTTGTCCAGGCAGGACTCTTGACGGTTTAGGGTGGTTTGTTGCCTGGGTTTATAGATAAGGGTTGGATCTAGCGTTTTCCGTTGTTGCTTGTTGCCGCATACCTAGTCCAATAGAAAGAGCCCAGTGTTTATATATCCCAGAACGTAACAAATGGCGACCTTGCATAGGATTTACTGAACAGAGGAATATAGTGGTCATTTGTTTTGAGATTCCTTATGATTAGAGGAATACAGTGGACATAGTTTTTTTTTTGGAGCAACCAATATAACACATTAAAGACTTTAAATAACATTAGTATATACATACTTGCATTGGAGATAAGGCACATTCTATAACCGTGATAATTACTGCAGTATACAAACATGTCTAATACATCAGAACACAGTGATGGGTCAGGTCACGATACGGGCTCGGAGGGAGAAAGACCTGTGGAGTGGCTAGTCGATAGCAAGGAGGGTGCTAGAAGATTTTTAGAGGTGCCCCTTACCGCTACCAGGGTGTTGAAGCTGAATAAGTATGGCTTAAAGTGTGTGGCAGGTCTTCAGGGTCACCAGGGTTTAAGTGGCATGAGGAAAGATCAGCTGAGGACTTTGATATTGGGTTTAGAAGGGAGAGACCTGGGTGGAGAGGCGACTGGGGGGCCCCGGTCCCCAGCCCCCCCTCCACTCTACCCCCATATCAAACGTCAGGGTGCCTGAATTTAGTACATACCCCCAAGTTGATGGTCAATGGCATCATGGAATTCAATCACAGGGACCCTCTCCATTAAATGCACCTTCCCCTCCTCAAGGGTTGACTCCAGATTTGTTGTTTCGGCTTGAGATGGCCAAGGTTGAGGTTGCTAGAGCTCAGTTGAGGCTACCGAAAGACAGGCTAGAGCTCAGGTTGAGGCTGCCGAGAGACAGGCTAGTGTGCAGGCTGAGGCTGCTAGAGCTCAGGCTGAGGCTGCAGAGAGAACAGCTATACGAGAGGCTGAACTGCAGGCAGAGTCTACTAGGTATCGGGCTGACAGGGAGCTGGAGAGATCTCGAGTGGAGGTAACAGGGCGAAATATTGGGGGAGTTAACAGACATCGGGACCAATCATTGTCGCACCTGCTTAAACTAGTTCCTGTGTTCGATGAGTTATGTGTGGCTGAGTTTTTTATGCGATTTGAGAAGAAGTCAGGAACACCAGTGGCCTTAGGAAAAGTGGGCAGCATGAGTTTCATCAAGACTCCTAGGAAAGGGGCTAAAAGCGTATGATGCACTACCTTTAGACTCCTGTGTAGTTTATGATGAGCTAAAGAAGGCTGTGCTACGGGCCTATGAGTTACAACCAGAAATTTACCGCTTGAAGTTTCGGGGTGTTACTAAGGGCAAGGATAGTACCTTCCTAGAACACGCCCGGGACTTGTCTGATGCACTACGACATTGGCTGCATTCTGAGAGGGCAGCTACTTTTGAGGAGTTGAGTGAGCTGGTTCTCTTGGAGCAGTTCTTTAAGTGCACAGGCGAGGACTTAACATTAAATATAAAGGAAAACAATCCTAGAACTCTCCAGGAGGCAGCAGAAATGGCTGACCGCCGACTGTCATTAATTCGAGGGTGCGAAGCAGCAGCTACAGTCAAACAGATCCTAACAGGCGGTCCTACCCGCGGTTACTCCCTTTACATTGGTGCCATATGTATAATTATTTACAACAAAAATATATTATTTTCGGTATTAAGTACCTTAAGTCGGTTTGAAATGCTCTGGCAATTTCTACATGTACAAAAAAGCTTTGTTTTTATAATTAATTCGCTTGTTATTAGTAAATACAACGGACATTGTACACAAATTGGCACCGTAGCTACTGCGACGTTGTACTGTCACGTCTATTTGTACTGTCACGTCTAAACTAAATCAGTTCATTCCTGACTTTGCCACCATCCACAATGGAAGCCTCTCCAAATCGCCCCACACACTTGCATAGTCAGGTAAAAGAGATGGCCTATAACGTTGACCAATACTTCCAGAAAGAGAAGGAGCTTGGATGCCCTCTTATTGCCGTAACAAAAGCTACTTCCCGGACAGCTGCAGCCACAAAACTGGGTGAAAGAACAATTTCAAGAATAACGAAAGAAGCAAGAATTAATGAAGAAAATAATAAATCGCCCAAATTTAGGTCACCCAAGAAACGACAACGCACAACACCCATTACAGATTTTTTTGATGGATTCAATGAAGGTGTTCTAAGAAGAACAGTGCTCAATTTCTACGAAAGAAAAGAGATTCCCACACTGGAAAAAATCCATGAAGAAATAAAAGAGAACCTTTCTTACCCCGGCAGCCGAGAAACGTTAAGACAGGTTCTCAAGAAAATTGGGTTCCAGTATGCAAAGGTTGACGGAAGAAGATTTCTGATGGAACGTAGTGATGTTGTATATGCCCGCTGCAGGTTTATATATATATATATATATATATATATATATATATATAAGAGAGAGAGAGCTATATGATAAGTGCGTTCCCATTCTCACTCATACACAGGGCAAGGTCAATGTACGATCGCGCTAATAAGTCATGTCCCAGCTGGCATTACGTTTGGCTTGCTCTGTGCTGTATTAATGTCTGTCAGATGTTGAATAGGGTGGGTAAGTGTAGGAACATGTTTGTATATTTTACTCGATATGAAGAAATGAAGCTTAGATATTGCTGATACTAATTATTGATCAAAACATATATGGTGCCCAGACATCTCTTATTAGCGCGACTGTACCTTGAATAGGGGGAGGTGGAGGGAGGGAGAAAGATATAGCGAGAGTAATTTGGAAAGGTTATCGTACAGAAAGGGTCAAAAGGACAACCGGCACCAGTGTAAGGGTAGGTGACTGCGCCCATAACCGCCTGTTTGGGTCTGTAGGACTATAGGAGTGAGTCGGGTGCAAAGGATCGTACCCCTCCCCCTCCCAAGAATTTTGATACACATAAATACACAAAACCATCTAGCACTGACAATAAAACTGAACATAAACCAAATACCGTCCCGTATAAGAAGTCTAAGGGTACCTCCCACTCCCAAGGGAAACCAAAGAGTAAAGAGTGCTTTGCATGTCACAAGGAGGGTCACTTTGCAAATGCTTGTCCGAACAAGCTACCAAACAAGGTTGTGTCATTGGCCCGCAGCATAGGGGTGTCGCCTATATCTTCTGAGTTTGCCAAGGGTAGTTCGTCAGAGGTTGGGACACAGCCTGTGTTCAAGAGTCCGGAAGGCTCGAACCCTGTCCGCGACGTCTTTGGGGGTCATAGAGGGCATGGTTTTGTGAGGTGGGCTGGCGAAAGGCGAGGAGTTAAGCTATTGCGTGATACGGGGGCTTCTCAGACCTTGTTAAAGAACTTTACTGGTACGCCGATTAACACTGCTCGGGTGGTGGTAGTTCAGGGGATCAATGCTACGAAGTCCTACCCGCTGGTGCGGATGGAGCTGGAGGTGGCTGGTGTGACGAAGGAGCTGGATGTAGGAATTGTAGAGAACTTGCCTGTTGGGGGCGTCGACCTCCTCCTCGGCAACGACTTTGCGGTGCCTGCTTCTAAGGTTTCACCCTTGGTCGTTGCCGAGAAGGCGGCCGACGTTAGTAGGGAGGAACAGGAGTGGGTTGAGAAGTGTAGCGTACAAACCATGGCGTGGGTTGTGACGCGTTCTCAGACATCCGGAGCCTTGCAGCCACCACCTCAGTCTATCAAACCGCGGAGGAAAGGTCACAAGAAAACGGGAAGTGTTGGTCAATTGGAGAGTTTTGAGCCGGCAGTGTTTCTTGGTGACTCATTATTGGCACCTATCTATGTTAGAGTCTGGAGAGGCCCCGGGGCCTGTCACCGCTAGTGCAGGTGCAGGGCAGGAAGAGACTCTGTGACAGCATCGTTATGCGCAGCGTGAGGAAAGGATGGCTCAGCGGGACATTGGAGGTGGAAATAAATTATTTAAGATGAACTTGGATAATCTCGCACCTGCTGATATATGTTCCTTGCAGCTGGAAGATCCTGAAGTCAGGGCGTGTGGTAATGGTGCTATCGAACTGGAGAGCGATGGGGATGCGCAGCCTGGTGATTTTTTCTTGTCCGAGGGGATCTTGTATCGGAGACATCAGGATCCCAAGAAAAAGTGGGATGGCGGGTCAGGATTAGTGGACCAGTTAGTAGTACCGAGGGTGTGCCGTGAGAGCTTATTGAGATTAGCTCATGATGTGCCTTTGGCAGGGCACCTGGGGGCACGTAAGACGGAGGCAGCTCTGAGCAAGCTTTTCTGGTGGCCTGGGTTAATGGCGAGTGTCGTGTCATGGGTGTCACAGTGTCACACTTGTCAAGTTGTTGGGAAACCCAATCAGGTCATCCCGAGAGCCCCGTTACAACCCCTCCCTGTCATTGGGCCGCCCTTCAGCAAAGTAGTTATCGATATGGTTGGCCCATTGCCCCCAACTAGTGCCGGCAATAAATTTGTACTAACTGTAATGGATGTAGCAACACCGTATCCAGATGCTTACCCCATGCGCAACGGGATGGCTAAGACTGTTGTCAAAAACCTACTTGTCTATTTCTCTCGTTATGGCTACCTTCAGGAGATCCAGTCTGATCAGGGATCCAATTTTACTTCTGCTCTGTTTAAGCAGACCATGCAGCAACATGGGATAGTGTCTGTGGTGTCATCTGCCTACCATCCCGAGAGTCAGGGAGTTTTTGGAAAGGTGGCACTCGACTCTCAAGAGTATGTTGCGGTGTTATTGCATTGAAAATGGGAAGTACTGGGATCTACGTCTCCCATACGTTTTATTTGCTGCGAGAGAAGTACCTGGGAAGAGCTTGGGATTTAGCCCGAACGAGTTGGTTTTTGGACACAGGGTCAGGGGGCCCCTCCACATAGTCAAGGAGATCTGGGAGGGAGTCACAAAGCCATGCTCGCTTCTAAAGTATGTAGTTGAAAGCCGTGAGAGAATGCTAAAGAGCTTGGAGGTAGCAGGTCGGAACCTTAAGAGTTCACAAGCTCAGATGAAGGACAGATACGACCAGAAGGTGAAGCTGAGGGAGTTTGAAGTAGATCAGGAGGTACTGATACTACTGCCTCTGGTGGGACACCCCTTGTCTGCCAAGTATTCTGGTCCGTATCGGGTTGTAAGGAAGGTTTCTGATCTCGACTATTTAGTAGCTACTCCTGATCGTAAGAAAAAGAACCAACTTTGCCACGTAAATCTGATGAAAGAGTATGTGAGGCACCCCTCCGAGCCTCTCACTGTCCCGGTGTTGATCTGCAGCGATCGTGGTGGAGAAGGAGGAAGGGACAGTCAAGCTGCGGGGGAGGATAATTGGGATTGTCATGTTTCCGTGGATCAGTGGGCGGGGAATTCTAGACAAGTGGCTCACGAGTTGATATTGCACCTGCCTGAGCAACAGCGTGTAGCTGTGCAGCACTTGTTTGATTCAAACCCAGCTGTTTTCGCGGAGCATCCTGGCCTCACTACTCAAGCTGTGCACGATGTCGATGTTGGGGACTACCCACCCTTTAAATCAGTGCCATACCGTGTTCCCCCTATTAAATTACCAGCACTTAGGGAAGAGCTGGATTATATGCTGAAACGTGGGCTGATTTCTGAGGGTGCAGTAAGGTGGACTTCCCCCGTCACACTGCAGCCCAAACCAGATGGCAAGGTGCGGTTTTGTATAGATTTCCGCAGGTTGAATGGTTTAACCCCCACAAATGCCTACCCTCTCCCTTGCATGGATGACAGTGTGGATAAGATAGGAAAGGCCAAGTTCCTCACTAAGATAGACCTTGTTAAGGGTTATTGGCAAGTGCCCTTGTCTGAGCGAGCGCGAGAGGTGTGTGGGTTTGTGGTGGACGGTGCCACATATCGTTGCCATGTTATGCCATATGGGCTAAAAATGCCCCTGCAACGTTTCAGAAATTAATGAACGACATTGTAGCCGACATTCCCAACTGTACGGTGTACCTAGATGATGTCATAATATACGACGATGATTTTAACAGTCACTGTGCTCACATCGGACAGCTTTTTAATAAACTGAATGAAGCAGGTTTGGTGGTAAACCTGGGTAAGTACGATTTTGTCAAAGCCACAGTTTTGTACCTGGGGTTCGAGGTGGGGATGGGTCAGGTGTGCCCTCCACAGACAAAGATCAAAGCCATCGATCAGTTTCCCCCGCCTACGACTAAGAAACAAATCATGCGGTTTCTAGGTATGATAGGCTATTATCGTCGCTTCATCAAAGGCTATTCGACTGTACTGGCACCTTTAACTGACTTATTATCTAAGGACAAGAAGTTCCGGTGGTCTCCTGAGTGTGCAGAGACGTTTTCCTTGGTGAAACACCTGTTATGTACCCACCCCATACTCAGGGCCCCGGACTTCAGCAGACCTTTTCAGCTGGCGACTGATGCCAGTGGTGTAGGGGCTGGGGCTGTCTTGTTACAGACAGATGATGAAGGTATCGAACATCCAGTGAGTTTTTACAGTAAAAAATTCAATAGTGCACAAAGGAATTACTCTGTAATTGAAAAAAGAACTCCTGGCGATAGTGCTGGCGCTCAGGCACTTCGATGTATATTTTCCTGCTTTCGGACCAGTCGTAGTGGTTTATACCGATCATCACCCTCTGAAATTCTTGAATCAGTTTCATAACCGGAATATGAGGCTGACCAGGTGGTCACTCATGCTTCAGGAGTATAATCTGGACATACGCCATAATTCGGTTCTGATAACGTGATAGCGGATTGTCTATCAAGGGTGGATGATGTTGGTTAGACTGCCACAGGATTGAGGGTTGAGTGTGGAGGAAAATAGGCTGTCACTGTAGTTCAGCCGAAAAAAAAAAATTAAAAAAGCAAACACCTTATAAAAACTCTTTATTTTTTATAACGTGTAGAATTTTGTATAAGATGTTGTAGCAGTATCTAAGTTGAATGTTTTCGCTTATTGTCGCTAAGTTAGTTGAACTTGCTCGGTGGAGCGCAACAGTCTTTATTTTTTTTATATATAGTGCCTTGTGTCGCAACAGTGTGTGGTACTATGAGCAGCTTTCTGTTAGATATGAAGAACTTCGTCCAGGGTCTTATATCTTGGGGGAGGTGTGACGCTTCTGCATAGTAGCCACGTGCGGGCATGCGCGCGCGTCGGCTGCCCAGCCTTTTAGAAACCGGCTGGTGGCAGCCGGCCGGCCGGCTTTTCCTTAGTATATATCCTACGACAATGTAACTAATGTCTGGGATATTCTTATGTTGTTTCACAGCTTGTAGCTGCCCTTATTCTTAACCAACGCATCTTAGTATATTTTATTCTCGATAGTTGATTATTTCATTATAATATATATAAGATGTAAGTCTAGTGAGGGCGGGAGGAGACGAGCGGGAGAGAGAGACTGGCTTGGGACGTTGCTTCGCTTGCCAGCTTGGGACGAGCCTGAAGCGTTGCCATATGCATTTGATTGCAACGTTAGGCTTAGTTTCGACTCACGCAAAGGGGTAGAGGATTTTGACCTGGCAACTGTGTTGAGTGTTGCCAAGCCTGGGATGTATTTTGTATGCCTAGGGTGAGGTCCAGACAGATTCAAGACTCAGAGCTCACCTCACTGTCGTACCCTTCGGACCCCCTTGATATCTATCCCTCTCAACCCCACTTAGAAACTTTCTCTCTTACTTTGTATACCTTCCTTCCACTACTTCACCAATCTATTTAATTATCCCATCCCCTTGATAGACCTTATATCTATTATTGTATTAACGACGAGCTCTCAGATAATTAGATAGGATTTTGGGCTTTATGCAGAGATGTAATTGTTAATGAGACCTAGGAAGCTTTTTTGTTGTCTCATATTTGATGGTTTCATGCTTGCTAGTGTGTTCTTGTGTCAGGTTAGCAGGGGCTAGACCGGAGGGGAGGCTTTTTGCGATCCTTTAAGTAAAGTCTGCTGGTGCGAGTCCGGTGGACCCGCACGACTTTACTAGGATACCCGTGGGAGTCTGGGGGCATTTTCTTGTCTGTGTCCCTTGTGTGTCTAGTGTTGTGTTGTGTGAGGGCCCTTGCCTAGTCCACTCAGCACTGCGCTAGCACGTCTTGCTTTTGTTTTAGGGTCGCCAGGAGAGAGTCAGATGCTTGCGATCTGAGTCTCTCAAGAGAGCACCCTTTCAATTAGAGTAATTTGGCACACAGACTTGGGAACGTCCCTAGGCTAGAGCAGGTGGCTCAGCCCGGGTATCCGAAGCCTATATCCTTCCAGCTAGACCTCTGCCACCTGGCAGATTAACAGCTAGGGGTTTATTATTTCTGTATGCTTGTTATTGTGCCACAGTTTACCGTTTTTGTGAGCATTGTGAGTCAGGGTGTGGCTTAGAGACTCTGTCCGAGCAGGCTTGCCTGACTAAGAGTGAGAAGCACACCTGTATGTGGTTATGTTGCGATTTGCTACCTTTATTTAATTATACCTATGCCATTATACACTGTAGGTCCTATCACTAGTATTTATTCCTGCTTATGAGTTAAGAGTTCTCTAAATCCGTAACGTATTTTCTTTGCTAAGCATCAGATCCTACAGTAGCCGCATGCAGTTTAGAAACCCGCATCTTGTCTACCTGTACGATGTTTTGAGGACTGTTTGCTTTCACCTTCTTTCACGCAGGGGTGATTAGTTGTATTAATTAACGTAACGTTAACCCTTAAAAAGCGGCTCACCACATTAGTCGTTTTTAATAAAGCTGGACTATGTGGCGGCGCTCGACATAGGTCGAGTGGCAATTTCAGCACGTAATGTTGCTGAGAGAGAGAGACAAGTGGTGGCAGGAGACTAGCGAGCGTATGACTGCTCCAGACCACCGCGGCGAACCTACTGACACGAATCTCAGCTCCCTCCTCCCTCTCTCACTCGCTATATATGGAATTGTATCGGGAAAGTGGCTAATTACCTGCTTTTTGCACTCGCGTTGCACGGTTATTGCAAGAAAACTAGCCATCATAAAAGGATCGTTATGGTGTCATTCGAAAGCTCTGTTTATGCCCTTTCAGGGATAGATACTTGTTTTACGTTCTGGGTCTTATTTAGGCATGAAAATGATCACGTAAACAGCCCTATTTTGGCTAAAAACACCCCGCTGGGCGGTACATATAAATAAACCGCATAGGCCGCTAAAGAAGAGTTAAATGTGCTTTCTTCTAGTTTGTTATTAAATTGTTTCTGCAATTTAATTCCGTTATCTATCTTTTCCTTGAAGCTTTAAGTCAACTTAATTGTGTGATCTTTTATATAGCCTGCTTGACTATCAGCAGTCTATAGTGCGTGCACCCTGTAACCGAGTCATAGGATACCTCGTTGTCCAGGCAGGACTCTTGACGGTTTAGGGTGGTTTGATGCCTGGGTTTATAGATAAGGGTTGGATCTAGCGTTTTCCGTTGTTGCTTGTTGCCGCATACCTAGTCCAATAGAAAGAGCCCAGTGTTTATATATCCCAGGACGTAACAGAGATAGGAGTTCACAGTCCGTGATGGAGTTCATCAAAGGTTCAATGTTAAGCCCCCTCCTCTTTATTATGGTCCTGGAGGCACTGTCTAGAGTTTTTAGAGGCGGACTCCAGTGGGAACTGTTTTATGCAGACGATTTAGTCCTGATAGCTGACAATATTGAAGATGCCGAGACAAATTTCAGAAGATGGAGAGAGGGCATGGCGAGCAAGGGTTTAAGAGTCAATATTAACAAAACCAAGGTTATGCATTGTAGATTGAGATGAGGGAATGTGGAAAAGAGTGGTGAATACCCATGAGCAGTGTGTGGAAAGGGTGTGGGCACTAACTCGATTCGATGTAGTATCTGTCGATGTTGGGTAGACCATGGGAGTAAGCGCTGTAATAGAATAAAAGGACCTCTACCGAAGGAAAAGTCAGAAATAGAGAAATTTGAGTGCATAGTGTGCAAAGGCGAGCTTGTGTTACGTGATGATCCTGTGGCTGTGAACTTTGGAAATGAGTCATTGGAGCTGGTGGACAAGTTTTGTTACCTAGGAGATACCATCTCTGCCAGTGGTGGGGCCGAGGTTACCACTGTTGCTAGAACTAAATATGGCTGGGGGAAGTTCAGAGAACTGCTGCCAATTCTGACCATGAAAAGAATGCCTCTCCCCCTGAAGGTTAAGATGTATGCCTCATGTGTTAGAAGTGCAATGATGTATGCCTCAGAAACATGGGCCGTTAAAGTAGAGGATGTCAACAGAATGGAACGTAATGAGATGAGAATGGTGAGATGGATGTGTGGGGCCAGGCTGCAGGATAGAATAACAAATGATGAGTTCAGAAGACGTTTAGGTATAAAAAGTATTAGCGAGGTGATGCGTACAAGTAGACTGGGATGATATGGACATGTGGAGAGAATGGATGACCAAAATTGGGTGAAAAAATGCAGGTCTGTGATTGTGGAGGGAGCTGCACCAAGGGGTGGACCGAGGAAGACCTGGAATCGGACTATACGTGCCGATCTCAAATCCAAAAACTTGACAAGTGAAGCAGCCCTTAACAGGGTTGCCTGGAACGCCGCCATTAGGACAAGAGGCTGAAACTGCATGTATGTGTGGAGCACTCAGTCTTAAAATGTTATGTATGTATGTATGTATCTATTTCCTGGCTGACCCTTCCCAATGGTAGATATATTAGCTCGATTACTCTAGTCTTTTGTGAGTTTAAGAGGTTAATGTTCAAGAGTTTTGGCCTACTTACTTGGAATAGAGTACAGGTCTTCCTCACTATCCGATGCCCTAACTTACGATACAGTATTGTTATAGCTTTTTAGGTGTTTGGGAGACGATTAATATGAAGGGTGCTCCTGGAAGTGTGGTGGGCGGGTTTGTGGTGGTAGAGCTTCACTGCATGCCGAGATCGGAACCTCTCCGGGTGGTCGGGGGAGTGCTGGAGGCACCTTGGTGATCCTTGTCTCTGGGTCTTCTCCTGGATGACCTAGATGTGTGTGAATTTGTGTTTTTATTTTTGTGTGTTCATTGTTTTCTGTTGTGTTGTGTTGTCCCTATTCTTGCTCTGTCTTGAGTCGGCAACCCCCTTAACAAATACAAATACAAATAAAATAAAATAAAATAAAATAAGATAAAAATAGGAAAAGTGGGGATTGGGCCTGAGCATAGAGATAGATAGATAGATAGGGTTTGGGTTTTGGCTGGTCCGTGAATGCATTTCCACTTACCCCATTATATTTTAAGGTTCGCTATACCATGTTTTCTATTTAAGATCGGGTTTTCAGGAACATAACCCAATCATAAATCGAGAGAGAATTGTACAGTACAGTTCAAATTTGTGTGCACTTCAAAATTGCTATACTCAGTTTATAATAGGTAGGCCATTAATTGTGAACCCCTAACCCATTGTCACATAAGGGAGCCCAACTCGCTTTTTTTCTCTTTCTCTCCCTCTTTCTTTGGCTTGTATCCATTCAGCCCCATTCAGCCTATTGTTTTAAGATGTTTACCCCCATCCAGGTGTCAATATTTTCCTGATGGGCGGTAGATAGCCAGCATATAATTATATATATCTTTTGTTTACAGCAAGCTAAATTTGTAAATTTTTCGATAGAAAAATGTCTCCGGCAAAGCCGGATTTCTCCATACAATGCTGGTTCACTATCGCTCGCCAGGAAGAAATCGACACCTGGAGGGGATAAACGTCTTAAAACAATTGGCTGAATGGGGCCGAATGGATACAAGCCAGAAAAAGAGAGAAAAGGAGAGAAAGATACAAAAAAAAAGGTGACCCCCCTTAACTCTCTGAGTATTGATGACGCACTTCTGTTCTGTTTTCTGGCTATTGTTATTAGAAGGTCTACCACTACGGGATAGTTTTGTATCCCATGTAGGCTACTAGGTACTGTACTAGGAACTACAGTATACTCTGTTTATTTTCAACTCAAGGTAAATTGCAAAGTTCCCATCAAGATTTCTCAGTTATTTTGAAGATTTTGTAGTGAAATATGGTGTTAATTATACAAACTTGGTCTTAATATGATGCAGAGACATAGAAGTTCCATAGTTTTCCATTAAGTATCGAGAAATAAGCTGCTAAGGGATTCAATTTACTGTCAGATGGAAAGAAGCGAACTACAGTTGGCCCTCGGGTAACCTGGTAATTTGTCCTGCCATGACACCGTGTTACGCAAAGCATAGGTTATATAGGAATTAAGCCATTTCGTTCTAGCAACTTGCCCAAAGTCCCCTTTTTGAGCATTCTCCGCCCTAAAACCTACCACAAATCACTCAAAATACCGACCAAGCAACACTCAACCATACTTCATATGCCATATGCATAAAAATATGATAGCAAAAGGGCAACAAAAAGGTAGGTAAGGGTGGCCTAGAGGGGTGGGCTGGCACATAAAATGCACTTGGACCGCTCGGTTTTGTCCGCCTAAGCATGGGTGGGAAGGGAAACTAAGTCAGTGGCGTTCCCCGAGCCAAGGCAAATTGTGTTAGAGCAAGAAAAATACCATGTTACAGGTGACTCATCACATTTGAGGTACCCGTGTTAGAACAAAACCGCTTTGTGAAAAACCGTGTTACCCGAGGGTCCACTGTATAGTACTAGTTTGTAGGTCAGGGTTAGTTTTGTATCCCACTTACTGAATACTGGGTACTAGGAACTAGTACAGTACTAGCTGGTAGGACAAAGTTAGTTTTGAATCCCACCTACTGGGTACTAGGAACCTGCACTATAGTCTATTCACAGTAAGTAGGCAAGAAATCATGACCTAACTTCTGTAACTCAAACACTACTAGCGTAATCGAGCTAATATTTCTACTATTTGGGAAGAGTCAGTCAATGAATAGATGTGGAAATGTACAGCCAATTTGCTCTAGCCCTTTTTGAGTTACAGAGGATAAAGTTTATGATTTCTCGCCTACTTACAGCAAATAGACTAAAGCTGGTAAGTAAGGGTTAGTTTTGTATACCACCTACTAGGTCTAGGTTAGATTAGGTAGTACAGTAGTTGTTGTGGGATGGATGTAGTTTTCGGGTGTACGGTTGTCATGTTTACATAGGGCGATCGCCGCGGTGAACTTCACGTCTATTTTAACAGCAATTTTTTCCGGTTATTTGCCCCCTTGACAATATATATGACGATGACAATATATCATGGGGGGTGAGGGGGGGCAAAGCCTCCGCTCAACATATAACTGTATCCAATGGCATTAGAAATAGACGGGAACATAATAGCAAACGTCCGATGTCACCGCTGCTACCGTCATGTTTACATTTGTCGATCGCCATAGTTAAGTTCGCGTCTATTTTGACGGCAATTATTTTTGTTATTTGCCCCCTGCTGGCAATATATATGATGATGAACAATATGTGAATGCCCCCTCAACATATTATTGTATCGAAAGGCAGTAAAAATAAACGGGAACATGATGACAAACGTCCACTACCGCTCCGCATAGTGTAAACAAGGGTGGCGGTACGCCCGCACTTAACATTCTTGCCGTTGTTGTTTCCTAGGCTGCCTGGCCGAACAGCCCCGGGTTAGATTTTTTTTTTTTTTTTTTTTCCTTTATTTTTTGAGGGAGGGAGGGAGACAAAAGGCAGAACTGCCTTTAGCGAGTGCCTCCCCCAGGGTTGAGAGAGTGACAGTTCCAAAATCAAGGGACGTTCGAGCCAAAATGCCTGGACACGCGGAGTTTGAAGCAATTTAAGTCATAGGAAGAGTGAAAGATTGATTCTGGGAGAGAGTGCAGCAGTTGAATAGAAGAAAGACTGAGAATAGCGTTATACTCTTGGGTTGGAGAGTTGAACAGAGTAGGGATGGGATTGTGTTGCAAGACGGGTACTATGTACCCTACGTAGAGGAGGTGGTATACACTGGGAAAGCTCTGAGGAACACTGATTATTGTAGTAGCGATAGAATAGCATGAGAGATGCTACATTGCGGCGAAGAGAGAGAGATTGCAGAGAGTTGGTGAGAGGACGGGAGTTAATATTAAGAAAGGCTTTCCTTTCTACTTTGTCTAGGAGTGTGGTGTGAGAGGATCCTCCCCACACATGTGAACAATACTCAATACAAGGACGCACAGTGCCCCTGTACAGAACCAGAAGCTGCGCTGGGGTAAACAAAAATTTGAGGCGGTTGAGCACACCCAGCTTCTGAGAGTCTGCCTTAGCAAGATTGGTAATATGGTCCTTCCATGTGAGAGCAGAAGAAAAGGACACACCGAGAATATTGAGAGAAGATGATGGATTGATTTTTGTATTGTTGAAGTTTAATGGATAGTTCTCTGGAAGTTTCGAACGGGTAGTAAAATGAAGAAATTAGGTTTTGGAAGCATTAAAGGTAACAAGGTATCTTTTGCCGGTCAGTCATCTAGCATCAGAAACTTTCCAAACGGAGTCCCACAAGGATTCGTCCTATCGCCCGCATTCTTCAATCTGTACATGCACGATATAACTACACCCAATACACACCAAATAAACTTAGCCTCCTATGCAGACGACATAATACTCACATGCACACACCATGAATCAAACACATAAGTTGCACAGATGGAGCCAAACCTGGAAAATGAGTTTCAATGTAGAAAAGTGTCATGTTTTGGAAGTGGGTACAAGTGAGATAAGGCTAAGCTGGGAGTACAAATTAGGAATTGAAATAATCGGCAAAACATGGCATGAGAAGGACCTTGGAGTGATAATACAAGATGATCTATCGCCGGAGAAGCTTATTAACATGATCATTGGAGGAGCATATGAAATAATAACCAATATGAGAGTGGCATTTAACTATTTGGACGAAGAAATGTTAAGAAAACTGATAATAACTATGATAAGACCAAGATTAGAATATGCAGCAGTGATATGGTCACCACATTTGAAAAAACACATAAACAAATTAGAGAAAGTCCAAAGGATAGCAACGAAGATGATCTCAAGATTGAAGGAGTTGACATATGAGGAAAGACTTAAGACACTACAACTGCCTACCTTGAAAGATGGCATCAACACAAAGAAACACGAACTCTCACACTTCATCAAACAACACAACATACACATTGCCATCTTACAAGAAACAAAACTCCGCAAAACACAAAAAACACCCACATTTCATAATTTCACCACCATCAGACAAGACCGGGCTGTCGGCGGGGGCGGTGGACTCATCACCCTGGTACACAAAGAAATATCATACATAGTAACCAGTGTACAAACCAAATCCCTCCTCCCCCCAAATGATAACACAACAGAAATACAGTCAATTCAAATACGCACTGGCAACAACTCCAACATAACCATCATAAACACATACATCCCTCCCCAAACATCCCCTACAGTACCAAATGAATACAGACCACACTTACAACACATCACAAACACCCCACACACCCCACACATCATCCTGGGTGGTGACTTCAACGCCAAGACGTCGGCCTGGTTTGTCGACAACCCCGACACAGACAGAGGGCTGGTACTACAAAACCAAACCGATAACCTCATGATCCTTAACGACATCCATCAACATACCCATATTCCTCACCAAGCCCTCTATAACCCATCATCTCCAGACATCACCTTTTGCTCCCCAGAACTCGCCCCCACAACATCCTGGAGGGTGGTCAGAACCTTAGGCTCTGACCACCTCCCGATCATTATCACCACCAAAACCAGACTCACCTCAGCTAGCCACAAACACACATACACCAATTATAAAAGAGCTAACTGGGAAGCATTCACAAATGAGACAGAACAACACTTCACAACTCTAAACAGTACACCCATCACTAACATCAACAATGCTGTACACATACTCAATAAAACTATCCAAAACGCTGACAAGGAACACATTCCAAGAGGTAACAGAAGAAGACACAACCCCAACTTCACACCAGAAATTCAAAACCTCATCAGACAACGCGACATACTGAAACACTCCCCAGCACCCCACACACAAGACATCACACAACAAATTCAAGCACTCAACACCCAAACTAACAACAAAATACAAGAACAACAAAAACTAAATTGGAATAACTTCCTACAAACACTTGATCACAAAACAAACCCCAAAAAACTCTACAAAACACTAAACAGCATCACACTTTCCAACAGCAACACAACACAATCACATGCTGCAATCACAACAACAGACTCTACTCCTTCATGTAAACAACAAGCAAACACTCTCATCAATCACTTCTCACATGTCAGCCACCTAAAACCTCACAAAGACGACCGACGTGTCATCCGACGTAAGAGACAATTCCCCACAGACCCTGACTATACACCCTTCACCAATCACCAGACAAAGCATATCATCAACAATCTCAAGCACTCACCCGCCTGTGGCCTAGACAACATAAGCAACATACACCTCAGACACCTGGGACCACAAGGCATACAAGCACTCACTAACATATCAAACTACAGCTATTCACACAACACAATACCAGACATTTGGAAGCATGGTATCATCATCACATTCCCCAAACCCAACAAAGACCCCTCGCTACCCTCCTCGCACCGCCCCATCACATTCCTTTGCTCCCCCTCCAAAGTCATGGAACGCCTAGTATTACAACTAATTACACCTGACCTACCCCTAGCTCCAACACAACATGGCTTTAGGCCACTGCACTCCACAAACACTCTTCTCACAGACCTTACACAAAGAGCTTTCGACGGCATCAACTCAGCTAGACCACCACACAGATCACTATTAGCCACACTCGACATTAGTAAAGCCTTCGATGCCATCCCCCGCCACAACCTAACAAACAAAGTCTACAACACAAACATGCACAACAACACAAAAAGGTGGCTGGCCAACTTCCTAGCAGGCAGATGTGCACACGTATCTTTTGCCGGTCAGTCATCTAAAATCAGAAACTTTCCAAACGGAGTCCCACAAGGATCCGTCCTATCGCCCGCACTCTTCAATCTGTACATGCACGATATAACTACACCCAATACGCCCCAAATAAACTTAGCCTCCTATGCAGATGACATAACACTCACATGCACACACCATGACCCAAAAAGAGCAACAGATCTCCTTCAACCCTATCTCAACACACTACATGGCTGGTGCACTACAAACAGACTTAATCTAGCCCCAGCCAAATCCACCGCAACCCTGCTCACAAGTTGGACAGGAGAACACGAATACATCCCTCAACTCACCATAAAAAACACACCCCTAACACATACACACACACCCAAAATCCTAGGAGTAACATATGATACTCATATGACATTCAAACAGCATACCACAAACATTAAAAAGAAACTGACACCCAGACTTAACGCCCTCAGGTCACTTGCTCACACAAAATTTGGACACAACAAAGAAACTACCACCACAGTATATAAACAATACATAAGATCAGTGATGGAATACGCAAGCCCAGCCTGGGCTTCTAACGTAGCTGAAACACATCTTAAGACTTTACAGACTATTCAAAACAAAGCCCTGAAGATCATTACAGGCTGCACAGCTACTGCACCCACAGATCACCTACATCAAGAAACCAAAATCCTCAAAGTCAAAGACCATCTGGACATGAGAGGCACTCAATTCCTGGCAGCAGCCTCCACGAACCAAGACCACCCACTAAACTACATGGCAACACACCCACAGACACCATGAAATATCAAAACAACACCCAGCACACGGTATCACACACAATTATTGTCCTCTCTCCCTCCCTGCCCACCCCGAATCAACTTCCAGAAGCACATCCATACTCATATCTCTCACCGATCCATCCGCTCACTCACAGACAACACGCAGCTGCATGCACGACCACCCGAAATCCATCCTTCCGAATCCTCCCTTCCTCGCGAGGACAGAGTCCACCTGGCCAGGCTGAGATGCGGACACCATCCAGCTCTCCTGAGCTATCAGAAGAGACTGGATGACTCTGTTGTCGACTCCTGCCCGGGATGTAACACAGCACCCCATACCATTAAACACATCATAGAAGACTGCATTTCACACAACCACTTACGCCAACAACACAATCTACACTCAATGAGAGCTCTGTGGGAAAGCCCGATCGTGGCCAAGGCCTTCCTCAGGGACTCGGGCTGTTCGGCCAGGCAGATTAGGGAACAACAACAACAACAACAACCTTGAAAGAGAGAAGGGAACGAGGCGACTTAATAACGATGTTCAAGGGAGTAAAAAGTTTGGAACGAGTAGATAGGGAAGATCTATTCGTGAGGGATGATGGAAGGACAAGAGGACATGAGTTTAAACTGAGGAAGGGCAGATGTCGTAAAGACACAAAGAAATTCAGCTTCCCATATAGAAGTATAGAGACTTGGAACAATTTGGAGGAGGAGGTGGTGAGAGCGAAGAACATTAACATGTTCAAATCTAGGTTGGATAAAAGTAAATATGGAAATAGACAACATAGGCTATGATATGTTAGTCCAAAATACTGGGAATTGGGAATATCCATTACGATACTTGTCTAAGTAAAATGGATTGATTATAAAGTAACTAAGACAGGACAACACGAGTGCTGCTCAAATCCTGTAAGCTACAAATGGGTAAACATATAGGTAAATAAATACAGCAACAGGTCTCCTTCAACCCTATCTCAACACACTACATGGCTGGTACACTACAAACAGACTTAATCTAGCCCCAGCCAAGTCCACCGCACCCCTGCTCACAAGCTGGAAAGGAGAACACGAATAAAACACACCATAAACAATTAACACACCCCTAACACATACACACTCACCCAAAATCCAAGGAGTAACATATGATACTCATATGACATTCAAACAGCACACCACAAACACAAAAAATAAACTGACACCCAGACTTAACGCCCTCAGGTCACTTGCTCACGCAAAATTTGGACACAACAAAGAAATCACCACCACAGTTTATAAACAATACATAAGATCGGTGATGGAATACGCAAGCCCAGCCTGGGCTTCTAACCTAGCTGAAACACATCATAAGACCTTACAGACTATTCAAAACAAAGCCCTAAAAATCATTACAAGCTACTACACCCACAGATCACCTACATCAAGAAACCAAAATCCTTAAAGTCAAAGACCATCTTGACATGAGAGGCACTCAATTCCTGGCAGCAGCCTCCATGAACCAAAACCACCCACTACACTACATGGCAACACACCCACAGACACCAAGAAATATCAAAACAACACCCAGCACACTGTATCACACACAAATACTGTCCTCTCTCCCTCCCTGCCCACCCCAAACCAACTTCCAGAAGCACATCCATACTCATATCTCTCGCCGATCCATCCACTCACTCATAGACAACACGCAGCTGCAAGCACGACCTCCCGAAATCCATCCTTCCGAATCCTCCCTTCCTCGTGAGGACAGAGTCTACCTGGCCAGGCTGAGATGCGGACACCATCCAGCTCTTCTGAGCTATCAGAAGAGGCTGGATGACTCTGTCGTCGACACCTGCCTGGGATGTAACACAGCACCCCATACCATTAAACACATCATAGAAGACTGCATTTCACTCAACCACTTACGCCAACAACACAATCTACACTCAATGAGAGCTCTGTGGGAAAGCCCGATCGTGGCCATGGCCTTCCTCAGGGACTCGGGGCTGTTCGGCCAGGCAGCTTAGGGAACAACAACAACAACAACAAGGTTTTCGCTGCAGCAATTGGAAATAGTAGTTAGATCAGATGATAATTATGCAGACGATTTAGTCCTAATAGCTGACAATATACAAGATGCTGAGGCGAAATTCAGAAGATGGAGAGAGGGCATGAAGAGCAAGGGTTTAAGAGTCAATATTAACAAAACCAAGGTTATGCATTGTAGATTGAGACGAGGCAATGTGGAAAAGAGTGGTGAACACCCATGTGCAGTGTGTGGAAAGGGTGTGGGCTCTAACTCGATTCAATGTAGCATCTGTCGACGCTGGGTGCACCATGGGAGTAAGCACTCTAGTAGAACCCCTAGTAGGATGCCGAAGGATAAGTCAGAAATAGAGAAATGTAAGTGCGTAGTGTGCAAATGCGAGCTTGTGTTAAGTGATGATCCTGTGGCTGTGAATTTTGGAAATAAGTCATTGGAGCTGGTGGACAAGTTTTGTTACCTAGGAGATGCCATCTCTGCCGGTGGTTCGGCAGAGGCTGCCTCTGTCAATAGAATTAGATGTGGCTGGGGGAAGTTCAGAGAACTGCTGCCAATTCTGACCATGAAAAGAATGCCTCTCCCCCTGAAGAGAAAGGTGTATGCCTCATGTGTTAGAAGTGCAATGATGGATGCCTCAGAAAAATGGGCCGTTAAAGTAGAGGATGTCAACAGAATGGAACGTAATGAGATGAGAATGGTGAGATGGATGTGTGGGGCCAGGCTGCAAGATAGAATAACAAATGTTGAGCTGAGGATAAGTTTAGGTATAAAGAGTACAGTATTAGCGAGGTGATGCATACAAGTAGACTGGGATGGTATGGACATGTGGAGAGGATAGATGAAAAAATATGAGAGAAAAAATGCAGGTCTGTGATTGTGGACGGAGCTGCACCAAGGGGTGGACCGAGGAACACCTGGGATCGCACAATACGTGCCGATCTCAAATCCAAAAACTTGACAAGTGAAGCAGCCCTTAACCCGGAAATGGCGAGAACACTCTTAAGAAGTTTTACTGGGCGACGGCGAGAAAGCTCTTAAGAGGGAAGGCCTTAAAAAAAACGTTTAAAAGGCCCCAGTAGCACTTAAAACATTTTTCTTTTTTTTTCCCCTCCATACCTCATTATAGGTTTGAGTCCCGAAGGGAAGAAGGAAAACCTAATATTTAGTAGTGGCCCCGGAATCATTGACGATGCGCCTTACGTAGGTAATGGCCAATCTTTGAACTCTAGCTTGCTGTTCAAAATTCCCGCCCGGGGAGAACTCAAAATATGATTGCCTTACATCGTGAGCGAAACGCTCTTAATAACCACTCACGGACTCGTCCTTATGATGTGGGTACCACTACTAGAAAAACTAGTAAAATAAATAAAGAATAAAAATAAAAATTAAACTTGACCTAGCTTTGCGCTTTCCATGCGTCTGCTTTTGGGTACAGCTCGCCATCTTGTTCGCAGCGAGTGTTCACTCTTAATCTGACATATCGAGACTCTCAAAAATGTAGCAGATGAATGGGAAGGGGACGGAAGGGAGGGCCAAAACCTTCAATGATTCCGGGGCCACTACTAAATATTAGGTTTTCCTTCTTCCCTTCCGGACTCAAACCTATAATTTATTAGTGGCCCCTTCATCAGTGACGATGTGCCTTAATTCTCAAGACTGGAGGGGGGACATTCATCATAAACATCGCATACCACTAATAAACCAGGTAAGGTCCAAGTAAACATGTACTAATCAGGTCAGTTTAATATCAAAGAAAATATAAAAGAGGGTTACAGGCGGCGTTTCTTAAAGGAAGCCTGTGATGTTAGCACCTTTAAGTTTGATAGAACAGTTGGTGTAACACAAGAATAAACTATTCATTTAGCTTATATATCCCAGGGTAAATGAAACATTCATTATCACCCAAATGTGTTAATATGTAGGCCTACATATTTATGGCCTTAGGTACTGTATTACCAAAATATTTGTACTCTTACTCTAAATCTAATCCCTGAGATTATTGAGTATATTGGAAACCCTATTGCATCCATAGTGTTTAACCTAAAAAATAAGAAATGTTCCTGAGTAGGCTTACTTTAGCCTAAGGAACGGATTATCACATGAACTTAATACTCGTTATATTTTGTCTCACTTCAGAGGCAGGAGGAGTCCTTAGCTAGGATACTCCCGGGGGGGGGCCCCTTTTTACATCACAAAATTAGCTTAAAACTAGACTTTCTGCCTTAATGCTACACATGTACAAGAAGGTTTCATGAGATTGACGGACAGGTAATGTGTGAGGAAGGTTTGATTTGATGACCACAATTGGGTCTGTTGAATATTTCTAGGGAGTAATTATGGAGGAATCGATGTGATGCCGCCCATTTACGGATATCGTGTGATCTCGCCAACACGCCCGGATTACTCTCTCGAATGACTTCCAATAATAACGCAGCTAGCCGGCGTTTTTGTAACCGAATACCTGTCCATGAAACTTAGAGGGCTCCCGCCTGTGAGGGCCGGGAAGCCCGCATAAATAGTATGGGTGACTGCACTGGACACAGTAAATGGTGCCTGTCACCCTGTTTGAGAGCCAGAATTTCGAACTCTGTAAATACGGACTGCCACATGAGTTTGTAAATTTCATTAATCGATTTTAGGAGTATGGTTGGTTGTTGGAAGGAACATAATACATGATTATAATGTTCATTCTTAGCAATGAGGTTAGGAGCAGGAGCAATATGTACACCCATGTTGCGCCTTGAAAGTCTTAGACAGTTTGGCTCCGAACTCATCGCCGTCAACTCAGGCACCCTGTCACTCGTAGCCAGTGCCATCAGAAAAAATTGCCTTTTTAAGTATTAGTTCGCAGGGAGGATCCTTGCAATATTTACGGGACTGCAGCATCTCAAGGGCCAGATCAAGAGACCAGGTGGGTGTGAGTTGACGAGGAGGAGGGCGAAGCTTGAAGCAAGACCTCATGAAACCCTTTTCCTCCACCTCCGGTACAGACAAACCAGTTAAATCTAAAAATGGTGTCCTAATTGCTGTGAGGTGATTCCTTAATGTGACAACTGACAACTTTTGAACATCGAATAGGTAATTTAAATAATTAAACACCAGAGCCACCGAGGACTGTTGTTGACCAGTTTCTACAACCCAGGTAGTAAATGACTTCCAGTATGATTGGTACTGTCGTCGTGTTGATGGAGCATCCTGATTAATCAACTTGTGAGTCACTGTTTCCCCAAACTGGCCTAGCCACTTGGCCTTCTGAATATCCACAAGGCAAAAGTCAGCGAGGTCTTGAGGTTTCCAATTGTCTCTAAGTGGAAGTACGAGATCGGGAGCGACACAGGGTTCTCGCACCACATCTTTAATTGGTTGTACCACACTTGAGCCGGCCACAAGGGCGCTATCATCGAGACCATGCCCCGATAATCCCGTAGTTTGTGAACTACTTTGCACATTAAGAATGCGTCTGGAGATGGAAACAGATAAATGGAGCTCCATTTGTTCCACTTTACCAGAAATGCGTCCGGACCCCCCGCCGGAGTGAGATTCCGGCGTGTGAGGTACTGGGGCAGCCTGTGGCATGCTTCTGACGCGAACAAATATACTTGTGGATGGTAGGGCTCTGCAATCAGCTTTTGAAAGATGTTTTGTCTGAGAGCCCATTCTACTTGAGTGCTCTGTCTCCGGAACAGAGCATCCGCCCATACATTTGCCACGCCAGGCAGATACGTTGCGTGAAGATAAATCCCGAGCCTCGCGGCTAGACGAATTATCTTTTCCGACAACCCTTGTAACACTCTTGATCTTACTGACCCTTGCTTTTGAATGCATGTCACTGCAGTCAAATTGTCCATTCTGAAGGCTTGGGACTTTCCCACCTGGCTCATGCCGTGCTCCTGTAAAAAGAATAGTGGGACTAGCAACTCCTTGGCATTGATATGAAGATGATTTAAAGTTGACCATCGACCCTGACCCTGATAGCCTACGTTTGATTGGTAACCCCATCCCAGGGTTCCTGACTCGTCTGTATTTACCCAAACCATCGGAGTTGGAGCTGTCCAAGCCAAGGAGGAGTGAATTACTTCTGGCTTCGCTCAAGGCGCCAGGAGGTTGTGGATTAAAGTTGGAATTGTCCTTAGTGTTTCCGCCGGTGAAAGTGTAAAACACTTGTTTCCTTCCAAGATAATTCTTTCGACCTTCAGATGACCTAACAGTACTGTCAGCTGTATCCAATTGAGTGAGCCCGCCCGAGATTCCCAGAACTTCCTCGTTGTCGTCCGCGAATGTAGAAACCGGAAAAGTTTCCTGCGAACTCTCTGACGGTTGTCCACACTCTGAATCAGAGTTAGTAACTCGGTATCCCAGATAAGGCCCACCCACTGGATTTGCTTGGTGGGGAGGAGAGATGACTTTCTTAAGTTTACCCTGAACCCGAAGGTCTTTACATGGTCTAATACTAATTGAACATGATGAAGGCGCATTATCTTGGATAGGGCTATCACTAGCCAATCGTCTAGGTACCATAAAATCATGATTCCCTGTTTGAGTAATGGTAGCAACGCCTGTCGTACTAGTTTTGTGAAAAACTCGGGGTGCTAGATATAATCCAAAGGGCATTCTCTGAAAGAATTTTCTGACGGAATTTTGAATTGGTTTGATTCCCCTTGTGTAAGGCTAGAAACCTCTGAGAACGTTTGTTGATTGGGACATGCTAATAGGCATCTTTCAGATCTATTGAGCACATCCAACCCTGCAGCGGGAGTGACTACCTGATCTGATTCACTGTCAGCATCCTGAATGACTGATTGTGAATGTGGGTGTTGAGATATGAGAGGTCGATCACCGGCCTCATCTGAACACTGTCCCTCTTTGGCACCAAAAACAACCGGGATATGAACACTGGCATTGACGTCGGACTGGGGATTATGATCTGCTTTTGTGCCATCTCTTTGATAATGGATCCCGCCTTCAATGAAACATGATTGAATTCTGTGGGGACACGTAAACGGGGTCGCCGGGACCAACGCCACGAGAGACCTTTGCGGACTACTGTCCTTGCCCATGTTTGTCGGGGCCATGCCCGAAAATAATCTCTGAAGTTGCCAGTCACATGACTGGTCTTGTCCGGCAGTACTACTCTCGGATCCGTCTCGCCTTGCCTTGGCACTGAGAGTGAGAGAGTCCTGTGGTGTGTCTCAGATCTTGGAGGAGGAATGTGACTCTGACTTTGGCACGGGGGGATGAGAGGTCTTGCTACCATCGCTACTGGGTTTACCCCTATGTTGGTCCCGAAACCACCTCCCTCTACCCCTGAGGTTACCGTGCCCTTTAGGTGCCCCTGTATGAGCAGGAGTTGTGAAAGTCTTGGCTGATTGATTGAACTGTGACTGACCACGAAAGGAACTCTTAGTTCTGAAGTTTTGTTTAGCTGCCTGCTCACCCTTGAATTTAGTAGTGGTGGCAGGTTCTTGGTCTAGGAGGAAATTAACTGTTCTCCATACTTCGTTAGAGACTAAGGTAGCTGTAAAGATATTGAATAAGAGTAATTATCTCTCTCTGGCTCGCTCGCTTTCCCTCTCTCGTGCGCTCTGTCTCTCTCTGGCTCCCTTTCTCTCTTCCTCATCCGTATATGTAATTCTCATTATTATTTTCTCTAACTAATCCCTCTATTTCATTTATTTGCTTGTAATATTTCTGTATTATTATATCTTTTTCACTCTCTTTCTTCAGTTCAGTTTCTGTATTCTCTCTCTTTCTCTTCCTCATCCGTATATGTAATTCTCATTATTATTTTCTCTAACTAATCCCTCTATTTCATTTATTTGCTTGTAATATTTCTGTATTATTATATCTTTTTCACTCTCTTTCTTCAGTTCAGTTTCTGTATTCTCTCTCTTTCTCTTCCTCATCCGTATATGTAATTCTCATTATTATATTCTCTAATCCCTCTTTCTTTATTTGCTTGTAATATTTCTGTATTATTATATCTTTTTCACTCTTTCTTCAGTTCAGTTTCTGCATTCTCTCTCTCTCTCTCTGTTTCGCTTGCTTTGCAGGATTTTTTTTTGTGTTTGTATATATAATATTATTTAAACACATTTGCAAATCACCCTGTTCCCCACAATCATATAATGCCGAGCACAAATATTCAATCTTTCGTTGTTTGTATTACCGTAAGAAATATACCGAACGCCTGAAATAATACGCAACTAAAATGCTTGCAATCAAACTCTCAAGCAATTTCAAGGTCACATGCAATGTACCGTACACCCTGGTTACCGTAAGAAATGTACCGAACGCCTGAAATAATACGCAAATAAAATGCTTGCAATCAAACTCTCAATCAATGTCAAGGTCACATGCAATTATAAAAAGGTATATTGTAGACCACAATCTTCGCCAAGCTTCGTTGTTGCTTGTATTATCGTGAGAAATGTACCGTACACCCTGGGTAGCTGGGTAGCGTGAGAAATGTACCGAACGCCTGAAATAATACGCTATAAAATGCTTGCAATCAAACTTTCAAGCAATTACAAGGTCACATGCAATTATAAAAAGGTATATTGTAGACCACAATCTTCGCCAAGCTTCGTTGTTGCTTGTATTATCGTGAGAAATGTACCGTACACCCTGGTTATCGTGAGAAATTTACCGAACGCCTGAAAATAATATGCTATAAAATGCTTGCAATCTAACTTTCAAGCAATTACAAGGTCACATGCAATTATAAAAAGGTATATTGTATACCACAATCTTCGCCAAGCTTCGTTGTTGCTTGTATTATCATGAGAAATGTACCGTACACCCTGGTTATCGTGAGAAATTTACTGAACGCCTGAAATAATACGCTATAAAATGCTTGCAATCAAACTTTCAAGCAATTATAAAATGTAAATTGTACTTACCAACACCCACACCAGTATGTTCTTCGTCAGGAACGTTTCCATTTTGCTCAACGTCCTGTGCAACATCAACCACAACATTTGCGACACGCAAATTATGCTTGGGGTGAAAGCCTATGATCGGCATATTTTCGTCTTCCGAGTCATCCACACTATCAAAACTCTCACCCAGACCTTCCATGGTGTCATTCAACAGCCTATTAGAAAGTTCTGAAAGTTCATCATGATATCTAGGTCCTGGGCGGTGAGCGGGGCGTGATGAGTAGGGTGGCGCGACGCACTAGGGGTGGCGGCCACCGAATCGGACACGGGCAAATCTTGACCTTCCATTACGGCTGCTTGAGGGTTACTGAGTCATGGTCACGCAGTGGGGATGTGTGGGTGGGACCTTGTAGTACACCGCCTGACCACCAGGTTTCGCTTTCCACCTAAATTAGGGCGGGAATACGCCCACGGACTTAAGTCGGGCCCCGCCACATAGTCCAATTTTTTGTATACGGACTTAAGTCGGGCCCCGCTAAATAAGGGTTAAGATGATTTGTGTCATCAAAGGTTTCATAATATGCCATTGGGAGTGTTTACCTTAACCCGTCCAATCCTAGCGATGGCTACCAGACGTCAGTAGATAAGTCACTCCCCCGTCCCATCGACGGCTGGGAGCCGTCAGTAGTATACTTTCCTTGTAACTGCCAGTATCAGGCAGTGCCTGGTACCATGACAATTTGAGCACTGCTCTCGATATGGCAACACTTCTCAGAGTATATCCTAACCTCTGCTGGCTGGGAGAGCCAGTATTCTTTCATCTCTTGAGGTGGAAAGTTGTTCTATCCTGTCATTTTGGTCATATTGCTTGGGACTGGGGGGGACTATTATTACTGTACCCTATGGTACAGTAGGGGTTAAGGGGAAAGGGTTAATTTTTTGGTCGATTAATACATATATTTATTGTTGTTTTAATTTCCTTCCTAGAACTCCATCAAACTTTAAAAACACATCCATTAGAACCTCATTCTAGATTAATTTGTGCATTTTTTGGTAGAAAAATGTTCCGGCCGAAGGCCGGTTCTTTCAAAATTTAAGGATCATTATCGTTCGCAAGGAAAAAAATCAACACCTAAATAGAACGAAAAGGTCTTAATATTGGCTAAGCAATGGGGCGAAAGGTCTTAACATCGACAAACGAATGTGGCAAACATATTAAAATCTGAAAACTAATGGGGCTAAACATGAGGGAGAAGGGGATCTAGAAAAAATAATGATGTGACGTATTTTTTTTTTCACTACTTAAGGACACTAAAGATTGAGAGGGAGGAGATAGTTGCTTTTTCTGGGCCCCCTTCTCCCTCGTGTTTAGCACCTCTAGTTTTCTGATTTTAAGACGCTTGACCCATTAGTTTGGCGATTTAAAGACTCTACGGCCCATTTCTTTGTCAATATTAAGACCTTTCGTGCCAACACAATCCAACCCCTGCTCTGTGCAACTCTCCAGCCTAAGAGTCAAACGTTACTCTGTCTTTCTTCTATTCAACAGCTGACTTCTGGAACTCTCTGCCAGAATCAGTCTTTCCCTCTTCCTATGACTTAAATTGCTTCAACTCCGTGTGTCCAGACTTTTTGGCTCGACGTCCCTTGATTTTGGCCGTGTCACTCTTTCAACTCTGGGGGAGGCACTTGCTACAGGCAATTCTGTTTTTTGTCTCTCTCTCACAAAAACAAAAAATAGGTGTCAATTTTGTTCCTGGCGAGCGATAGAGAGCCAATAAGTTTAGGAGGAAACGGTCTTCGACCGGGACATGTTTATACCGAAAACAAAATACACATTAATCTTAAAAAGGGGTCTAGGGGGTATATATATATTGTTTATACTAGATGGATTTCTAGCGAGGAAGCTAAATAAACAAAACATTAATAAAAAGTAGACGACAAAATAACCACCACCCCTGAATCCCTCCAGTTCCGGTGCAGTCCTTTTAACTTTATTTAGGCTTATGTTGCAGGATTGTATTCAGCTGAAAAAGGTCCTCCAGCAATATACATCCTTCGAACTATCTCACTAAGGTCCTCCAGCAATATACATCCTTGGAACTATCTCACTAAGGTCCTCCAGCAATATACATCCTTCGAACTATCTCACTAAGGTCCTCCAGCAATATACATCCTTCGAACTATATCACTAAGGTCCTCCAGCAATATACATCCTTCGAACTATCTCACTAAGGTCCTCCAGCAATATACATCCTTCGAACTATCTCACTAAGGTCCTCCAGCAATATACATCCTTGGAACTATCTCACTAAGGTCCTCCAGCAATATACATCCTTCGAACTATCTCACTAAGGTCCTCCAGCAATATACATCCTTCGAACTATCTCACTAAGGTCCTCCAGCAATATACATCCTTCGAACTATCTCACTAAGGTCCTCCAGCAATATACATCCTTCGAACTATCTCACTAAGGTCCTCCAGCAATATACATCCTTGGAACTATCTCACTAAGGTCCTCCAGCAATATACATCCTTCGAACTATCTCACTAAGGTCCTCCAGCAATATGCATCCTTCGAACTATCTCACTAAGGTCCTCCAGCAATATACATCCTTGGAACTATCTCACTAAGGTCCTCCAGCAATATACATCCTTCGAACTATCTCACTAAGGTCATTGTACTACCACGAATTCATCTTATACTGCACAAATTCGTCTAAATACAGCTAGAGTCAAATTAGAGAGACGTCCCTGGTATTAAGAGGTTAAGGTGTTGGCCTTCAGAACCTGCCCACCCTCGAGCATATTGTAAAGTTGTCCTAGTGTGTGTGTGTGTATGTGTGTGTGTGTATGTGTGTGTGTGTGTGTTGTGTGTTGCTAGGGAGGATGTGTGTGTGTGTGTGTGTATGAGTATGATTGTGTGTGTGTTGTTCGAGTGTGTGTGTGTGTGTGTATGGTCCGGATTGACACTAAAGGGGTTTAGGAGTTGTTGCTTTTATTGGTGTGTGTGTGTGTGTGTGTGTGTGTGTGTGTTGCTAGGGAGGGTGTGTGTGTGTGTGTGTGTGGTCTGGATTAGCACTAAAGGGGTTTATGATTTGTTGCTTTTATTGGTGTGTGTGTGTGTGTGTGTGTATGTGTGTTGCTTTCATTGGTGTGTGTGTGTGTGGGGGGGGGGGTCTGGATTAGCACTAAAGGGGTATATCATGTGTTGCTTTCATTGGTGTGTGGTGTGTGTGTGGGTGTGTGTGTGTAAGGAGAACAAACTACACTCATTGGAATAAATAGAGGAAGGATCATGATATGTGTGTTTGTGTGTGTGTGTGTGTGTGTGTGTGTGTGTGCGTTGCCAGGGAGGGTGTCCCTGTGTTTGCTGTGTGATAGCAAACAGTTGAGCAGCAGCTGTTGTGAAGGTAACATCTCTCACTCTCTCTCTCTCTCTCTCATCAATTCATATTTAGGCAAATGCTGCACATATAATAGACTCCTTACATACACATACACATACACACATTACCATTCATATGTTAATTGTTTACATTGATTTGCTACATTTATAACCCAATACGTTATGGCTGCAGCCCTTATGCTAAAGGATTCAATTTGCCATCAGCTGGAAATAAACCGACTATAGTACGGTACCAATAAGAAGTCATGTTTCCCCTGTCATTACGTTTGGCTCTCTCTGTGCTGTGTTAGTGTCTGTCAGATGTTGAATAGAGTGAGTAAGAGTAGGAACATGTATTATATATCTCACTCGAAACCAATAAATCAAGTTTTAGATATTGCTGATACCAATTATTGAACAAAATATAGATGGTGATGAGACATCACTTATTTGGCCGACTGTACATCCTATGTAAACAATATGTTGCTACAGACAACGTACCCGTACCCGTACTCGTATGTCTTGGTAATACTGGCTGAATTTAGTAATACTGAGCTGGCTCTGCTTGTTGCCAGATGCAGGATCAGACTCAAGGCTTCATTTCCATTGTAATATCAGTATCCTACGAGCTTTGGTAGTGTGTAAACAAGAGATGTTTTGAAAGCTGAATTACAAGCATAGACACGTCTAGTTCCATTTGTATTTGTGAGAGCTACATATGAGGTACGAATATGAAGTTGTCATATTACAAACCCTAACTCATACTGTCTAACAAACACATTACTGGATAACCTAATTGGGTATTTGTGAAAGCTACATACATGGTACGAATGTGAGATTCTCATATTACAGGCCCTAACTCATACTGTCTAACAAACACTGTATATACTTTATATATATATATATATATATATATATATATATATATACAACATACTGTACATACAGTATATATATATTATTAATACATAGCTTGTTTCAGGTACAGCACTAAAGAGATAATGAGGCAACAACTGTGTTTTACAGCCCTGGTGGTGGTGGTGGTGAGCATAGCTCTGCTGGGGGAGGTCAATGGTTAGTCTCGCTCATCTTTACACTTTGTTAATCCATAAACGGCAACCGTTTTCAATAGAGGTTTTTGTGGTGCAATGCGACCGTCCTCAATAGATCCAGAGCATAACAAAACACCTTTGAAACACCCCAGTGGCACTCAAAACAAAGAAATTTGTGATTAGGTGACCGCTAAATCCCCCCCATTATTTACTACCACACCTACATATGTGTCCCAAATCCCCTCCCCCCCCCCTTCCTCTTCCCCTCCTTCCCAACCTTTTCCCCCCTCTTCAATTATCAGCTATTTTTCCTCTTATTCCCTCTTTTATCGGGTATTTTTCAGCGTGAATTTCCCTTACGCAATCTCGTTAACACAGGTGAGGCAGTTAGAGATCCTTGCAACACAGCAAATTTTATTGCAAGTCGTCAGTGCCGCTCTGGAGCTCGGAGGGGAATGATATTCGCTGCCACAGCTCTCACCTTGTGATACGACCGGGCAGCAATAATACGTCTTTTTCACCCACCAAATGTTATTTCCACTTCTTGTATTGCTCTTAAATATTTAAAATTTTCATATTAAAAGTAAAATAGGCGCATATGGATAAGTAATAATTATATATTTGGTAAATATGACGATTTTCGTCAGAATAGAAACATATACCTTCACATGGGTGGAGGGTTTGAACTACCATAGCTTCACGCTGTACGAGTTAAGGGGAGATGGGCTGGATTTTGTGGCCCCCTTCTCCCTCATGGTTAGGCCCAATACTTTTTAGATTTTAAGATGTTCAACCTATTAGTTTGGCGATTTTAAGTCCTTTCGCCCCTTTTCTTTGTCAATATTAAGACTGTGTGTGTCATTTAGGTGTCAATTTTTTCTTGGCGAGCAATAGTGAGCCTGTAATCTAGGAGGAACCGGCCTTCGGTCGGGACAATTTTCTACCGAAAAATTTATAAATATGTCTTTAAGGGGGATCCTGGAGTTGTGTTTTTAAGTTTGATAGACATGTAGGGAGGAAACTAGAACAAAATATATATACATGAAAATATAGACCAAAAAGTGAACCATCCCCCCTTAACCCTTCCAGCCCAGGTGTCATTTTAAAATGACACCACGAAAAAAGGGCAGGTGCCCGGGTGTCATTTTAAAATCCCTGTGCTTGAAAGCGTGCTTCAAAATTCGCGCGGCCAAATTTTGCATTGCAGGAGCGACCGCAGCGCCACCAAGCCTCAACTACTAGTGTTATCAGTTCGTACGTGGCCGCCATAGCGAGTTATACTGGAAAAAAAAATCTGACGTGTCCGATTCGCTGCAACCTCCCGCGGCCCCCAGTGCTACCCCGCTCGCAACTTCAACGCCTGTTGCAACCGAGAAGAAAGCTCAACGGAAGAAAGTTAAGCGTTTGTTGAGTGATAGCGCTATACAGCGACAACTTTTTGATAGTGAAGAGAGCAGTGGCGAAAGCTTGGTGGACAAAGAACAATTTATAAGTGCAAGTGAAGATGACGATTTCGTTGGCTTTGGAGACGACGATAATGTTGATTTATTTGAGGGGGGAGACAGTAGTGATGATCCTGATGTGGAAGTGTTTCAGGAAGGTGCCATTGAGCTTCCAAGTGTGCTAGAACCTAGGCCTACCCCGTCGCCATCTTTGCTATGTAAGCCTAGGCCTAGCCCTAGCCCAGGACCTTCCCCTTTGCCTGCCCGTACGCTCTTGAAAGTGGGCAAATATTTCTATAAACAATCGTTGGTGAAAAGTGCAGCTAAAAAAGCACGCAGGGCAGCCGCAGAAAAGGATAGGGAAGCTGAAGACAGTGATAATGACGCCGACCCTGGTCTAGCAACCACCCGCATTCCATTGTCCCGACACCTTGACCCGGGACGCCGCGTGGGTCACCCACAACCCTCGGCTTCATCTCTCCTTCAGTATTACCAAAGGGCCTCTTCAAGTGGTATTACTAGTGTGCCACAGCCCTCAACACACCGCAGAGCATTATTTACTGCGGAGAAGCCCTCGGCTCGCCGCAAAAGGAGCCCAACTTCTGAGGCCGAGGCTCCCATTGTTGAAGCTCCCTCAGCCTCCCGCGCCCCACACCGCCTACGCCCGGTCACTTCTTCACCCGAATTGTTTCCTGAAGATGATGCTGACGACCCCAACATTGCCCCAGATGACCTGATGTCGCTTGAGGAGGAAGAGGAAGAGGAAGAGGAACAGGAAGAGGAAGAGGAAGAGGAAGTCCCGACAAGACGAGCGAGAGGGCGAGGTCGTGGACGTGGTCAGTCTGCCGACGCTGCTGCCCCTGGGCGTGGGCGTGGGCGTGCAGGGCGTCCGCGTGGCCAAGGGCGTGTGCCAGGGCGTCCAGGGCATGTGCCTGCTGCACCTGCACGTCCTCGAGCATCAGCATCCGACCTGTTTGTGTGGACAGATGGGGCTGATTTTGAGCCAGATTGTCCTGCCTTTGACGAGGTACAGATGGGTTCCGGGGTGTCACCAACATTTCCCTGTGACCCAGCTGCTACCCCCAGTGAAATTTTCTGTGGCTTCTATGACAATGAAGTCATGGAATACCTCGTCGAGGAGACCAACAACCATCATGAGATCTGTGCCAACTTTCTTGGCAGGAAGACCAGTGCCAAGATGGTGGCATGGAGAGCTGTCACTGTGGCAGAACTATAATTATGTGTTCTAGGCACTCACAATGCTGATGACACATATCAGGAAGCACGCTCTGGCAGACTACTGGATCACTGGCGACATCATAACGACTCCAGCATTTGGCAAGTACATGTCCAGGGACAGGTACTTCGACATCCTCTCCTATCTCCATATGACAAACAACATGGCAGTCCACCTTCCCGGCTCATTTTGGAAGATCAGGAAGCTGTATGACATGATACGTCATCGGTTCACCACCTACCTGACTCCTTTCCAGAAGATGTGCCTCGACGAGTCTCTGGTCCTGTTCCGTGGTAGGCTGCACTTCCGACAGTATATCCCGTCCAAGAGACACCGCTTCGGCATCAAGCTCTTCGTCCTCTGCGACTGTTTGACGGGGTATGTGCTGGACTTTATAGTCTACAGCGGCAAGGGTGGAGAAATTGTGACTGACCCCCTCATTGGTTTTGGTGGCGCTGTAGTGAAGAAGATGATGGAGAGGCACTTCAATAAAAACCACATCCTCTACACAGATAATTACTACACGTCGCCTCTCCTGATCAAGTACTTCCATGACCGCAAGACCGGAACTGTCGGCACAGTCAAGGGCAAGAGGAAGGGCATGCCATGCTACTCAACCAAGACGAAGAATGCGGACATCTTCCACAAGAAGAGTGGCCCAATCCTCTCCATCCACTGGTATGACCAGCGGAAGGTCAACCTCCTCACCACATGCCACAAGGCCCAGATGGTCGCCACAGGGAAGGTGGACCGAAGAACCAAGAACCCCGTCCAGAAACCAGCTGCTGTCCTTGATTACAACCTCAACATGCGCCTCGTTGACAAGTCCGACATGCAGATGGGTTCATCGACTGCCTGCGAACATCTTGCAGGTGGTACAAGAAGTTTATCCTGCATACGGTAGATATGTCGGTCCTCAATGCCTACAACATCTACCGTCTGAGGACTCCAGGAGCCAAGAAGTACAAGTCCCTGCGGAAGTTCCACAAGCAGGTGATACTTGAGCTCCTGGCTAAACATGCGGGTACACCAGGGAGGCCACTACAAGGACCAGGCCAGCTGGACAGAACGGGGTGTGCTGAATTTTTCAGGAAGCACCAGCTCAACGCCCTTCCTTTCAAAGCTCCAGGTAGTAACAGCAGAATCCAGAAGAGGTGCCATGTGTGCAGCCACACAACAAGAAGACCCCGTAAAAGCACAAAAACCACTTGGGAATGCCTCGAGTGTCAAGTTGGACTGTGTGGTGGCACCTGCTTCAACGACTTCCATACTCGCTAATAAACTTTTGAAGTGGAAGTGACAACAGTGAAAGTGACACTCAAATGTAGACTAAGAATAATAATATAACTAAGTATAAGTGAAAAGGACACATATAAGTAATAATAAGTGCCTTCAATAACAATATGAACAAGTGAAAGTGACACTAAAATATATATTTCTAACAATAAATAAGTGAAAATGACACTCAATAAGCCTAGGCCAGTCAAAGTGACAGTATAATAATAATAAAACTAAGTATAAGTGAAAGAGACACACACAAGTAATAATAAGTGCCTTCATAACAATATGAACAAGTGACAGTGACACTATATATATTATTAGCTTACCTAACAATACATAAAAGTGAAAATGACACTACCAATTATCAAAGTCCAGTGAAAGTGACACTAATAATAATAATAATAATAATAAAACGAAGTAATAAGTGACAGAGACACAAATAAGTTCATGTAAATAACTTTATTGAGTGAAAATAATATAATAACTATAATAAATGACATAATAACCAATAAAACACTATCAAATCGCTTCCCGGCATAATTGCGGGTGGAGTGACGAGTGCAACTGGGCGTCGTAGCCGGGGCCACGGTTGAGTGTTCGGACGCGCCGAGGTAAATACGCGGCAAAAGTTACCTCCACTTCCATCACCATCACTCCGGAACCAGTTAAGCTAGAGAGCTCTACTCAACGCCATTCTATGCAGCAAGGTAAGGAGGCCATTTCTATATATGTTTGATTAATGTAGGTAATATATTAAGCGAGATTAACCTTAGTTTACTATTGTTGATATTCGGCCAGATCGCCCGGATACGAGCTCCGTCCTTTGGAGAGCCTGCCCGGGCCAGGAGGGTTAAGGGGAGGTTCGTTTTTTTGGACCCCCTTCTCCCTCATGTTTAGTCCCATTAGTTAGGCGATTTTAAGACGTTTTGTGCCTTTTAGGTGTAAAGTTTTTCTAGCGAGAGATAACGAGACTGCAATTTAGGAAGAACCGGCCCTTGGTCGGGGCATTTTTCTACCGAAAAATTACAAATGTATCTCGGAGGGGGATCTTGGTATATTTTTTAGCTTGAGGGAGGTCTAGGTAGGAAACTATTAGAAATTATATGCCCTATCAATAAATAATAAACCAATATATAAATACATAAATATAAAAATATATTAATATATAAACATTAAATATCCCCTTAAACTAAATCTCCAGTACCATAACTAAGTCAATCCTAATTTAACCGACCGTAGTAAAATAGAATCTCACTAAACCATACTGACCCAAGCCTAATTTATCCTATACCCTGTTCCAAATAGGTAGGTCAGAAATCCTGAACCCTAACTGTTGTAACTAAATAGGGACTAGAACAAATGGGCTTTAATTATACACCCGTATTCCCTGACTGACCCTTCCCGAATGGTAGAAATATTAGCTCGATTACTGTAGTTGTGTGTGAGTTATAGAGGTTATTGTTCAAGAGCTTTGGCCTACATATTTGGAACAGGGTATAGCCTTTGTTAATGTATTGTGTAAACAGGTGAAGAGCTTGTGAGTTATAGAGGTTATTGTTCAAGAGCTTTGGCCTACATATTTGGAACAGGGTATAGCCTTTGTTAATGTATTGTGTAAACAGGTGAAGAGCTTGTGAGTTATAGAGGTTATTGTTCAAGAGCTTTGGCCTACATATTTGGAACAGGGTATAGCCTTTGTTAATGTATTGTGTAAACAGGTGAAGAGCTTGTGAGTTATAGAGGTTATTGTTCAAGAGCTTTGGCCTACATATTTGGAACAGGGTATAGCCTTTGTTAATGTATTGTGTAAACAGGTGAAGAGCTTGTGAGTTATAGAGGTTATTGTTCAAGAGCTTTGGCCTACATATTTGGAACAGGGTATAGCCTTTGTTAATGTATTGTGTAAACAGGTGAAGAGCTTGTGAGTTATAGAGGTTATTGTTCAAGAGCTTTGGCCTACATATTTGGAACAGGGTATAGCCTTTGTTAATGTATTGTGTAAACAGGTGAAGAGCTTGTGAGTTATAGAGGTTATTGTTCAAGAGCTTTGGCCTACATATTGGAACAGGGTATAGCCTTGTTAAGAGTTATAGAGGTTATTGTTCAAGAGCTTTGGCCTACATATTTGGAACAGGGTATAGCCTTTGTTAATGTATTGTGTAAACAGGTGAAGAGCTTGTGAGTTATAGAGGTTATTGTTCAAGAGCTTTGGCCTACATATTTGGAACAGGGTATAGCCTTTGTTAATGTATTGTGTAAACAGGTGAAGAGCTTGTGAGTTATAGAGGTTAAGGGTTGGTTATATTAATGTTTTATTTATGTTTAATTATTACCGGTGTGTATATACAGGGTGTTTTAAAACAACACTGCCAGACCTCATCTGCTAATTAGTAAATACAATAACGAAGAAGATTATCTAAGGACAAAATGCAAAATAATATACCATTAATGATTTAAACCGCATAGAGTAAAATAATTAGTGACACCCAGGTATGAGCTATAATCCGAACACGGGCTAGTGTTCCACCTCCCCCCCAAATAGCCTACCTCTTGCCTCCCATCCCAGTTCCAGTTTTTCTTCGAAGCTTTGGAGTCATAACGAATCTTCTCATGTGTTTAATCATCTGCTCGGCCATGGTGCTATCTTCTTCTGTCATAGTGATTTTATTTACCTTATAATATCACATAAAAATGGATTGTCGTTATTTAGGTGTGTCTCTGCCTTTGTTATTTTATACTCGTTAAGTCCCAGTGACGTAAATTGTTTTGTTTTGGGTACCATTAGATGATTTTAAATATTCATTAGTGAACACCGTATACTTGTATGTCTACAGCTACGTAAAATCGTCAAACTTCAACCATAAAACTGATAGACATATTTCGTTAGTACTCTGTGATAATAGTAACGTAATGAGGTATTTGTATTGAAACAGTAAATTGAGAAGGAACAATATTTTCCCATTCAAACAGTTTCACGAACGATTCAATTACCTATAGCAGTGTTCGGATACCTGACCCAGACTTGAGATTCATTATTTTACCTCTTGGTCATCGTTACAAATGGTGCATATCTTTTTACGCTACTTGGATTATAATACTTAGCAGTTTTCTTCTAATTGCAAAATATCATTACCAATTTGATTTTGTAATTATTCATATGTGATTAGGTCATTAGATATCTCCTCTTTACCTTTTTTACTTGGTAATCATTCATATTATGTATCATATGTTTTGTGCTGAGCTCAGAACCCTGTTTTGCTACATTTCTAAATAACCATTTATCTCCGTTACAATATATTTTTGGTAAAAATAGAATAGAAATATGTGTATTATATATTGTTATCAATCTGGTCATCATACTCTGGCAGTGTTGTTTTAAAACACCCTGTATATTTGTTTTAGTTTGCTCACTAGACCTCTATCATGCTTAAAAAGGCGCCATCCCAAAGACCCCCTGCGTTATAAATGTGTACATTTTTCGGTAGAAAAATGTACCAGACGAAGGCCGGTTTCTCTTAATTTACAAGCTCGCTATCGCTCGCCAGGAAAACAAGCAAACACCTAAATGGCACGATAGGTTTTAATATTGACAAATAAATGGGTGAAAGTATTAACACTTGAAAACTAATGGGGCTAAGCATGAAGGAGAAAGGGGTTCAGAAAAAAATGAATATTTCTCCTTCATGCTCAAGAGCTTTGTCCTACTAACTTGGAACAGAGTATAACCTTTATAACCTTTGTAATGTATTGTACGAACAGGTGAGGAGGTTGTGAGTTATAGAGGTTTAAGGGAGTTATTAGGTTTATCTGAAGACCCTTCTCCCTCATGATTAGCACCATTAGTTATAACCTTTGTAATGTATTGTACGAACAGGTGAGGAGGTTGTGAGTTATAGAGGTTTAAGGGAGTTATTAGGTTTATCTGAAGACCCTTCTCCCTCATGATTAGCACCATTAGTTATAACCTTTGTAATGTATTGTACGAACAGGTGAGGAGGTTGTGAGTTATAGAGGTTTAAGGGAGTTATTAGGTTTATCTGAAGACCCTTCTCCCTCATGATTAGCACCATTAGTTATAACCTTTGTAATGTATTGTACGAACAGGTGAGGAGGTTGTGAGTTATAGAGGTTTAAGGGAGTTATTAGGTTTATCTGAAGACCCTTCTCCCTCATGATTAGCACCATTAGTTATAACCTTTGTAATGTATTGTACGAACAGGTGAGGAGGTTGTGAGTTATAGAGGTTTAAGGGAGTTATTAGGTTTATCTGAAGACCCTTCTCCCTCATGATTAGCACCATTAGTTATAACCTTTGTAATGTATTGTACGAACAGGTGAGGAGGTTGTGAGTTATAGAGGTTTAAGGGAGTTATTAGGTTTATCTGAAGACCCTTCTCCCTCATGATTAGCACCATTAGTTATAAGATTTTAAGGTGTTCTCCTCACAAGCTTGACGATTGTAAGACCTTTCGTTCCATTTTGTTGTCAATATTATCTCTCGAACTTCGGCACCTTTAAACCTTCGCGCCAACCCCGAACCCGGCTAAAATATCGAATTTTCGGGATTTTGGCGCATTTTTGTATACTAAATAAATGGCCCGTCGAAGCTTTTATATATATATAATTATATTCAGCGGTAGTTGTCGTTGTTGTCTTGCGTTTGGTGAAAACTAGAAGTCTATAGACCAAGTGGTTCAGTTTTAATGATGAATATTATTTTTGTTTCTTTTTTCTATGTGATTGTGGGAGGCAAAAGGCAGAACTGCCTATAGCGAGTGCCTCCCCCATAGTTGAAAGAGTGACAGGGCCAAAATCATGGGACGTTCGAGCCAAAATGCCTGAACACACAGAGTTTGAAGCAATTTAAGTCATAGGAAGAGGGAAAGACTGATTCTGGGAGAGAGTTCTAGAGCTCCGCTGTTGAGTAGAAGAAAGACTGAGAGTAACGTTTCACTCTCGGGTTGGGGAGTTGCACAGAGTAGGGGAGGGATTGAGTTGCAAGACAGGTACCACATGCCCTACGTAAAGGAGGTGATATACACTGGGAAAGCTCTGAGGAACACTGATTATTATAGTAGCGATAGAATAGCGAGAGAGATGCAACATTGTGGGAGAGAGAGAGAGATTGCAGAGAGTTGGTGAGTGGACGGGAGTTGATGATACGAAAGGCCTTCCTTTCAACTTTGTCTAGGAGAGCGGTGTGAGAGGAACCTCCCCACACATGTGAACAATACTCAATACAAGGACGCACTATGCCCCTGTACAGAGCAAGAAGCTGTGCATGGGAAAAGAATCCCCTAAGGCGGTTGAGCACACCCAGCTTCTGGGAGGCTGCCTTAGCAAGACTGGTAATATGGTCCTTCCAACTGAGAGCAGAAGAAAAAAAGACACCAAGAATATTGAGAGACGATGAAGGATTGATTTTTGTATTGTTGAAGAATAAGGGATAGTCCGCTGGGAGTTCCTTACGGGTAGATAGATGGAGAAATTGGGTTTTGGAAGCATTGACCCGTCCAGCCCCGGCTAGTTTTGTAATGTTTGTTCACCAGAACCCGGCCGGTTTTCAAAAAATGGTTTTATTTCAGAAACAATAGCGAATAGGTTAGGAATGAAGGAAAAACCACGAAAAACAGCTCAAAATGCTTAAAGAATGGTCCTACAGAGCCCCCGAAAACGTATTTTACAAGAGTAAAAAATTGAAGGCAATTACCCCAAAAAAACAGGTTATTGCGCGCTCGCGCGCACGCACGTTGACTTTGAGAGTTTTCAACCATCGGCACGGTTGCGTGGGATACGTACACAGTTCCCATACAAATCTGAGCCCTCTTGAGTGGCTACACCTGAGGTTACGGTCGGCGCAATTAGGGTGACGCGCCAGGCGCGTCTCTGGGGCTGTGCGTTACATACATCGCCGACGCGTCAGGCGCGTCGATGGGGCTGTACGGGTTAAAGTAACAAGGTTTTCTCTGCCCCAATTGGAGATAGTATTTAGATGAGAATTTAAGAGTTCTATGGCTTCATTACGTTTGTTGTTGAGGGATTGCTGGCTGGGGCGTTCTGAAAAACTAATGGAGTAGTGTAAGGTTGAGTCGTCTGCGTATGAATGGATGGGAATTGAGGTACAGTTGAGGAGATCATTTATTTAGGTCAGTATGGTGGACAAAAGCCAAGCATTCGGTGTTTAGTCCCGATTTTCGGCATATACCGAGACTCATATATCTGTAAATAATTGGCCTAGCCAAGTCTTTATGCATACCAGAGGGAGATATGGCCATTGCTGTGCGATGGTGAAGACAAGAACACTATACATTGTGTGGTTATTGTGTGAGGTGCAAAATAAAACTAAGAGTTAGGCGGGAATTCAGAGCTTCGTCCGAATGCGGCGGCACCACACTACCAACCACGGCTACCGTCTGTTTATATTTGTATAACAATATATTATTGATTATTGATTATGGATTATCTATTATATATTATGTAATAGTATTGTTCTTATTGATAATTGATTATTGATTACTGATACATTTCACCATTGTAACCATTCCTAAGTCACTGTTGTCTGCTTTTATACATCGTTTGAGACTCGGGTTCAGAAGGTACAAGCTTTCGTAAGGTTGGCTTGCTCACAGGACTGGCTGGCTGTGTGTTCTTGTTGTTGTTGGTTATACAGACGATCCGCCAAGACAACAAAATTTTCTCTAGTGCTGTGTTAAGTAGTTTTAACCCCTTAAAGGCGAGCTATGAGTAATGGGCTATGAGCTATGAGTTATGAGTAATACCGCCAGGCGACGATATTAGGCCCCATTCCCAACTAAAATTGTCATTTTACGATAAATATAATTATTTCTTATTCATATGCGCCTATTTTAAGTTTAACACCTTATTAGTGGCCTAGGCGGTTTATTTATATGTACCGCCCAGCGGGGTGTTTTTAGCCAAAATAGGGCTGTTTACGTGATCATTTTCATGCCTAAATAAGACCCAGAACGTAAAACAAGTATCTATCCCTGAAAGGGCATAAACAGAGCTTTCGAATGACACCATAACGATCCTTTTATGATGGCTAGTTTTCTTGCAACAACCGTGCAACTCGAGTGCAAAAAGCATGTAATTAGGCACTCTCCCCATACAATTCCGTATATAGCGAGTGAGAGAGGGAGGGAGGAGGTGGGATTCGTGTCAGTAGGTTCGCCGCGGTGGTCTGGAGCAGTCATACGCTCGCTACTCTCCTGCCACCACTTGTCTCTCTCTCTCAGCAACATTACGTGCTGAAATTGCCACACGACCTATGTCGAGCGCCGCCACATAGTCCAGCTTTATTTAACTCGACTTATGTTGCGCGCCAACAGTTAAGGGTTAATATGAAGATAGTAACATGTAACAACAATAAAACAAGTGGGAATAGTGTTTGGATGGTTAAAAACGCGAATTATTGCCGACCGGTCATTCATGAAATGTGAGGCAGCCGTGACGTATATCCTCCCTTCTCGGTGCCTGGAGAGAGACTGAGGGTGTGAGGGTTGTCTTTCTCTCTCTCTCTGTCTTTTCCAGGCATAGACACATGTAATACCACACCCTAGGATCGGCTTGGAGATATTGGCACCATAAATATACCAATAAATATGGTAATAAGATGAAAATAGGTGATAATTGAAGGGGAGGGGGGAAGGAGGGGATTTTGACACATGTGGAGGAGTGATAGGAGTTATGGAGGGAAATTATCTCACTTAACCCCTTCAGACTCATATGACGCAGAGGTTGCCAGATTAGCAATAAGAAATAGAGTTCTCTCACTCTTATAATTACCTCTCCAAAATTAGTTTTCTTCCTACAGCTAACTCAAAGACAACTCCAGAGGTTGAAGTAACTAAACTAAAGGTTTGTAAATACCCCTGATGGTAATAAAGGCTTTAAAGTATCCCTAATAGGCTCAAAATTGCATCATATGTCGGAGAGGGTTAATCACCATTTCACTGGTTTTAAGTGCTACTGGGGCTTTTTAAAATGTGTTTTTTTAAGCCTTAATCACCCATCACACCTAGCCGATATTAGGCCAAGACTGTCCGCGACCTAAGGGTCGTGGACAGTCTTGGTCTACGTCGCCGCGCATCATGGGCCGTCGCCAACATAACAAACAGGTCGGGATGGGTCTTCACATACCCCCTCAAAAGTTCTACATGCACAACATTGAAAATCAAGTCGGCGTGGAGTGAGGTCAAAAAATGGGACGGGAAGGGGATGGGAGGCTAATGGCGTGTGACGGCGCTTGACGGCGCTTGACGGGAAAAGGTAGGCGTCAGTGCGGCGGCACATGGCACCATAAATGAGGTCTGCGTCAGGCGGCGTCAATATAACAACCTGCGGGGATCAGCGGCGGCTTGCGGCGACCCAACGTTGCCCTAACGGTCAATACATAAATAAACGACATAATTAAATAATTAAATAATAAATATATTATCAATAACCATCAAAATATAAGATTAGGTATATTAATTACAGAAAAAATGAAAAATAACAACATTCAATACATAATTAAATTAATAATAATAATAAAATAACAGAATTAACTGAAATAATCAGTTAATAATCAGCCGTCCATACTGAAGGGGTCGCCGTCCATCGGCACAGTAATGCATATTGACGCTGCCCTACCTCCTGTCGACGCCGTTCGTCGGGTCGTTGTCAACGCGCTACGCTGCAGATCGGCACTCCAGCGGCGACCTAGGTCTCACCTTCAGTCCTGCATGGGCGCCGCTCTACCCCGTCAGGTCGCCGTCAGGCGGCATGGCCATCCATACTGCGTCCCGTCCAAAACTCATCCCCCCAAATCCTTAAGCTCTCCGCCGAAGGTCGGCAATCCTGACCACGACTAAAGGTCGTGGTCAGTCTTGGCTCAAGTCGGCATGGTGTGACGCCTGCTTTACCTTTTAACCCTTCCTACCCGGTCTGCCTTAGGTAAGGACAGCACGAAAGAAGGGCCGCTACCCGGTATGCCTTATCTAAGGCATGAGCTTAACCCGGCAAGCGCGATAGGCCTCATGGAAGGCTTCCTATAGGGAACGCGATAGGCTTCACGGAAGCAAGACCATAAAAAAAGCCTTCCAAAAAAAAAAGGGCCTATCAAAACAAAGGAATTTGTTTCTAGGTGAGATAATTCCCCTCTGCTACTCATCCATGTGTTTCTCACCCCTCCCCCTCCCCTTCTTCCCCACCTTATTCCCCCCTCCCCCCCTCCTCAATTATCACCTATTTTTTCCTCTTATTATCATCATTTATCGGTTATTTTTCTCTCCCGCGATAATGTAGCACAAGTGGGTTGCATAAAAGATCGTTATGCAACATCCAGACACCGGCACACACTGCCCCGCTCGTCTCAGTTGACTCACAGACAGCGAGAGGGGAGGGTTGCCTGTGGCTCTCTCTCGCCTGAGATTATGACCGGGTGGCCAATATCTTCGTTTTTCACCACCCAAATGGTTTTCCAACTTATTTTAGCACTCTTGAAGGTTCATATATACATCATATATGTAAAATAAAAGCATACCGAAAATAAATAATGGTCTATATTGTAAATATAACGAATTCTGTCAGAATCCAAGGCTAAAAATGCACAAATAACTACCCTAGCCCCTAGGTCTATATCGCGCTTGTCAGGTTAATAGCCTAATTAAGCTTGGTCCGAACGCCGTGCGTACGACGTATGTCAACAAACCCAAGCGTTCGTCACCGCACCTCCGAAAACAAGAAGGAGAAGACTCCTCAATGTTATTGTTCTGACGTCATGACGAAATTAGTGTCTAAAAAGCCCCCATATTGGCAACATCTCTGCAATATTGGCTCCACTGAAATCGTCATCACAACTGAACCAGTTGACTTACAGAGCTCTACTCAATGCCAAAATACAGATTGAAAACCGCACTACGATTATAGATGAGTGGGAAAGTTCTAGCAGTGAAAATAAACATAAATACGGTAGCCTAGGCCTAGACGTTTTTCAGCCATATCGCCCGGGTAGGGGCGACCGTCATTGGGTAAGACAGCCCGGGGAGGAAGGGTTAAGAGTGTTCTCACCTTTGCCCACCAAAACCTCTTATGAGTGTTCTCGCCGTTCCCGGGTAAGAGTCTCTTCGCCGTTCCCAGGTTAACTACTGCTATAAATTAATCCATAGCATTTGCGTCCTAATAGCATGATTATTAAGTCACCTGGAACCAGTCATTTACTAGATATCGTCATTTGTTATGGAAAATAATTAGAACACAAAACTATATTTAACTAACAACGTTGGCTTGTGTTCTATGATAAAAAGAGAGACGGATATTTACAAATGATCAAGCCGTCCCTGTAAGCCAGACGCTTTCTGTTTTTTGTATGCATATGTAATTTCAGCAGACACATATACTTATTCTCAGTAATGCCTAGCAAAAACATTGCTGCAAGGTCTCTGTATTTTTTCAGAATCAAACAAGGAATGGTTCAACAAGTGACATCATAATTATACCGCACACACATTACGTTCTCAGTCGATATACCGGTATATGTTACTTACTCAAAATATAGACTGCGTGTGCCGTAGGGGTAGTTTGCATGATTCGCATGTGGGAGGACCCAGGATCGATCCCTGCTGTGTTTATGGTCACACCCATGGCCTCCTAACTACTGTCTGCAATGGTGGATATCAGAGGTGCCGTATACTAATGTCGCATGCAAATGCTTGCCCCTGATCAGCATGACCGATGGAATTACACAAATAGGTTTTGAGAGGTTAAGTAATTTCAAAACAAGGGTATTTGAATAGCCTCAATGAGCCACTTTGTCACTTTCTTTTTATATTTCAACCACATGTGTTGGACACTATGTTCGCCTAGTGTAATAGCCTTTGTCGTGTGAAACATATTTTTCTCTACCCACTTGCCACACCCATTTTGTAAAGCATTCCATGTCATACATGAGCTGGAGATGGTAACGAGCTACTAACACCTTGGAAACTAAGTGTAAGCCTCTTATGGAATTATACCTTTCATAATAGTCTTGCCTCAAAAGGTGGCACACAACCTTCCGTAGGGTATACCTACAATATTTACATGTCAGGTTTCAGGTCGGTATCTCAAGCTCGTATAATTGATGTATAAACAAAGGTCAAATTTGTATGTTATGGTAAGTGACAACTGGACAGTATATTTATTGATTTGACAGTGCAATATTTAATTGCTATATAGATACAGTATGCATTACAATATTATACTGCAGTGCTTAACTCTTTGTAAACTCTCTCTCTCTCTCTCTCTCTCTGAAGAAGGCTATGTATCCAGTTTGCTTGGATCTCCAGGCATGCCAACATAAATGTATTTATTGTATAATTTTGTAATTCTTGTTTTTAGTGTTTCCAAGTTTCCTAATATTTATAATCAGCTCTTATGTTTAGTGCAAGTTTATCAGATATAATTGTATTGGTATTATAACTGAACAATTATTGTTACCGGAATTTTATTGGTAGCCCTGCAGAGCTATGTTTCTGCATTTTGCTGCAGTGGGGAAGCTGATGTTAAGGGGTCTTTATATAGAAACATACAAATCTCAACCAACAGTAGTGTCACAGAGCAATTGATGCTAAAATCGTCTCTAAATATGCAGTGAGGGTGGGGGGATGGCAGTGAGTAGTTTGCCAGGAGAAACAGGAATGTCAACTTTATATTACCATCAATAGAGAGGAATATGGCATGAAATTAAGAAACAGTTGCCAGTTGCTTTAAATTATGTATAATCAGTAGAATATAATTGGCATTATACTAACCTTAATGAAGATACAATAAGCCATAGTTTAATCTATAAAATCAGACATAATTAGCTTCATGTCCTTTATAGTATATATATAATTGGGGGTGGGGAGGGAACATGAACGATTGGTGAGGGTAGAGGGATGCTAGAGATCTAGAGCTGAAGAATTAGAAGATATGAAGAAAAGTTGGCGATGATAGATATAGTGGTTTGTCCGCTGTTGCTATTATGTAACATAATCACTAGCTCCAGTGGAATTCAATGTATTGTTAGTGATATAGGGAAGAAAAGCGTGAATGAAAGGAACGAAGGAGATGAGGCCCCACAAAACAACAAGAACCACTGCCACCACACCAAGACAAAAGGGCACAAGAGCCTCCTCACCATGTTCAGCTCGGATCTCATGTATTACTCAGGCAGTTTCCCTGACCCCGGGAAAGAACACACCTGTGAGAACGCCAACAGACAATAATGCACAAACCAGAGATGGCCACTCAAGACATCATGGGGAAAGAATAGTGCATACATCTCAACGCACCACGCGCCCTTCTTGCCCTGAGACGCACCACCACCGTGGCACGGATTCCCTGAAGGGTTACCGCAGCCTGCAGGCCGGGGTGGATGAACAGCTCCGGTGGTTTGCGAACTGGGGTTTTGCCGTCAATGCGCAGAAGTACGCCTTGATGTGCTTCACCCTCCAGCGCAAGCTCACCTCCCTCCCCTCCATCCTCCTCGTGGGTACGCCGGCCCCGTTCCGTACGCAGCATACTTTCTTGGGACTCCGACTCGATGGCCCCATATTAACCTGGAAGCATCATATCGAGTATTTGAGGTCGTCGTGTATGAAGCGGCTCGATATCATGAAGAGCTTGGCAGGCGTTCGTTGGGGCGCGGATCGGGAAGTCCTCCTACGGTTTTATTCGCATATGTGCTCAGTATAATTCTATACAGTAGCTCCGTCTACGGCTCAGCCTCCCCCACGGTACTCAAACGGCTGAATGTGGTGCAACACACGGCGCTCCGCATGGCATTGGGGGCCTTCCGCACATCGCCGGCGGTCTATCTCCACGCGGAGGCGGGTCTTCTTCTGCTTGCTATGGACCGTCATCACCTTAACATCCTCACCCTCCATCGTGCCCTGTCATTCTCACCTGCTTATCTCTCATGCCCCCGTCTTGCGTCATGCTCCCTCCTGGCCTCTCCGCTCCCGTTCCCCTTTCCTCGTCCGTGCCCTCCTGTCCTCATCCTCCCTCTCCTTGCCCCTTCCCCTACCCCGTCCGTCTCCCCTTTCCCACCCTGATCCGACCTCTCCTCTATGTTCCACCTTGCTCTTCATGTTCCCTTCGTCAAAATTCAGGATAGCTCCCGTGCCCCCTCCCTTTTCCTAGACCTTGTCTCCCTCCGCTATAGTACTCACTTCACTATTTACACGGATGGCTCCCACACCTCCTCCCCCCTGTCCTCTACTGCCGCCATTTATGTTGAGCACCTTTCCCTTTGTCGGGCTTGGCGGCTGTCCGGTTTCCATTCAGTTCTTGCTTCAGAATTATATGCCATCCTTCAAGCTTTCCTTTTCATTCGCGATTTCCTCCCCCCACAGTCAATAGTAGTTTTCTCAGATTCACTATCCTCCCTTGCCCTCCTCAGCTCCCAGCACCCAGTGTCTCATCGCTACCTTGCCTTTCAGGCCCATTCTCTCCTTTGCTCCCTTGGGCAGTCCGGTTTTTCCCTCCATTTTCAGTGGGTTCCCTCCCATGTTGGTATCCGGGGTAACGTCATTGTTGATGCTGCGGCTTCCCTTGCACACTCCTCCCCTGCCCTTGAACCCCTCCCTCTCCCTCCCTACTCAGTTGCAAGGCTAGCTTTTGCCCAATGCCGGACGCTCTGGGATGCCTCCCTCAGAGGTGAGATCTCCCGCACCGCCCTTGGTCAGTACAGGCTAGATTCTTCCCCTCACCCGTGGTCCCGCTCCCCCCTCCACCCCCTTGACAGTGCTCTGGTCCGTCTCCGCATAGGCCATGTTGGACTGGCCTCTCACCTCTTCCGTCTTTTAAATCTTTTAACTCACACGAATCTAAGAATTTCTTCTTCAATCGAGTTGTCAACTTGTGGAATGGGCTTCCCCGAGACATTATAGACTGCATCACCGTTGATTCATTTAAACTCCGCCTAGACAAATATCTCGCACCAAACCCGCGACTGACTGCGTTTGTAAATGAATAACTTTATTTTATCCTCCCCTCAGTTACTAACCCATGTCCCCTACTAACTTCCTAGTCCTGCCACGGACATTAGTTCCAGGGCAGTAGTTCCCTTTCCAATGTTCCCTTACCAACTCTAAACCACTGTTTGGACACTTGATCCTCAGTGTTTTGGAGAACAAGCAGCCTAGAAGGGTCACTATACCTGTTGTTGCTTGATTTCCTTTGTATTCCTTTGTACTCCTTTGTCTGCAACTGGTGCCTGACCCTTTCTGCCCGTGGTGCCGGACGGTGGATGAAACGGTAGAGCACTTCCTGCTTCACTGCCCTTGCTTCTATTCACATAGGACCCTCCTCCGCTGCAGCCTCCGCTCCCTCGGGGTCTCCAACTTTACCCTCCCCGTCCTGTTGGGGGGCAGTGGACTGGACCCGGCCCTCTGTGTCCGGGTGCTCCAGCACACCAAAGTCTTCCTGCGACGTTCGGGTCGTCTCGGCCGCCTGTGATTGCGTACCTGGGATGGTCTTCGGCAGGGTTAATTGGGCGTGCCCACACAGCCCTATAATCAACAAACAAGAACAACTGTACATGCGATGGCGATGGGCTGGTCTATCAGAGTGAGACCTGAGCGATCTCTGCCATACCCATAGCTTACTCTGACTGTTCCTTTTCCTTATATATTTTCTAGATCTCAAGTGACGGCGTCTCTTCCGTGGATTGACCTCCCAATCTACCAAGATTGGAAGCTAAAGCGTCACATTATTCCTTTGCCCCTCAACTTTCTCTTCATAATTGCTGAGGGGCACAGGGCCCTGGGTGGAGCTTTGGTTTCCCGGGCGTTTACGCACCCTCTCCGCTCCCCGCCATGGAGTGGCTTCGGTCACCCAGGCTTTATTGTGGTCGGCAGGGATGGTTCTGTGGGGGCGCTCGTTTATGGCCTTGGCCTTACTCGGGGCCTTGGGGCTGTTCGGCCAGGCAGCTTGGGGAACAACAACAACAACAACAACTGTACATGCCAGCCGAAATGTCTGTATGTCTGTCTATCCGATAACTCCTCTTAGACCGTTCGACGGATTTTCACTAAACTTCACACAAACATTCGGTGCGTGAATGCGACGGTAATTAAAAAAAAAAATAATAATAATTTGTGAAATAGTTATGATTTTAGGTCCAAAATATGGTTTTTTTCCCTCCTCCCCCCCAAGCCCCCCCCAGGACTCCCACCCCTCACCCTGTACCTATTCCCAAGCAATGATGATGGCGTTCTGTGTAAGTGTGCCCCGTAGGGGCACACTCACATGGGGTACACCCCATCGTTCATGGGGTGAAAATAAACTTGCCCGCATTTGTCAAGTTAAGTTAGTTTAGTTGAAATTAGAAGGTGACAATTGTGGTAATGATGATAGTAGTAGTCATGATGGTGGTAATATTAGTGATGATGGTAGTATTAGTGATGATGGTGACAATTGTAGTGATGATGATAGTAGTAGTAATAATGATGGTAATATTAGTGATGATGGTAACCCTTCGCAGAGTTTGGTATGCCGTTTTGATTTTGGGCGAAACGGCACGTTTACTTTATCATTATTAGTTAATATTGCCTTTATTTTGTATTATTATTATTATTATTATTATTATTATTATTATTATTATTATTATTATTAATATATATACATAACTTTTTTGTATTAGTATTGTTGCTATTACTAAGATAATTCTCACCATTCATTTCAGTATTTACTTTATTTCATAATGCACCATATTCTTGCCGTTTGCCTGCCTAATAACGAATGATTTGAAGAGGCATTATAAACCATAGGGTATCAAGTCCTTATTTGTTATGGAATTTATGCAAAATAAGGTAATATGTGGTTGTATAATGTACAAAACTTTCATGACAAATAAAATATTTTGAATTGAATTGAATTACTAACAATAGATATCCACATACGAAACCAAAAATAATCTTAGGCTACCATTAATGGCGTCTCGGCAGTCACGAAGTAACATAAGGTAGCATGGAGTAAATATATGTATAAGCTTATCTAAAGCAATAAAATCCAAATCTACGGTAGGGAGTTTTAACCCGTTGAGCCCCGGCTAGTTATAATATTTTGTTCACCCCAGTCCCAAGCCATTTTCACTTCTTTTTTTTGTTTGCTAAAATGGAAAACAAGGATGAGAAATGAAAAAAAAAAGAAAAAAAAATCACCTCGGACATTTTTTTTTTGGGTGGGGGGGGGTCGGTCGGGGGTTGGGGGGGGGGGGAGCCTCAAAAAAATTTGTTGAGCCAAAATGGAAGAGAATGGTGAGAAATGAAGACAAAAATAAAAAAACACTCATTTCGGTCATTTGGGGGGTGGGGGGGGGGGTTTCAATAGTTCGTCTCCCCCACATGACCACCCGCCCGGGAGCACTAGGGTAAAAACTGAGTATGGCATTGTACGGCATATATCCTAAGGAGTGTCTCACATAAATCTCAAGCCTCTAGCTCCCATACGACCGGAGTAATGAAGGTTCAAAGTGGCGGTGAACTAAGGGTGTAAACTATCCCCACTAAGCCCACCACCACCAGCCGCGCGACTGTCTCGGCCCGCTCACACCTACTGGCCCGGCTCCCACACACACTACGGTACCTCCCCCTCCTATTCTCCCGCCATTTCCTACCTTACGAGCCACGTAAGTGTTTTTTATATGTCGGACGCACGTGATGCGTCGTTGGGAGTTGGTGATCAAATACTGCCGACGCAACACGTGCGACGCTGGGTCTCACCGTGTTAAGTCAAGCTTCAAGAATAGTATTATCAACAATTACCAATGATAGGGAATCTGACAATGTTATAATTATTAAATTTCCAATGTCTGAACTTTTCTTGTTAGAATTCTACTACAACTTCATGGATAGATATTGTAAATGTATCTTATATGTCCAATAACTAAATAGATTCATAGGTAACTAAGAACACAAAAAATCTGCAGTCATGTTAGTACAATTATTTCTATTTTAATACTATTTAACCCCCTCCGACCTACAGTATATGACGCTACCGCGTCATATGACGGTTCCGCCCAAAACTATCAAATGACGCTACCGCTTCATATGAACTTACTGTAATATCTTAATAATAAGTTATATGACGCTCTAGCGTCATTTTGGCCTCAGTAAGTTAGATCAAAATCTGTCGATTGGTGGCAACCCCAAATTTCTCCGACTTCTAACGGTCCCTCAGTATAATATTGACTATTGTGGGGATAATAACGTCAGTAAGTTAACTATTCCTGTCTGAGGGGGTTAAGATGATTTGTTTAATCAAAAGGCCTGGTCTGAATTTGTATTGTAAATTTCCAGCCAATATGCAACCTATGTATGCCTTAGACTAAATAAAGTATTGTCAGTTTCAGTTTATTATGAACACAATGAAAAGTATACCCTATTGTCGATCAAAAGCTGCCAAAATAATAAAATCCTTGTGTAACATCGGCTTCATAATATGCCCTTGGGAGTGTTGGTTTGCAAGGCATTTTTTATGCCTAACCTCTTAACAGTCCCGACGCCATTGCCCAGTAAAAGCTCTTAAGAGTCTCGGCACCTTTCCCGGGTTAACCCTCCTCTACCGGGTGCTCTGTGGCCGTTTTGGGCCTTTCTGGGCCGTTCTGACTGCTATATCAACCATCAGTATGAAAGGAACTGTATTGTGCCGAAAACTAGGTGGAAATCGCAACACAATGACGCCACATACAGCTACGTAGCACTCGTGGAGCACTGACAGTGTTACCTCGAAGATGGAAGTTTAGCTGATTTTGCTACCTTGCTCACTTTTAGCGAACTATTGGTTACACTGTCATCCTCACGCGTGGTGGGGGAACTGGAGTTAGTGTGGGCCGGGAGGCCACAGATGTCGGACGTATGGATCATTACTATCCCACCCATTTTCACTCGATTTCCACCCTTTTTTCACCCGTTTTTTGCCAGTTTTTTCAACTCGACTTATGTGGTGAGCCGCTTTTTAAGGGTTAAGGTGGAAGGGTTTAATTTTTGGATGATTATTACAGATATTTATTGTTTTTTTAATTTCCTCCCTAGACCTCCATCAAACTTTTAAAAAACATCCACTAGATCCCTCTTCGAGATTAATTTGTGCATTTTTCGGTACAAAAATATTCCGGCCAAAGGCCGGTTCTTCCAAAATTACAGACCAGGAAACAAATCAACAACTAAATAGCACGAAAGGTCTTAATATTGGCAAACATCTTAAAATCTGAATACTAATGGGGCTAAGCATGAGGGAGAAGGGTATCTAGAAAAACGACCCATCTGCCCTTAATGACGTAACATAGTTTGTAAGGATATATTATTATTATTATTATTATTATTATTATTATTTATTATTTTTATTATTATCATTATTATTATTTTGTTTTCTTTTTGTAGTACTTCAGGACACTGAAGGTTGAGGGGAGGAGGTAGTTGTTCTTTTCTGGACCCCCTTCTCCCTCGTGCTTAGTCCCACTAGTTTTCAGATTTTAAGACATTTGGCCCATTAGTTGGGCGATTTAACCCATTGACTGAGGGAACCATTCCAGAACACATAGGCAATTTACAGCAATTTCCAGGTTTTAAAAGCCGGTAAAAACTGTAGAAATTGAGTGTCAGTGGGCGGGACAGCGAGGGGCCCACCTCTGACTGCCAGCATGACCAGCTGCGCACTGAGGGAAACTGTGGTCTCGGACCGCGGTTTCAGCAGTGTTGCCAAGCGCTACATTGCTAATAATTAGCGAGTTTTCCCCAATGTCTATGGCAGTGTTGCCGAGCGAGCGAGAGCTAATAATTATCGGTTTTCCCGCATGTTTGTGGCAAAGCTGCGGGTGAACCCCGCCACCTACGAAGCTCGTTCTGGTCTCATTTTAAAGCTATTTGCCCCTAGTTTTCGGCAGGATACAGTTCATTTAATGCAGATGCTTGATTAATCATTCAGGAGTGCCTGAATATGCCCTAAATAGCGCAAATATAGCCGCAGCCAAGGTGTTACAGACTTTACGCCCCATTTCTTTGTCAATATTAAAACCTTTCAGTGCCATTTTGGTGTCGATATTTTACTGGCGAGCGATAGCGAGCCTATAATTTTAGGAGGAAACGGTCTTCGACCGGGACATTTGTCTACAGAAAATACGTACAAATTTACCTAATGAGGGGGTTTAGGGGTAATTTCTTAAGCTAGATGGATTTCTAGCGAGGTAGCTAAATAAACAATAAATAAATAAATAATAGACCACACAATATCACCCCCCCCCTCCTTGAATCCCTTCAGCACCGGTGCAGTCCTTTTAACTTTATCTTGGCTTCTATTACACAATATTTTTCAGCTGAAAAAGGTCCTCCAGCCATTAACATCCTTCGAACTATCTCACTAAGCCCATTTTACTAATGCAAATCCATCTTAAACTGCACAAACTCGTCTAAATATAGCTAGAGTCAAATTCAAAAGACGTCACTGGTACTGAAGAGGTTAAGGTGTTGGCCTTGAGAACCTGCCCACCCTCGAGCATATTGTAAAGTTATCCTAGTGTGTGTGTGTGTGTGTGTATGTATGTTTGTGTGTGTGTGTGTGTGTGTGTGTGTGTGTGTGTGTGTGTGTGTGTGTGTGTGTGTGTTGTGTGTGAGTGTGTGTGTATTTGTTTGTGTGTGTATGTGTGTATGTATGGCCCAGATTGGCACTAAATGGGTTTATGATGTGTTGCTTCTATTGGTGTGTGGGTGTGTGTGTGTTGCTAGGGAGAATGTGTGTGTGTGTTGTGTATGGTCTGGATTAGCACTAAAGGGGTATATACTGTGTTGCTTTCATTGGTGTGTGTGTATGTGTGTTACTAAGGAGGGTGTGTGTGTGTGTGTGTGTGTAAGGAGAGAGAACTACGCACATTAGAATAAATAGAGGAATTACCATGATATGAGTGAGTGTGTGAGTGTATGTGTGTGTGTGTGTGTGTGTGTGTGTGTGAGTGTGTGTGTGTGTGTGGGTGTGTGTGTGTGTTGCCGGGGAGGGTGTCCCTATGTTTGCTGGGTGATAGCAAACAGTTGAGCAGCAGCCGTTGTGAAGGTAACATCTACATTGTTCTCTCTCTCTCTCTCTCTCTCTCTCTCTCTCTCTCTCTCTCTCTCTCTCTCATCAATATATATTAACGAGAATGCTGCGCACACTACATAAACGCATTACCATTCATATGTTAATTATTTACATTGATGTGTTACATTTTTAACTCAATATATGATGGCTGCAGCCCTTAGCTAATCACTTGCCTATAAGTCACCAATATACATTCATGGTATACACTCATAGGATATATTTATTAAATATCACATTTCCCATATACGATGACATGTTCATTTTGTTCTGGTCATTATTAGACCATTTATTCAGCTTAGGAAGGGGTTGTGGCAGTCAAAGGATTAACCCTTCCATTGCGGGTAACATACTATAGTCTATTTTTTTCCAGCTAATGGTAAGTTACCATATTTTCATCTTAATTACTTGGCTAATACAAAACATTTGTATCAAAATATGTTGCTGATTATGAACAATTGGCTATAATATGATGCAGGGACATAGTAGTTTCATACTGTTTTCATTAAGTATGGAAAATCAGCTGCTAAAGGATTCAATATGCCATCAGCTGGAAATAAACCAACTATAGTACGGTACCACTAAGAAGTCATGTGTCCCTGTCATTACGTGTTAGTGTCTCTCAGATGTTGAATTGGGTGAGTTAGTGTAGGAACATGTATTATACTGTATATCTCACTCGAAACCAATAAATCAAGTTTTAGATATTGCTGATACCAATTATTGAACAAAATAAACTTGGTGCCGAGACATCACTATTTGGCCGATTGTACATCATATGTAAAAACTATGTTGTTACGGACGACGTACCCGTATGTCTTGGTATTACTGGCTGAATTTGGTAATAATTAGCTGACTACTTGTTGTCAGACTACAGATAAGACTCAATGCTTCATTCCCATTGCAATATCAGTATCCTACGAGCCTTGGTAGTGAGAGGATGTGTGTGTAATCAAAGGGTGTTTTGGAAGCTGAATTACAAGCATAGACACGTCCAGTTCCACGTGTATTTGTGAGAGCTACATATGAGGTACGAATGTGAGGTTCTCATTATACAGACCATAGCTCACACTGTCTAACAAACACTTTACTGGATAACCTAACTGGGTATTGCATAGATATATTACAGACAATAACACATACTGACTAACAAACACATTACTGGATAACCTAACTGGTTATTAGTGGGAGCTACATACATGGTACAAATGTGAGGTTCTCATATTACAGACCATAAATCATACTGTCTAACAAACACATTACTGGATAACTTAACTTGGTATTTCATAGATATATTGCCGGTGAAAAATTACAAAAATGAATCAAAAATGAATGCTCGGTCGCATGGACTTCTCGGGGCAAACATTTCTTTCTCCCCGTCGATATGATAATGGAAATTATGAATTAATTTTGTTACATCATGGTGCATTGATTTCAAACCTTGTTTCGCTACATTTGTTTACAGTTAATAGTCTCAATAATGAGCCAACTTCAGACTCGAGTTATTCAGTATATTTTTTTGATGATAATAACATTTAGTATATTTGTCAGTGTATTTTCTGAGCACCATATATATATTTATATATATATATATACATTATAAATTATGTATATGTATATATATATATATATATATATATATATATATATATATATATATATATATATATATATATATATATATATATATATATATACGGGTATATATGTATATATATACAGTATATATTAATTATACAAAGCTTATTTCAGGTAGAGCACTAAAGAGATGATGAGGCAACAACTGTGTATTACAGCCCTGGTGGTGATGGTGGTAGTGGTCATAGCTCTGCTGGGGGAGGTCAATGGTTAGTCTCGCTCATCTTTACACTTTGTCAAGGGGAGATGGGCTGGTTTTTGTGGTCCCCCTCTCCCTCATGCTTAGCCACAATACTTTTCAGATTCAACCCATTAGTTAGGCAATTTTAAGATCTTTCACCCCTTTTCTTTGTCAATCTTAAGAATTTTAGTGTCATTTAGGAGTCGATTTTTTCCTGGCGAGCGATACCGAGCCTGTAATCTAGGAGGAACCGGCCTCTGGTTGGGACAATTTTCTACCGAAAAATGTACAAATATATCTTGAAGGTGGAACCTGGAGTTGTGTTTTTAAGTTTGATGGAGGTGTAGGGATGAAACTTGAAAAATAATAAATACATGAAAATATCGACCCCCTTCTCTCTCATCTTTAGTTCCACTAGTTTGTTTGTCGATTTTAAGATCTTTTTTGCCATTTAGGTGTCAAGTTTTTTCTGGCGAGTGAAAGCGAGCCTGTAATTTAGGAGGAACCAGCCCTTGACGGGGCATTTTTCTACAGAAAATTGTACAAGTTTATCTCGGAGGGGGATCTTGGGGGTATATTGTTTATCTCGGAGGGGGATCTTGGGGGTATATTGTTTATCTCGGAGGGGGATCTTGGGGGTATATTGTTTATCTCGGAGGGGGATCTTGGGGGTATATTGTTTATCTCGGAGGGGGATCTTGGGGGTATATTGTTTATCTCGGAGGGGGATCTTGGGGGTATATTGTTTATCTCGGAGGGGGATCTTGGGGGTATATTGTTTATCTCGGAGGGGGATCTTGGGAGTATATTGTTTATCTCGGAGGGGGATCTTGGGGGTATATTGTTTATCTCGGAGGGGGATCGTGGGGGTATATTGTTTATCTCGGAGGGGGATCTTGGGGGTATATAGTTTATCTCGGAGGGGGATCTTGGGGGTATATTGTTTATCTCGGAGGGGGATCTTGGGGGTATATTGTTTATCTCGGAGGGGGATCTTGGGGGTATATTGTTTATCTCGGAGGGGGATCTTGGGGGTATATTGTTTATCTCGGAGGGGGATCTTGGGGGTATATTGTTTATCTCGGAGGGGGATCTTGGGGGTATATTGTTTATCTCGGAGGGGGATCTTGGGGGTATATTGTTTATCTCGGAGGGGGATCTTGGGGGTATATTGTTTATCTCGGAGGGGGATCTTGGGGGTATATTGTTTATCTCGGAGGGGGATCTTGGGGGTATATTGTTTATCTCGGAGGGGGATCTTGGGGGTATATTGTTTATCTCGGAGAGGGATCTTGGGGGTATATTGTTTATCTCGGAGGGGGATCTTGGGGGTATATTGTTTATCTCGGAGGGGGATCTTGGGGGTATATTGTTTATCTCGGAGGGGGATCTTGGGGGTATATTGTTTATCTCGGAGGGGGATCTTGGGGGTATATTGTTTATCTCGGAGGGGGATCTTGGGGGTATATTGTTTATCTCGGAGGGGGATCTTGGGGGTATATTGTTTATCTCGGAGGGGGATCTTGGGGGTATATTGTTTATCTCGGAGGGGGATCTTGGGGGTATATTGTTTATCTCGGAGGTGGATCTTGGGGGTATATTGTTTAGCTTAAGGGAGGTCTAGGTAGGAAACTATTTTAAATTATATGCCCTACATCAATAAATAAATAAACTAATACATGTATACATAGATATATAAATATATGAATACATGAATATATAAACATAAAATATATGAATACATGAATATATAAACATAAAATATCCCCTTAAACTAAATCTCCAGTACCATAACTAAGCCAATCCTAATTTAACCGACCGACCGTAGTAAAATAGAATATCACTAAACCATACTGACCCAAGCCTAATCTATCCTATACCCTGTTCCAAATAGGTAGGCCAGAAATCCTGAACCATAACTGTTGTAACTAAATAGGGACTAGAACAAATGGGCTTTAATTATACACACGTATTCCCTGACTGACCCTTCCCGAATGGTAGAAATATTAGCTCGATTACTGTAGTTGTGTGTTGAGTTATAGAGGTTATTGTTCAAGAGCTTTGGCTTACATATTTGGAACAGGGTATAGCCTTTGTTAATGTATTGTGTAAACAGGTGAAGAGCTTGTGAGTTATAGAGGTTATTGTTCAAGAGCTTTGGCCTACATATTTGGAACAGGGTATAGCCTTTGTTAATGTATTGCGTGAACAGGTGAAGAGGTTGTGAGTTATAGAGGTTATTGTTCAAGAGCTTTGGCTTACATATTTGGAACAGGGTATAACCTTTGTTAATGTATTGCGTGAACAGGTGAAGAGGTTGTGAGTTATAGAGGTTATTGTTCAAGAGCTTTGGCTTACATATTTGGAACAGGGTATAGCCTTTGTTAATGTATTGCGTGAACAGGTGAAGAGGTTGTGAGTTATAGAGGTTATTGTTCAAGAGCTTTGGCTTACATATTTGGAACAGGGTATAGCCTTTGTTAATGTATTGCGTGAACAGGTGAAGAGGTTGTGATTTATAGAGGGGGTAGGTTATTTTAATTCTGTAATTATTACCGGTGTATAATTATACAGTTATATTTGTTTTAGTTTGCTCCCTAGACCTCTATCAAACTTAAAAAGGCGCCATCCCCAAGACTCCCCTTCGTTATAAATGTGTACATTTTTCGTTAGAAAAATGTACCAGACGAAGGCTGGTTTCTCTTAATTTACAAGCTCGCTATCGGTCGCCAGGAAAACAAATAACACCTAAATGGCACGATAGGTCTTAATATTGACAAATAAATGGGTGAAAGTATTAACACTTGAAAACTAATGGGGCTAAGCATGAAGGAGAAAGGGGTTCAGAATAAAATGAATACTTCTCCTTAATGCTCAAGAGCTTTGTCCTACTAACTTGGAACAGAGTATAACCTTTATAACCTTTGTAATGTATTGTACGAACAGGTGAGGAGGTTGTGAGTTATAGAGGTTTAAGGGAGTTATTAGGTTAATCTGAAGACCCTTCTCCCTCATGATTAGCACCATTAGTTATAACCTTTGTAATGTATTGTACGAACAGGTGAGGAGGTTGTGAGTTATAGAGGTTTAAGGGAGTTATTAGGTTTATCTGAAGACCCTTCTCCCTCATGATTAGCACCATTAGTTATAACCTTTGTAATGTATTGTACGAACAGGTGAGGAGGTTGTGAGTTATAGAGGTTTAAGGGAGTTATTAGGTTTATCTGAAGACCCTTCTCCCTCATGATTAGCACCATTAGTTATAACCTTTGTAATGTATTGTACGAACAGGTGAGGAGGTTGTGAGTTTATAGAGGTTTAAGGGAGTTATTAGGTTTATCTGAAGACCCTTCTCCCTCATGATTAGCACCATTAGTTATAACCTTTGTAATGTATTGTACGAACAGGTGAGGAGGTTGTGAGTTATAGAGGTTTAAGGGAGTTATTAGGTTTATCTGAAGACCCTTCTCCCTCATGATTAGCACCATTAGTTATAACCTTTGTAATGTATTGTACGAACAGGTGAGGAGGTTGTGAGTTATAGAGGTTTAAGGGAGTTATTAGGTTTATCTGAAGACCCTTCTCCCTCATGATTAGCACCATTAGTTATAACCTTTGTAATGTATTGTACGAACAGGTGAGGAGGTTGTGAGTTATAGAGGTTTAAGGGAGTTATTAGGTTTATCTGAAGACCCTTCTCCCTCATGATTAGCACCATTAGTTATAACCTTTGTAATGTATTGTACGAACAGGTGAGGAGGTTGTGAGTTATAGAGGTTTAAGGGAGTTATTAGGTTTATCTGAAGACCCTTCTCCCTCATGATTAGCACCATTAGTTATAACCTTTGTAATGTAGTGTACGAACAGGTGAGGAGGTTGTGAGTTATAGAGGTTTAAGGGAGTTATTAGGTTTATCTGAAGACCCTTCTCCCTCATGATTAGCACCATTAGTTATAAGATTTTAAGGTGTTCTCCTCACAAGCTTGACTCTTGTAAGACCTTTCGTTCCATTTTGTTGTCAATATTAATCCTCGAACTTCGGCACCTTTAAACCTTCGCGCCAAACCCGAACCCCTATAATATCGAATTTTTGGGATTTTGGCGCTTTTTTTTTATACGCATAAAATGGCCCAACGAAGCTTATATATATATATATATATATATATATATCATTTATATATATATATATATATATATATAATTTATATATATATATATATATATATATCCAGCGGTAGTTGTCGTTGTTGTCTTGCGTTTGGTGAAAACTAGAAGTCTCTAGACCAAGTGGTTCAGTGTTAATGATGAATATATTTAGGTCAGTATGGTGGACAAAAGCCAAGCATTCGGTGTTTAACACCTAACGAGCGGCCTAGGCGGTAAATAATATGTAGCCACCAGCGGGGTGTTTTTACCCAAAATAGGGCTGTTTATGTGATCATTTTCATGCCTAAATAAGACCCAGAGCGTAAAACAAGTATCTATCCCTGAAAGGGCATAAACAGAGCTTTCAAATTACACCACAACGATCCTTGTATGACCGCTAGTTTTCTTGCAACAACCGCGCAACACGAGTGCAAAAACCATGTAATTCGGTACTTTCCCCATACATTTCACTATGTAGCGAGTGTGAGAGGGTGGAGGAGGGTGGGATTCATATCAGTTGGTCCGCCGCGGTGGTCTGGAGCAGTCATACGCTCGCTACTCTCCTGCCACTACTTGTCTCTCTCTCTCAGCAACATTACGTGCTGAAATTGCCACACGACTTATGGTGTGAGTTGCCACATAGTCCAAATTTCTTTCACTCGACATATGATGCGCGCCGCCAATAAATGGGTAATCCCAATTTTCGGAATATACCGATACTCATACATCTGTAAATAAATGGCCTAGCCAAGTCTTTATGCATACCAGAGGGAGATATGGCCATTGCTGTGCGATGGTGAGGACTAGAACACTATACATTGTGTGGTTATTGTGTGAGGTGCATAATAAAACCAAGAGTTAGGCGGGAATTCAGAGCTTCGTCCAAATGCGGCGGCGCCGCACTACCAACCACGGCTACGGTCTGTTTATATTTGTATAACGATATATTATTGATTATTGATTATGGATTATTTATTATATATTATGTAATAATATTGTTCATATTGATAATTGATTATTGATTACTGATACATTTCACCATTGTAACCATTCCTAAGTCATTTTTTTTTTTTTTAAAGACCTCCGTCTACGTATTGTGAAAAACCTGTTATTCTCCGGCAAATTACGGGGTTGAGCGAGTGGAGTGGGGGACAGTGAACAAAAGAGGATACATGTTTTTCATAATACGCACGAGCAACTGTGGCTTTCAACCATCCGACACATCCCCTTTTATTTGTGTGCATCACACATGTTAAATACAAATAAAGTTTACACCACTCCTGCCCGGGCCTCACACAGTGGCATGGCCCAGTCCAGTCATACCGAGCTCATGACGCTGGTGGCATTGCCCCGGAGGATAGCCATCCCTAGTCTTTGCTTGAGCCAGAGGGTTTCCCGGGGTTCTCCTGAAACTTCTCTGATTTTACGGCCTATTTCATTCACCATCTTAAAGGTGGTAGGGCCGAAGACTCCTGAAGTTTCGAATGCCAGGGGCTCGAACTGCTGACTTCTGGCGATGGCTTGTTATTTTTCTCGCTTTTTATTTTCTGCTATCCGGGCGGCTTCACCTGCTTCGTCGGCGTTTCTGGCGATGTTGGTTGTGGAGAAAGTGTCAACACATGTGGCATCCCACACGAGGCACAGGCCATTCTTGTATGGGAAAGTGGTCATCCCATCTGGCCATTTGCCGTCGTCTCTGTGAAGTCCATGTGGTTCGAGGATTGATGCACGGTTAGCACTCTGCAGGGCCCGTTTTATGACATCATTTAGTGCAGAGTGTCTTGGCAGGCGGCCTGCGTTGTAATTACATGACAAGGCATGGTGACCTTCAGCATCCATCCCCCCACCACACTTGCAGGTGTGTGGGTGACAAACTGCCGCACCCACTCTGAACGCGACGGCAACCCGGAGCGCTTCAGCATCCAAGTGAGTTCCAAGAGGTGGGATTGGGATGACATGTAACCACAAGCCACTCTCCAAACGGGCGGCTGCTTGGAGGCGTGCTTTTGCAACCTGGTCTGCATTGGTTAGGAGATTTTCTTGAGTTTTCTTCGCCGAGATGGTATCCCACACTTTCTGCTTGCTCCTGGAGGTACCCTGAGGCTCCTCCTCTGCTCCTGTACTTTCCTTCCAGGTGATAATCGCTACTGCTACGTCCCTATTAAGTGTCATTCTGGGTTGAGAAGAAAGGATGGACACTACAAGGTCATTGGTAACGATAAGGGAAGAGATAAGGGTTGGGGAGGCAATATCCGAGGCTCTCCGTATGCCCAAGCCCCCGAGGCGGACTGGAAGAGTGGCTTGTGTCCAGGTCCGATCTTGAAAGTCCATGTTGGTGATGCTGGTCACTGCTTCTCGGATTATGCTGTCTAATTCTTGGAGGCCACCATTGTTCGTGTAAGTCATTGATGTGCGCAAGAGGTATTGGAGTTTTGGGATGGAGAAACAATTCTTGAGAAGGGCCGGAGCTGAGTGGGCATCGATGTGTATCAGGCGACTCACAAGACGTTGAAGCTCCTCCTTTTTAGCTTGAAGTGCTGGTGGGATTGCTGCCAGAGTTAGTGGGGAACCTAATAGGGTTTGCTGGTGCTCCTGAAGTATCTTTACATCTGGCAATACGCCTTGAAACAGGGCCTGAGTCTCTTCTCTTTCTTCACGTGTGTGGTTGAGGAGGACAAGTTCACATTTGGTGTCATTTATCACTAGCCCAGCCTGGCTGAGGTCAGTTACAATGTTGTTTAGATCGGTTAGAACGTTCTCTACAGACCCACCCAAGGTTGCATCGTCCAGGTACCATACATTCAGTTCTGACCTTACTTTGTTAGCTGCTGCATCCACCCCTATTGAGAAAAGAGCAGGACCACCTGGATCTCCCTGCTGTAAGCCGGTCGCTGATGGGATTACCATCTCGCCGAAAATCAGGATTGAAGGTTTGGAATAAGCCTGCCAAAGAAGGGGGCACAGAGTGGGGATGTGTTCTTGAGCTGCACGGAGGAAGACATCCCTGCGAATGCTGTTGAATGCGTTCCGCATGTCAATCTTTAGAAGCACTCATTTTTCTTGGGCTTGGCTGAGGTAAGTGAGGGTTGCATGTACAGGAGCTTCACACCCCATTGGAGTTCCAAAACTTAGTTGAACTGGTCTTAAGTGTTGACCTAGGCCATTCGAGAGTGGTTTCAAGCCCACCTTTGTGGCAAGGTGGCGGAAGGTGTTCCCTACTGCTACTGGGCGCACGCCGCCATTTTTTTTGCCAGTGCACAGAGTGATGCCCCAAAAAATTGGGGTGTGGCACAGTCGGGTACTTCCCCTCTTAAAACCATGTTGATGAATTTGGTGAGGGTTTCCAAGAGTGCCTCCCCAGCAGCTCCTGATCCCTGACCCAAGAGGCCTTTGAGGTGGGCGGGTCGGATACAATCTGGGCCCGCGGCGGAGCCTGCTGGGAATGATGTCACCGCGGCGACCACCTGCTCCTTCGTGACAACTAAAGGTTGGTGCATCTGGTCATTTGGGGCTGGGGGGAGGTTTAGGTCCCTAGGTGTAGGTGGGTGCTTTTCTCGTAGGGCTTCAACAACTTCGGTGCCTTGACCAGCAAAACCTTCTGAAGAGGACAACAGTCTGACGGCCCCTTTGATGTCACTATCTGACAGCTTCGCCGCGACCCTCTTACGTAGCTGTTCAGCCTCTTCCTCTTCCTTGTCCTGTTGCTTCTGGGCCCTATTTGGTTGCTGTTCGGGGGTTCCACCAGTTTGTTTCCATCCATATACTGTGCTACTTGACATTTCACTCTGGTGGCTAGTGAAACATGAAGATGGTCTTATATAGGCCCCATAGGAGAAACCCAGGACCTGTGCCCATGCGAGGGGGGTCTTGAGCTGTAGGGCCTGCTTTATGATGGTTGTAAGGGCCTCCGCCACTTGGATTCTGATTCCTTTAGGTACCCGGGCAAGGACCTGGATCCGCGCTTTCCATTTGGTCACAAGTTGGGTCAAGTCGGCGTCCGTTGTTGCCGGTGTTGCCCCGGTTGGCTCTGCTGTGGGCCCTGGGCATGCGAGACATTTCCAGTTTGGTTGTTTTCCTGATGCTTTCTTTGACAGCCTAACACAAGTTAAATGAACAGATCTAAGAGAGCCGGAACATTTTCGCGAATTCTTTCTTGCATTGGTTTTTCCGCACTTAAAACACTTAGTATCCGCTAGGCCATAGTCCTCCAAGATTATCTGTTCCTCTGCCTCTACCAAGCCGACCTCCTGATCTTCCCGTGGTGCTTTCGGCTCTGCCATGTCTCCCTTGTTTCAGAAGCCCCGGGAAATCTCTCCTGGCACATATCTAGATTATTGCTGTTGTTATTAATGTATAATTGGTTGGGTGCATAAAAATTAACATATCATAGTCAACCTTTCTAATGGGCTGTGTATAAAAAAAAAAAAAATCACATATATTCAACCTTTCTGATGGGCAATTGGCCAGCTTCTCCTATAGCTATGTGGTTAAATGTATAAATCCTCGGCATTGGGCACCGGTACAACTAAAAGATCTAACTAATTAGAGGGAAGCACGTCAATTATATCCTATGGTGTTGGGAGTGATTAATTGATCAGTGGGGATGAGATATATATATATATATATATATATATATATATATATATATATATATATATATATATAGATATATATATATATATGTATATATATATATAGATATATATATATATATATATATATATGTATATATATATATTATATATATATATATATGTATATACATACATAAATATATACATATATACATTTAGAAAGAGAGAGAGAGAGAGAGAGAGAGCAAAAGATCTAACTAATTAAAAGGAAGCACGCCAATTATATCCTATGACGATGATCAGTGGAGATGAGAGAGAGAGAGAGGGAGAGAGCAAAAGATCTTACTTAATTTAAAGGAAGCACGCCAATTATATACTATGATGTTGAAGGTGATTAATTGAACAGTGGAGATGTGAGAGAGAGAGAGAGAGCGAGCTAGAGAGGGCGAGAGAGAGAGAGAGAGAGAGCGGGGGAGGTCACTGGGTTGGGTAGCATGGGTGGTGTAGGGCAGGTCTGAAGGAGGAGGGTGGGGTATGGGTAAGGGGTAAGGGCCTGTAGGAAGGGTGGGGTATGGGTTGGGGGTAAGGGATATATATAGAGCACACACAATAAGTATTCAATTTATTCCTCATATGTTCAGCAATATAGTTGTTTTTTCTGCATCAGCGAAATGTAGAATGTTCAGGTTCATTTCTCCATGACACGTATCTCTATGCGCTGGCGTGATGACAGCAGGGGTGGCGTGATGACAGCTGGCGTGATGACAGCAGGGGTGTGGGTGGGGAAGGGGTGCCGGGGGTTTACCCACGGGTGAGTGGTGCTGGCCTCCGTGGCTGGTGGCAGTCAGGGGGTGCGCCGGGTCACTGCATCCTTAGCCACACTGACCCTTGCCCAGCACAGCGCTCTTCAAATTTCCGTCTCTTCTTTCACTTGTCATTTAATTTTGGTTAGATAGAACTCCAGAGTTTCACCCAATATCAAATCACCGTAATTTCCCACTCACCCTGATGATTGTATCACAGTTCCATCACTACCCCTTCCCTCACTAACTTGCTGTTCCCCACGGAGAGACAAATCCATACGTCCTCTCCTGACTGACTGACTGACAGGTCACTGTTGTCTGCTTTTATACATCGTTTGAGACTCAGGTTCAGAAGGTACAAGCTTTCCTAAGGCTTGCTTGCTCACATGAATGGCTGGAGGTGTGTTCTTGTTGTTGTTGGTTATACAGACGATCCACCAAGACAACAAAACTTTCTCTAGTGCTGTGTTAAGTAGTGTTAACCCCTTAAAGGCAAGCTGTGTGTAATGGACACCCTACCGATATTAGGCCCCGTTCCCAACAAAAATTGTTATTTTACGATAAATATTGTTATTTCTTATTCATACACGCCTATTTTACTTTTAATATGAAGAGAGTAACATGTAATAACAATAAAACAAGTGGAAATAGTGTTTGGATGGTCAAAAACGCGAAGTATTGCCTACCGATCATTCATAAAATGTGAGGCAGCCGCGACGTATATCCTCCCCTCTCGGTGCCTGGAGAGAGACTGAGGGTGTGAGGGTTGTCTCTGTCTCTGTCTTTCCCATGCATAGACACACGCAACACCACACCCTAGGATCGGGTTGGAGATATTGGCACCACAAATACACCAATAAATATGGTAATAAGAGGAAAAATAGGTGAAAATTGTAGGGGGGGGGGGGGAAAGGGGGGGAAGGAGGGATTATGAAAAATGTGTAGGAGTGATAGAGGTATGGAGGGGAATAATCTCACTCAATCACCATTTCACTTTTTTTAAGTGCTACTGGGGCCATTTTAAATGTTTTTTAGGCCTTACCTCTTAAGAATGTTCTCGCCTTTGCCCACCAAAACCTCTTAAGAGTGTTCTCGCCATTCCCGGGTTAATCTTAGATTAACCCGTAGGCTCCTAGCTAATGGCCTCCTGAACATTCATCCGGGTCTGATGGGTTAAGACTTTTTGTGCCATTTAGGTGTCAAATTTTTCCTTGTGAGCGACAGCGAGCCTGTAGTTTAGGAGAAACTGAGAAATTGTTCTACCTAAAAAAAAGTACAAACTATTCTCTTTAAGGGTGTCTTGGGGGTGTGTTCTTTTTGTTTCAAGCTTGAAAGAGGTCTAGGAAGCAAACACCACACACATATATATATATAAATATATATATATATATATATATATATATATATATATATACAGTATATGCCCTCACAGATGGTAGTGCTGGTGAGTTATAAAGGTTAAAGGGGCCCACATCGTTTTTGTTTGTTCTCTCTCTCTGGGTTGTATCCATTCGTCCCCATTCAGCCTTCAGTTTAAAGACGTTTATCCCCATCCAGGTGTTGAATTTTTCCTGGCGAGCGGTAGCGTGCCAGAAAATTTAAAGACAAAAATTATTGAAAAATGTCTCCTGCGAGGCCGGATTTTCCCACACAATCCTGGCGAGCGAGCGATATTTACAACTAGATGGGACTGAAGGGATACAAGCCAGAGAATGAAAGAAAAGGAGAGAAAATAGAGCAGGTCACCCCCCTTAACCAGGGAACTGCCGGAAGACTCTTAAGAGTCCCCCCTGCGGACTGCGGGAAGACTCTTAAGAGTCAGAGAAAAAAAAAATAAATTTAAACATCCATTTATTTTTTATTTTTTTATTTTTTTTTATTTTTGCCCTTGGGCCATGCAAAATATCAGTCCTCTACCTCCCCTCCTTCCCCACTTTCCTCCCCTCCTTCAGTTATCACCTATTTTCCCTGTTATTCACTTTTTCTGAGGTATATTTTCGTTCTAACATTAGCGAGTTGCAAGCAGGGCATTGTCATCACTGTTAGCAAGCGAGTGCAAGAGAGAGAGAGAGAGTATCGATCGACAGTGTCTCAGTAGCCTTGGGGGAAATTGGCGGGAAAGCAGGTTGCCTCACCCATACATTATGTAACTCGCAGCCTGTATCGCCGATTTTGACCATCCAAACGCTGTTTTCACTCGTTTTATTGTTGTAACAGGTTAATACCTTTATAATCAACCTATAATAGGCACATATGGATAAGTATTATTGCTATTTATGGTAAAATGAATATTTTAGTGATGGAAACAGCTCAAATACATGCGCACAGGCAGAGGTGTCTAATTACCCCCATGCGCACTTAAGAGGTTAAGTGAGGCCTCCTAGTTATAAATTAATGAGGTTTGTCCTACTTATTAGGAACAGGGTATAACCTTTGTAAAATATTGCACTCCCAGGTGGTAGTGGTATACGTGCTGGTGGAGGATAATAATTTAGTTTATTTAGCCCTTGTGCGATTAATTCAATTTATCATAAGTTTACACAATGTTGTCTTATGTTTTATTGATTGCTCCTGTGTTGTTAGTGAGAGCATAGGAGCATAGTTCTATTATGTAGTCTGGCGGTGTCTGGGCTACCATCCTCCTTCCCTTGCGAAGGCCTGGTACCCTGTCGCCGCCGCATGACTCATTCCAGCCAGAAACCTTGTAGTGACAACACATGCTTCTCTGTGTTAGACAGACTTGTTTCCTGGTTTCCCTTAACACCTTACGAGCGGCCTATGCGGTTTATTTATATGTACCGCCCAGCGGGGTGTTTTTAGCCAAAATAGGGCTGTTTACGTGATCATTTTCATGCCTAAATAAGTCCCAGAACGTAAAACAAGTACCTATCCCTGAAAGGGCATAAACAGAGCTTTCGAATGACACCATAACGATCCTTTTATGATGGCTAGTTTTCTTGCAATAACCGTGCAACGCAAGTGCAAAAAGCATGTAATTCGGTACTTTCCCCATATAATTCAGTATGTAGCGAGTGAGAGAGGGAGGAGGGAGCTGAGATTCGTGTCAGTAGGTTCGCCGCGGTGGTCTGGAGCAGTCATACGCTCGCTAGTCTCCTGCCACCACTTGTCTCTCTCTCTCAGCAACATTACGTACTGAAATTGCTACTCGACCTATGTCGAGCGCCGCCACATAGTCCAGATTTATTTAACTCGACTTATGTGGTGAGCCGCTAATTAAGGGTTAAATACCGCATAGATATATTTTGTTCCTTATTAGATCGAAGCATAGCAAGGCTGGAATAATTTTGAGCATTAAAGTTTTGTTTTAATATTAATATTTTGCATTCTAGAGTTTTTTTTCGTTTGTCTTGGATACAATTAGTGCATCCTTTTCTCTGGCATTCTTAAATATCAACTTCATACCTGTTTCCTTCCATTTCTCTCTCCTTTATTCTACTGCATTGTTATTTATTATATTTAATTATGTATATTTTATATATCATTGAGGTTGGCATCTACAGTGGTTTGTTCGGTGGCTCTCAGAAGCCAGCTGCAACCAACTGATATGCCAACCTCTGTATATTGTTGGGCTACTGCATTGGACTTTTTTCCCATGTTTTTGCTTTATGTTATTCTCAATTCCTGAGCGATTGGGCATACTATGAAGCGTCTGGGAGTCTAGCAGTATTATGTTTTGACTATTATGTGCAGTCCAGAATAACTTTAGAAGTACTCTTGAAATATTAAACACACTATCAACCAGACTCCGGGACAGTAGCTATTTTTGTGTCTCCTTGTATTACTGCATTAACCCTTAAAAAGCGGCTCACCACATAAGTCGAGTTAAATAAAGCTGGACTATGTGGCGGCGCTCGACATAACTCGAGTGGCAATTTCAGCACGTAATGTTGCTGAGAGAGAGAGACAAGTGGTGGCAGGAGAGTAGCGAGTGTATGACTGCTCCAGACCACCGCGGCGAACCTACTGACACGAATCTCACCTCCCTCCTACCTCTCTCACTCGCTATATACGGAATTGTATCGGGAAAGTGGCTAATTACCTGCTTTTTGCACTCGCGTTGCACGGTTATTGCAAGAAAACTAGCCATCATAAAAGGATCGTTATGGTGTCATTCGAAAGCTCTGTTTATGCCCTTTCAGGGATAGATATTTGTTTTACGTTCTGGGTCTTATTTAGGCATGAAAATGATCACGTAAACAGCCCTATTTTGGCTAAAAACACCCCGCTGGGCGGTACATATAAATAAACCGCATAGGCCGCTCGTAAAGGGTTAATAGAGCAAAGAGGAGATAACCCCTTTTCCTAGAGAACCTGCGTGTCTTGGTGTTTGAGTCAGATAATAAGAGCGTTTCTGTTGCAGGGTAGTGCAGTAGCCTACAGTCGGCAGTATTGGGTGCAGATCTACAGCATTGTTTGTCTTTTTGCTACAGCATTTCCTTTTTGCCAGTGCTGTGGGTTAGGCTATTAGAGCATCTGCTTACACACAGGCTCCCCTTGTAACAATATATATATATATATATATATATATATTTTTTTTTTTTTTTTTTTTTTTTTCTATGTGATTGAGGGAGGCAAAAGGCATAACTGCCTATAGCGAGTGCCTCCCCCATAGTTGAAAGAGTGACAGGGCCAAAATCAAGGGACGTTCGAGCCAAAATGCCTGGACACACAGAGTTTTGAAGCAATTTAAGTCATAGGAAGAGAGAAAGACTGATTCTGGGAGAGAGTTCCAGAGCTCAGCTGTTGAGTAGAAGAAAGTTTGAGAGTAACGTTTCACTCTTGGGTTGGAGAGTTGCACAGAGTAGGGGTGGGATTGAGTTGCAAGACGGTTACCACGTGCCCTACGTAAAGGAGGTGGTATGCATATATATATATATATATATATATATATATATACAGTATATATGTATATATATCTATCATTCTATTGCCCGACACCGTGATCCCCGAAGGGGTGGCCACGAACGAACCGCTTCCATGCACCTCTGTCCCCAGTCAGTCGACGCCCCTCCCCCCAACCAGCACTGCCTTCGTTCATATACTTCCTCACTCCATCCTTCCACCTCTCCTTCAGGCTACCTCTCCCTCTCTGTCCCTCCACCTCGGTCTCGTACACCCTCTTAGTCATTCTCTCGCTTTCCATACGTTCCATATGGCCGAACCATCTCAAGTTGTTCCTTTTAACACTTTCCAGCACATCTACCTCCACACCACACCTCCTTCTTACTTCTTCATTAGTCTGTCTATCCCTCCATGTAGCTCCGCACGCACTTCTTAAGTAATTTATTTCCACTGCTCTCACTTTTGGTCTGAGTCTCTCAACCTATGTCCATGCTTCATTTCCGTAAGTCAGTGTCGGGATTATCACACTGTCATGCAAGGACTTCTTCACTTCCATACTGACCACCCTATTTCTTGTTACTGCTTTCAGCATTTCTACAACCCTCTTCCCCTGTTGTACCCTCTCCCGCACTTCTTCATCCATAGTCCCATCTTTACTAAACACACTGCCCAGATACTTAAAAGAGCTGACGATCTCCATAGCCTGACCGTTCAGCTTCACCTCACACTCTGTGACTTCACCCCTTTCGAAGACCATAACCTTGCTCTTCCCCGCATTTACCTTCAAATTCCGTTTTTCGCACACTGTTCCAAACTCATTTACCAGACTCTGCAACTCCCATTCATTATCACTCATCAGAACTGTATCATCCGCAAACAGCAGTATAGGTAGCTTCCACTCATTTCCCTCCCTTTTCAGCGATACACCAACATCCACTGCTCTTGATAGTATTTCTTTCATGGCTCCATCCATATATACAGTAAACAACCACGGGGACATCACAAACCCCTGTTTCAAACCAACTGTTACGCTAGCCAGCTTGCCAGAATGCACTCGTAACTCGCTAGCGCTCGCCAGGGCAGTGATTTGGGCTACAATAATCGTAGAACGATGTTCTTTCTTTCATAGAGTTCATGTTGTCACAGACAGATCAGTGGTAGTCTTTATTCTTGTCTGTGACACTTGGAAGTATTTTATATCATTGGTAGACTATTAGATGCATTGTGCATTGTGTGAAGATGTAAGGAGAAAGAGAGCGAGCAGCGAGGTGGTAGTGTGTGCGTGTGTATGTACGTATGCCTCCCGCGCTCGGAGGACTCTCCCACGCCCGTGATGGGCCGGCGGGCCTGTCTACGTCATAGGACGCTTGCTCTTCATGACGTAGTCATCTGTGATTGGCGGCCGCTGTCCTGGGACGGTGGTGCAGGCTCCTGCCCTCGTGTCTCCTTCAGAGCTTGGCACAGCGTGCTTGGTCTTACATGTCCTTTGCAATCTGTCCCCCATATAACCCCCTGTACTACTTTCTCTCTCTGAACTTCTTCGTTTTCATACTTCTCTCTTTATTCAATTACTTATCCCTTCTGGTTCTGCATACAACTTCCATAGTCGGCCAGTCGTATTACCAGCACCAGCTCTCACATTTATGTTTGCACTAGTTTTAGGGATTATTAGAGTCATAGTCATATGGTAGCCTAGTGTTGGGGTGCTTCTAATTATTGAGCTGTTCTTTCCCATTATTTAATGCTAGACAGTGGAAGGTATCTTTGGTCGTTGTCTGAGTTATGTATGTGGCAAGTCAGAGCCTGTACAACATCGACGCAGCTAGCAAGCCTGTAACCCTTGTGCATATTTTCCTTTGCGAGTGTAGCAGTATACAGGTGAAGGGCTTTTGCCTATACTTATCTGTATGCTTGCTGCCTCATTTTGTTGACCTTTGTGGAGTGCCAGGGCAAGACCAGATACTAGAGATCTGGACTTACCAAGAGAGCCTCCAAGTCACTTAACGTAACATAAGGGAAATCTGTTCAAGGGGAGACAGTAGGCTATGAGCATGCTTGCGCTCTGCCCAGTTTCCTAGTACCTTTTATGCCACTGCTAGACTTTATTAGTGAGAAAGACAGCATTGTGTTTATTAACTTTCATTGTGTATGCTTTAGGAATTATTCACGCCTTATTTTAGCCTTGGTTGATGCATAGTGCACAACCCAATTTGGCTGTTACGTTGGCTAAGAAAGTACTGTTTCTGAGTGGTTATTATTAGTGCTGTCACAGAGTTGTTGCACTCCCTTGTTATATATATATATGTATCCTACTTATTGGTGTATTTAAGATACACGCTTTGGTGTCCTGCCCCTGCATTATTTCTGTTCTGTATTAACGAGCATCTTAGAGCATCAGATCTTTTCAGAAGATTCCTTATCTGATTGCTGTAGGACTAGACTTCCAGTGTTTTCATAGAGCATTGAAGAGTTTAGTGTTGAGTACTGACTCACACTAAAGTTAACGTAAGCAATTATCCCTTTATTAAATCTTATATAGTTTATTCAAGCATTGTTATTACTTAAGAGCATTTTCGTAACGTAAGTACTCCTGTTGTGAGTTGGCTTTGCCGTCATTGGAAAGCCTTTGTAGAAGTGCACTAAAACCCAGTTAATTGATACCCCGTTATCCAGTAGATTAACTCTGGAGGGTTTTAAGTGTTTTTGTTCACCGGCGTAATAGTTCGAGGGTTTGGAATTAGCGTACCGTTGTAATAGATATATCAAATGGCCGTTGTTGCAGATATAGCCTATCATCTAGTCCATTATTAAGTGACCTTGTTTATTTCGTAGTGCCGGTCGTAACAAATGGCGACCTTAGACCAGAATATAGTGAACTGAATACTGCAGTTTTTTTTGGAGAAATTTTATTGCCATTTGGGGTTGAATTTATTTCTCGCATTGTTGGCAGTAGACATTGTTTTGAGGATACATAGAACTTGTTGGAGTTATTGGTGACCTAGTATTGCACTCAAGAACATCTTCAAATATTTTTTGGTGAATAAAGCTACGTAAGAGTTTGGCTACTTTTGTTTTGACTTGAGAATTTTGTTGTTAACTCCATCATGTCACTGGACGGGTCTGAGCATAGTGAGGGCACATGGCGAGAGGCAGGCGAGGAGGTGGAGAAGGTGGAGTTGTTAAGCGGCGTTCGGGTGGTGAACAATGAGGAGGATGGTCGGATATTTTTGGAGGAGCCTGTGTCAGCGGATCGTGTGTCGGGGCTAGACCGGTACGGACTGCAGTGTGTAGCCACGGTCTTAGGGTTTCCCGGTACTAGCGGTTTGTCGAGAAGTGAGCTGGTTGCCTGTGTGCTGGGTGGGATGCATGGGGGTTCGGGTAAGCTGGGGCACCTTCGGCCCAGCCCCCATTCCACTCGACTCCTAGCATGGCGCCCCCTCGGGCTCCGGAGCCGGGTACGTTCCCGCAGGCCGATGCCCGATGGTGGTTGGGTATGCGACTAGGTGATTCATGGGGTGGGTCCCCAATAGTAGCACCCCCTCCTCAGGGTTTGTCTTCCGAGATGTTGTTTCAGCTCGAGCTCGCCAAACTTAAGCAGCAGGAGCGACAGGCTGAGCTTGAGCTGCGAAAGCATGAGGCTTAGCTCGAGCAGCAGCAGCGAGAGGCTGAGCTCAGGCAGCAGCAGCAGCAGAGAGAGGCTGAGCTTAGGCAGGAGCAGCAGCAGCAAGAGGCTGAGCTCAAGTATAAGTTTGAGAATGAGCTCAAGCAGAGAGAGGCTGAGCTCAAGTTTGAGTCTGAAAGGTATTGTGCCGATGTTGACCTAGAGAAAACGCGTGTAGAGGTGACAAGGAACCGGGTCGCCCAGGGGGGTCGAGCCCATGACCAGTCCCTGTCGCATCTACTAAAGTTGGTTCCAGTGTTTGATGAATTAGGAGTTACAGAATTTTTTCTCCGGTTCGAGAAAAAGTGCCAGGAGCACCAATGGCCCGAGGAGAGTTGGGCAGCCCTTGTTTCTTCACGATTGACGGGGAAAGCACTCAAGGCGTACGATGCTTTGCCCCTAGATTCCTGTGTGAATTACGAGTTGTTGAAAGAGGCTGTCCTGTGGGCGTATGAGCTACAGCCAGAGACCTATAGGCTGAAGTTTAGGGCGGTTCCAAAAAGAAAGGAGAGTACTTTCCAGGAACACGCTAGAGAGCTGTCAGATGCATTTGAAAATTGGTTAAGGTCGGAGAAGGCAACTACTTTTGATTCAGTAAAACAACTAGTGTTGCTGGAACAATGTTTTAAATGTACTGGCAGTGACTTGACTCTTACCCTTAAAGAAAAGCAACCAAAAACTCTGCAGAAGGTGGCTGAGCTGGCTGACCTTAGGGTGTCATTGATTCGTGGGTGCGGGTCTGCACAGAGAGCTGAGGCAGGTAACCAGGGGCGTACCACTCCACCCCCCCGAATTAATGACACAACAACCAATTATCCATTCAAGAGTACTGTTGCCAATTATGAACCCAAGTCGAAACCCTTCCCGTTTAAGAAAGGCCAGGGCCCTTCCTCACCTCAGAGGAAGTCCAAGAGTGAAGTCATAAGAAGGGGCATATTGCGCGCTCATGTCCGAGCACACCGCCTACAGCAGTGGTGTCACTAGTGAGCAACATCGGTGTGTCTTTGAGGTCTTCCGCATTTGCCCGGGGTAATACGTCGGTTGCGGAGTCACAGTCAGTGCAGAAGCAGCAGGAGGGCTCATCACCTGTCCGTGATGCTTTTTGTGGTCATAGGGGGCACGGCACTGTGAGGTGGGCTGGTGTGAAGCATAGGCTTGAGTTGTTGCGTGATACGGGCGCTTCCCAGACACTTGTTAAGAATTTCACTGGCAAGCCTGTTAACGTGGCTCGGGTTGTGGTGGTCCAAGGCATCAATGCTACGCGGTCTTACCCGCTGGTCAGAATGGAGCTGGAGGTGGACGGTGTGACACGGGAGTTGGATGTGGGTGTGGTGGAGAAGTTGCCAGTTGAGGGGGTCGACCTCCTTCTCGGTAACGACTTTGCGGTGCTCACTTCCGAGGTTCCACCCTTAGTCGTTGCCGAGAGGGCGGCCGACATGAGTAGGGAGGAGTAAGAGGGGCTCGAGAGATCTCAGTCAGCTCAGGTGTCACAGCCTAGTACCCAAGTTCCAGATCAGCGGACAAAGGGTCGGAAGGAGAAAGTCGAGGCTGGTGGTTGGGTTGAGAGCTTGGACCCAGCGACACTCCTTGCTGACTCGGTACTTGACCCAAAGTTGAGCTCCGGAGTGGCCCCAGAACCTGTCCCCCTTAGTGTGGTTGGGCGTGATAGCACTCCGCGACAGAGTAGTTCCCAGGGACAACAAGAAGATCTTAGTCTTGAGAGTTGTGGGAACGGGGCTATTGAACTCGAGGACGGGGAAGCATGTCATGTGAACCTGTTAAAGGAGTTTGTGAGGCAACCACCTGAGCAGCCTACTGTCCCTATGTTGGTCTGCAGCAGCCAAGGTGGAGAAGGAGAGGGGGGCAGTGGGGCACAGGTGGAGGAGAGTTGGGATTGTCATGTCTCGGCGGAGCAGTGGGCGGGGGACACGAGTCAGGTGGCTGTGGAAGTGCTAGAGCACCTGCCTGAGCAGCAGTGTGCAGCGCTCCATCCCCTGCTCGGTTCATACCCCACTGTTTGTGCCGAGCACCCAGGCCTCACAACTCATGCGGTGCACGAGGTTCTGCTGGCAGGTCACTTGAGTGTGAGTAGACCATTGGCCTCGTTGTTTCAGTGGTTCAAGGTGGGCGACGAGGCTTTGGCATGGTTGTCAGGTCAGGGTCGACCCATGGCTGCTAAGGGTGGTGGTCAGAATCAGGACATTGAGCAGATTGGTGAGGTTGGCTGTGGAGTGGATGCGCCCGGTCGTCGCATAGCCTCCCAATGCTGCTCTAGTAAGATGCAACAGCCCTACCTTAGACCGACTGTATCTGGCCATGTCGCTGAAGGCGCTGATGCTGGGCAGGCAGATGTAGTCGCAAGGAATGCGGGGGTGCGCATGTACGGTATCGGCGGGGGAGCATTAGCAATTATGAACTGTGGGAGTGACTGCACAGGTGGTACAGATTGTTCCTCTCATGACCTGGCAGTTCTAGCGACAAAGGTGGAGAAGGAGGAAGACTATAGTGTAGAAACTATGGTCCCGGCTGGGTTGTGGGAGGGCACTAGGCATGTTGTTCTTCGAGATAAGTTGCAACCTCTTGTTCCTAAGCGTCAAGAGAAGTTGTTTACTAGGCTGTGGCAGTACGTCCGTATGTTTGTTGATTCTCCAGGCCTGATGTATGGGGTAGAATCCGTCATGGAGGCTGGAGACAGTGCAAGGCTCAAGTTGGCTCCCTACCGTATAAATCCTGCTCGACAGCCTGTTGTGAAAGCAGAGCTGGACTACATGTTGACGAAGGGTCTGAGGGATAAGGGATATCGTGAGTGGTCGTTGCCAGTAACTTTGCAATCTGAGTTAAGTGGCAAGATCAGTGTGTGTGTTGTTTGCAAGAGTGTGTGTGCATTATCCCTGACAGACGCCTATACCTTACCTAGAGTTGACGACACCATAGACCGCATCGGGGCTGCCTCATTTATCACGAAGGTAGAACTAGTGAAAGGTTATTGGCAGGTCCCGTTGCCGGAAAGAGTGAAGAGAAGTGCCAGTCTTGTGATGAACTGGGCAGTTTATCAGTGTCAGGTGTTGTTTTGCTGCCGGAACACAAGTTGGATGTGTGGCATGTTAAGGGCACTGATAATGTTTTGGCTGATTGTGTGTCACGGGAGGGTATGTCTTAACCCTTGTCTAGCGGGGGGTTTTGGGCTTATTTGGGCATATTCAAGCCCTCCTGCATGATAAATCAAGTATCTGCATGAAAGAAAAACAAATATTTAGCAAAAAACTAGGCGCTAAAAACTTCAAAATGAGACCAGAACGAGCTACGTAGCACTCGTGGTTCTCATACAGTGATACCAGTAACATGGGAGTTTAGCATATAGCGGCATATTTTTCCCAGCTATGCTCACTACTGGCTACACTGCCGGCCTCTCGAGAACACAGGGAACATGAGTTAATGGGCGGCGGTAAGCCCTGGGAGTCGGCTGTCTGGACCGCTGTGCTCCCGGCCATTTGCACTCTATTTTAACCCTTTAACCCTTTATTAGCGGCTCACCACATAAGTCGTATTTAATAAAGCTGGACTATGTGGCGGCGCTCGACATAGGTCGAGTGGCAATTTCAGCACGTAATGTTGCTGAGAGAGAGAGACAAGTGGTGGCAGGAGAGTAGCGAGCGTATGACTGCTCCAGACCACCGCGGCGAACATACTGACACGAATCCCAGCTCCCTCCTCCCTCTCTCACTCGCTATATAAGGAATTGTATCGGGAAAGTGGCTAATTACATGCTTTTTGCACTCGCGTTGCACGGTTATTGCAAGAAAACTAGCCATCATAAAAGGATCGTTATGGTGTCATTCGAAAGCTCTGTTTATGCCCTTTCAGGGATAGGTACTTGTTTTACGTTCTGGGTCTTATTTAGGCATGAAAATGATCACGTAAACAGCCCTATTTTGGCTAAAAACACCCCGCTGGGCGGTACATATAAATAAACCGCATAGGCCGCTCGTAAGGTGTTAAAAGCCTTAAAACCTAAAGAGCGGCCTAGGCGGTATAAAATATGTAGCCACCAGTGGGGTGTTTTTAGCCAAAATAGGGCTGTTTACATGATCATTGTCATGCCTAAATAAGACCCAGAGCGTAAAACAAGTATCTATCCCTGAAAGGGCATAAACAGAGCTTTCCAATGACACCATAACGATCCTTTTATGACGGCTAGTTTTCTTGCAACAACCGCGCAACACGAGTGCAAAAAGCATGTAATTCGGTACTTTCCCCATACAATTCAGTATGTAGTGAGTCAGAGAGGGAGGGAGGAGGTGGGATTCGTGTCAGTAGGTTCGCCGCGGTGGTCTGGAGCAGTCTTACGCTCGCTACTCTCCTGCCACCACTTGTCTCTCTCTCTCAGCAACATTACGTGCTGAAATTGCCACACGACCTATGTCGCGCGCCGCCAGATAGTCCAGATTTATTATACTCGACTTATGTTGCGCGCCGACATTTAGGGGTTAATAATGCTCCTAACTTGCTGCAAATTGGAACCGGACTTAAGTCCGACCCCGATCTTTAGGGGTTAAGGAGCACCCTCGCCGTTTAGTCAGTGTGTGTTTGAGAGTGGAGAAAAATTAGGCTTGCCTCTGTAGTGCAATGCCGCCAAAAACACTATTAAAAAAAAATATAAAAACCTCACATAAAAACTCTTTCTTTTTGATAGTATATAAGTGCAGTATATCACAGCAAGCATCTAAGACACTCTGAGTTGTTGTCTTAGTAGGCTAGGCTTGGTGAAGTTTGCTCTTTGAGCGTGATATAATTATTATGGTGCTATTATATTGGGGAAGTGTTGTGCAGATTTTTTTTTTTATAATACAGTGTTTTATGTTTGTGATCGTGCCTTGCTTTCACAACTTGAGAGATTAGCTGGGTGATGCGGGGTTGGTGAGCATTCTGTCTGGTCAGATGTGGAGTTCACCTGAGGCTGAAACGTCCCACATCTTGGGCGGGGTGTTACGCTGGCCAGCTTGCCAGAATTCACTCGTAACTCGATAGCGCTCGCCAGGGCAGTGATATGGGCTATAATAATCGTAGAACGATGTTCTTTCTTTCATAGAGTTCATGTTGTCACAGACAGATCAGTGGTGGTCTTTATTCTTGTCTGTGACACTTGGAAGTATTTTATATCATTGCTAGAATATAAGATGCATTGTGTGAAGTTGTAAGGAGAAAGAGAGCGAACAGCGAGGTGGTAGTGTGTGCGTGTGTATGTATGTATGCCTCCCGCACTCGGAGGAGTCTCCCACGCCCGTGATTGGCCGGCGGGCCTGTCTACGTCATAGGACGCTTGTTCTTCATGACGTAGTCATCTGTGATTGGCGGCCACTGTCCTGGGACGGTGGTGCGGGCTCCTGCCCTCATGTCTCCTTCAGAGCTTGGCACAGCATGCTTGACCCTACATGTCCTTTGCAATCTGTCCCCCATATACCCCCTGTACTACTTTCTCTCTCTCTGAACTTCTTAGTTTTCATACTTCTCTCTTTATTCAATTACTTATCCCTTCTGGTTCTGCATACGACTTCCATAGTCGGCCAGTCGTATTACCAGCACCAGCTCTCACATTTATGTTTGCACTAGTTTTAGGGATTATTAGAGTCATAGTCATATGGTAGCCTAGTGTTGGGGTGCTTCTAAATATTGAGCTGTTCTTTCCCATTATTTAATGCTAAACAGTGGAAGGTATCTTTGGTCGTTTTCTGAGTTATGTATGTGGCAAGTCAGAGCCTGTACAACATCGACGAAGCTAGCTAGCCTGTAATCCTTGTGCATATTTTCCTTTGCGAGTGTAGCAGTATACATACAGGTGAAGGGCTTTTGCCTATACTTATCTGTATGCTTGCTGCCTCATTTTGTTGACCTTTGTGGAGCGCCAGGGCAAGACCAGATACTAGAGATCTGGACTTACCAAGAGAGCCTCCAAGTCACTTAACGTAACATAAGGGAAATCTGTTCAAGGGGAGACAGTAGGCTACGAGCATGCAATGCGCTCTGCCTAGTTTCCTAGTACCTTTTATGCAACTGCTAGACTTTATTAGTGAGAAAGACAGCATTGTGTTTATTAACTTTCATTGTGTATGTTTTAGGAATTATTCACGCCTTATTTTAGCCTTGTTTGATGCATAGTGCACAACCCAGTTTGGCTGTTACGTTGGCTAAGGAAGTGCTGTTTCTGAGTGGTTATTATTAGTGCTGTCACAGAGTTGTTGCACTCTCTTGTTATATATATATGTATCCTAATTATTGGTGTATTTAAGATACACGCTTTGGTGTCCTGCCCTGCATTATTTCTGTTCTGTATTAGCGAGCATCTTAGAGCATCAGACCTTTTCAGAAGATTCCTTATCTGATTGCTGTAGGACTAGACATGTCAAGCTGATCACAAGGGCCTTCAGCCAGTGGAGTAGTCCGGTCATACTTGTGCCGAAGCCAGACGGGAGCCATGGGTTTTGTGGGGACTATAGGCAAGTCAATGCTGTCACAAAGAACGATACCTACCCACTGCCACGGATCAAAGATTGCATTTACCAGGTTGGCCTCATGCAGCAGTAAGTATAATTTAATGAGAGGATTTTGGCAATTAGCTCTCCCTTGTAGCGAGGTAAATATCATGCTTTTGTAGTGCGCTTTTAAGCCTTCAGCTGTGAGATGCCTTGCAGTTCGAATAACGCTCCAGCTACGTTCCGGCTATGTTCTGATGTGGTACCTGGAGACGTTGCCTACTTTGGGTGATATACTTATTATATCTTCATTATAATCTTGCTGTTGCCAATCTGGTGGTGAATCTATTTATGTATTATGTTTAATATTCTGTACTATACTCCTTAAACTCTTTTCTAGGGGGGAGGTCTGACATACGGAGCCCTGTATGTTAATTTAAGAGTTAGAATTAGAGTTCAAGGAGCCAAACTACCCAAGTGGTGAAGCAGCCTAGCGAACGAGCGAGTGGGCAAACCATCTCGCCCCATACCAGCATGCTAGCCTTCACACCTCGATGACCGATGCTATGACGTATGATCGACGCCAGGAGCTGTGAATGGACCTCGCACCTGTTATGTGATTCGAGGAGCTATGATTGGCGCCGGCACCACCCGCCGCCTCCTGATTCGTTGATTGTGACTGTCAGTCAAGTGTGTTCGGTGTAAACACTTATGTTATGTTGGTTAGTGAGATATGTGATTGGGAATTAACGTGATGTGTTTAATGTGTGTAATGTGTTTAACTATTTAATTGGGAATTAACGTGAACGCTACTATTACGTGCTTAACTATTTGATTGCGAATTAACGTTAACGCTACTATTTATGTACTTAACTAACTTGTGGACTAAAGCAACTCTTTAAGTAATTGGGTTATGATGAAAGTAATACTATTGTTTTATATTAATACTTACGAGTTCTTTCATTTTCTTTGAATTAAGCTTACAGTGCTTAATGGTGCTTAGTACGGTGATGCTATTGTCTCGTATTAGTAATATCGCCTAGGACTAACATGGCTGTGTTAATATTACTTCTAGTGATTCCTAAGCTGAAGAAAATTCTTTTGCTTCAAAATATTATTTTTGCTTTTCATATTATTTGAGTGAGACCTGAATCGAATCTATGAAACGATCCTGTAACTTTATTTACTCATAATCAAACCTCAATGTTACGTGGTTAAGAAATAAATTTAACTAATTATTAAATATATATCTAACTTTTTATGTGACTTTGATATTACTCCTGATGATAATAATAATATAATACTATTAACGTAAGACAAGAACCAAGAATAATTACATTAAATATAAATAAAAGGACATAGAAGAAAACTATCTATTCATTTCAAAAAGGGTAAGAGACAGAAATATTCTTACTTTAATATTTATCTTTCAAGACTTTTTATAAATTTAATAGTCCTTCTTTAGCTATAACTTATTCGGTTCATAACCATAGCCTACTAAGCTTCGGTTAAATAATAATTCTTTATAAATACTACATGACTTTAATTAGTTTCAGTATTTTTCATAAGTAAAGAGTATCAAAAGGAAAGGAAGCAACAACAGGAAATTAAGATTTTACTTTTGTTTTGCTCAGCTGACTGATACCTTAATATATATCTCTGTGCTATCCGAGCATCTTAGAGCATCAGACCTTTTCAGAAGATTCCTTATCTGATTGCTGTAGGACTAGACTTCCAGTGTTTTCATAGAGCATTGAAGAGTTTAGTGTTGAGTACTGACTCACACTAAAGTTAACGTAAGCAATTATCCCTTTATTAAATCTTATATAGTTTATTCAAGCTTTGTTATTACTTAAGAGCATTTTCGTAACGTAAGTACTCCTGTTGTGAGTTGGCTTTGCCGTCATCGGAAAGCCTTTGTAGAAGTGGCCTAAAACCCAGTTAATTGATACCCCGTTATCCAGTAGATTAACTCTGGAGGGTTTTAAGTGTTTTTATTCACCGGCGTAATTGTTTGAGGGTTTGGAATTAGCGTACCGGTGTAATAGATATAACAAAAGGCCGTTGTTGCAGATATAGCCTATCATCTAGTCCATTATTAAGTGCCCTTGTTTATTTCGTAGTGCCGGTCGTAACACAACATTCAGGTGAAAGATCTCGCTCTACTCACTCTCCACACGTACTGCCGCCTTTGCACCCTCATAGATGCTCTTCACTGCTTTCAGCAACTTGCCATCTACTTCGTATATTCTAAGTACTTTCCACAAACCTTCTCTATCCACTCTGTCATAGGCCTTCTCCAAGTCCATAAAGGCAACATACACCTTTTGTTTCTTCTCCAGATATTTATCCACAACACAATTCAGGGTAAAAATCTGATCTACACACCCTCTTCCCTTCCTAAAACCTCCCTGCTCGTCGCCTATCCGTTTCTCCATTCTCACTCTCACTCTCTCAATCACTACCCTACTGTATACCTTCCCTACTACACTTAGAAGACATATTCCTTGGTGGTTACCACACACTCCTCTTTCCCCTTTGCCCTTATATAGAGGAACTATTATGCCAGTCTTCCAGTCATCGGGTGCACTCCCCTTCTCCCATGCTAGTTTGCACATTTTCCATACCCATTCGATCACTATCTCAACCACCATACCTCAACATTTCCCCACACACTCCATCTGTTCCTGTATATATATATATATATATATATATATATATATATATATATATATATATATATTCTTGCTTCAAAATTTCTTAAGCATTTCTCTTCTCATAATCTGCTCTCAGATCGACAGTATGGCTTCCTAAAGGATAGCTCTACTGGTGATCTTCTTTCATATCTTACTAACTCATGGTCATCCAACTTTCGGGACTTCGGTGAGACTTTTTCTGTTGCACTAGACATATCGAAGGCCTTCGATAGAGTCTGGCACAAATCTTTAATTTCCAAACTGCCCTCCTTCGGTTTCTGTCCCTCCATCTGTGCTTTTGTCTCTATTTTCCTTACCGGCCGTTCCATAGCTCCGGTTGTGGACGGCCGTCGCTCATTTCCTCATCCTATCAACTCTGGTGTTCCTCAGGGTTCTGTCCTATCTCCTATTCTCTTTCTAATTTTCATAAACGATCTTCTCAACTGTACATCCCGTCCCATCCATTCATATGCAGACGACTCTACTTTACACCACTCAATTAGTTTTCCAGAACGCCCCAGCCAGCAGTCCCTCAAAAGTAAATGTAATGAAGCCATAAAATGCTTATCTTCTATCTAGCTACTATTTCCAATTGGGGTAGAGAAAACCGTATTGCATTTAATGCTTCCAAAACTCAATTTATCCATCTTTCTACCCATCAGGACCCTCCAGAGGACTATCCCTTATTCTTCAACAATACAAAAATCAACCCTTCATCTTCCCTCAATGTTCTCGGTCTCTCTTTTTCTTCTGCTCTCACTTGGAAAGACCATATTACCAGTCTCGCTAAGGCAGTCTCCCAGAAGCTGGGTGTGCTCAACCGCTTCAATGGGTTCTTTACCCCTGTGCAGCTTCTTGCTCTGTACAGGGGCACAGTGCATCCTGTATTGAGTATTGTTTACATGTGTGGGGAGGATCCTCTCACACCGCACTCCTAGAAAAAGTAGAATGGAAAGCCTTTCGTATCATTAACTCCAGTCCACTCACCAACTCTCTCCAAACTCTCGCTCGTCGCTGCAATGTTGCATCTCTCTCTCTATTCTATCGCTACTAAATTAAGCAGTGTTCCTCGGAGCTTTCCCAGTGTATACCACCTCCTCTGCGTAGGGTACGTAATACATGCATTGCAACACAATCCCATCCCTACTCTGTGCAACTCTCCACCCTAAGAGTGAAACGCTATTCTCAGACTTTCTTCTATTCAACTGCCGAGCTCTGGAACTCTCTCCCAGAATCAGTATTTCCCTCTTCCTATGGCTTAAATTGCTTCAAACTCTGTGTGTCCAGGCATTTTAGCTCGAACGTCCCTTGACTTCGGCCCTGTCACTCTTTGAAATCTGTGGTAGGCACTCATTGCAGGCAGTTGTGCCTTTTGCCTCCCTCATTCACATAGAAAAACAAAAAACAACAAAATATATATATATATACAGTATATATATATATATATATATATATATATATAGATATATATATATATGTATATATATATATAAATATATATATATATATCTATCTATCTATCTATTGCCTGACGCCGTGATCCCCGAAGGGGTGGCCACGAACGAACCTCCCCCATGCACCTCTGTCCCCAGTCAGTCGACGCCCTCCCCCCAACCAGCACCGCCTTCGTTCATGTAGTTCCTCACTCCATCCTTCCACCTCATATTCGGTCTACCTCTCCCCCTCTGTCCCTCCACCTCGCTCTCGTACACCCTCTTAGTCATTCTCTCGCTTTCCATACGTTCCATATGGCCGAACCATCTTAAGTTGTTCCTTTTCACACTTTCCAGCACATCTACCTCCACACCACACCTCCTTCTTACTTCCTCATTAGTCTGTCTATCCCTCCATGTAACTCCGCACGCACTCCTTAAGTAATTCATTTCCACTGCTCTCACTCTTGGTCTGAGTCTCTCAACCAACGTCCATGCTTCGCTTCCGTAAGTCAGTGTCGGGATTACCACACTGTCATGCAAGGACTTCTTCACTTCCATACTGACCACCCTATTTCTTGTTACTGCTTTTAGCGTTCCTACAACCCTCTTCCCCTGTTGTACCCTCTCCCGCACCTCTTCATCCATAGTCCCATCTTTACTCAACACACTGCCCAGATACTTAAAAGAGTTGACGATCTCCATAGCCTGACCGTTCAGCTTCACCTCACACTCTGTGACTTCACCCCTTTCGAAGACCATAACCTTGCTCTTCCCCGTATTTACCTTCAAATTCCGTTTTTCGCACACTGTTCCAAACTCATTTACCAGACCCTGCAACTCCCATTCATTATCACTCATCAGAACTGTATCATCCGCAAACAGCAGTATAGGTAGGTTCCACTCAATTCCCTCCCTTTTCAGCGATACACCAACATCCACTGCTCTTGATAGTATTTCTTTCATGACTCCATCCATATATACAGTAAACAACCACGGGGACATCACACACCCCTGTTTCAAACCAACATTTAGGTCAAAGAACTCGCTCTGCTCACTCTCCACACGTACTGCCGCCTTTGCACCCTCATACATGCTCTTCACTGCTTTCAGCAACTTGCCCTCTACTCCGTATATTCTAAGTACTTTCCACAAACCTTCTCTATCCACTCTGTCATAGGCCTTCTCCAAGTCCATAAAGGCAACATACACCTTTTGTTTCTTCTCCAGATACTTCTCCACAACACAATTCAGGGTAAAAATCTGATCTACACATCCTCTTCCCTTCCTAAAACCTCCCTGCTCGTCGCCTATCCATTTCTCCGTTCTCACTCTCACTCTCTCAATCACTACCCTACTGTATACCTTCCCTACTACGCTTAGAAGACATATTCCTCGGTGGTTACCACACACTCCTCTTTCCCCTTTGCCCTTATATAGGGGGACTATTATGCCAGTCTTCCAGTCATCGGGTGCACTCCCCTTCTCCCATGCTAGTTTGCACATTTTCCATACCCATTCTATCACTATCTCACCACCATACCTCAACATTTCCCCACACACTCCATCTGTTCCTGGTGCTTTCCCCAACTTCACTCTTTTCATGGCTTCCCACACTTCTGACCTCCTGATCCCCACCTCCTCCTCCACTACTTCTCTTCTTCTCCCTCCCATACCATATCCAGCTATGTTTGCTGGCTCTTCATTCCTTTCATTTAGCAACTCACTGAAGTACTCCCTCCATCTTTCGACTCTCTCTTGCTTCTCGGCTAGCATTCTCCCATTCTTATCTTTCACACCCTTACTGTTTCCCTTGCTACCTTCCCTAACTTTCTTGACTTCTTTCCAGAACAGTTTCTTACTCTCCCTCCATTTTACACTCAGATTCCTTCCAAATTCCTCATCTACTCTTCTCTTACTTTCCTTCACTACTCTCTTCACCACCCTCTTACTCTCCACGTACCTCGCTCGTTTCTGTCTCTCGGAATCTTCATTCCCTCTACTACCCAACCACTCTCTATATGCTTTCTTCTTTTCTTCCACAGCTATTCTTACCTCTTCTGTCCACCATGCTGTACCTTTCACTCCCCTCCCTCTTCTCCTCACTCCACACACCTCCTCACATGCTGCACAGATCTCATCCTTAAACACCTTGCTCATCTCCTCCACTTCCTCCATAACTTCCAGGTCGAACCCACCTAGTCGTCTTTCCACTGCTCTCCTGTACTCCTCCCTGACTTCCTCCTCCTGCAACCTCTCCACCCTCCTCACCATTCCACCCTCCTCTCGCCTCCCTCCCGCTCTCCTCACCCACTTCTTTTGTATCCTAACCTTAGCTACCACTACATAATGATCAGACAGACCCCTTCCAATACCCCTATACACCCTAGCATCCATCACAGATTTCTTCATTCGTTCATCCACACATACATAATCAATCAATGACTTTCGTTCCACCACTGTCTTATCTTTCATCGTCAACATCCGTTTCCACGTGTACCTGTGGATCATTCTGTGCCGGAAGAAGGTGTTGGCTATCCACAGCCTCCTCCCCACACATACGTCCACAAGTGCACTACCATTCCCATTCACCTCTGATGGTACCCCCACCCTCCCACCACTCCCTCAACTTTCCTATCACCCACCTTACCATTCATATCCCCAATCAGAAATATTCTTTCGTTCTTGTCAAACTTCTCCAGGCACGCCTCCACATTCATCCAGAACTCCTCTTTCTTTCTTTCAAGTATATCCTCTGTCGGGGCATACACGCATACAATCACCCACGTTTGTATTCCTACTTTCATTCTCACCCACACAATCCTTGAACCCACAGACCCATACTCTCTTACACATTCCTTCCATTTGCTACTTACAAACAAACATGCACCTTCTCTCGCTGTTCCTTCACTCACTCCAGCACACACACCCATTCCACATTCCCATTCTCTCACATCTGAACCTTTCCATTTGGTCTCTGTCATTCCACATACATCCAGCCTGGCATTCACTAACACTTCCAGGACCTCTCTCTCTTTTGTGCCATCATTCATGCCACTAACATTCCACGTAGCCATTCTCAGAATGTCCGAAGGCATGTCCTTAGTCGGTCGTGGTTCGTCAACGTTGGTTCCGTCCGCATCCGAGGCTGTTCGTTCGTTTTTCTTTGCTTAGATATTTTTTCCGGGTGGGGGTCGCAAGCCCACCGACCCAACCTCTTTAGTCGCCTCTTACGACACGCAGAAGGCACGTGGGGCATATTCTATTCCCTAACCCCCAGGGGGGAATAATACTATTGCGCATTTATTGTTAGTCCCGTGCCAGTTAACACTGTATGTCCCTACACTTGTCATATCTTGTTCCTGCTTTATATAACAGTTCAAAATCCGATTCGATCATCTTAAGCAGCATCAGACTTTCTTCAGAAGATTCCTGTTCGATGCTTTAGGACTTTCATTCACTTTCTTTAATATAGGAGTGACAGTTTATTATTGTTTAGAGTAACTGTAATTATACCTTCTTCTTGTTTGCATTAAATCATTCCAGTGATTTAATTAAGCTCTTTATCTTTTTCCTTGTATACATTATTGACGTAATTGTATGTTATTGTGATCAGGCTGTATCAGAGATCATCAGCCTGTAGTAGTAGTGCATTTATACCGAGTTAGAGGATACCCCGCTCTCGCAGATTTAACTCTGGAGGGTATAGGTGTTTTTGTGCGCCGGCATTATAAGTTCGAGGGTTGGATCTAGTGTTACCGTTGTGGCTGTGTGCCTTTCTAGTCCAATGATTAAGAGCCCATGTTTTATACGAGTCCCGGTCGTAACAGGTAATCCCGACACTGACTTACGGAAGCGAAGCATGGACGTTGGTTGAGAGACTCAGACCAGGAGTGAGAGCAGTGGAAATGAATTACTTAAGAAGTGCGTGCGGAGTTACATGGAGGGATAGACAGACTAATGAGGAAGTAAGAAGGAAGTGTGGTGTGGATGTAGATGTGCTGGAAAGTGTGAAAAGGAACAACTTGAGATGGTTCGGCCATATGGAACGTATGGAAAGCGAGAGAATGACTAAGAGGGTGTACGAGAGCGAGGTGGAGGGACAAAGAGGGAGAAGTAGACCAATAATAATAATATAATAATAATAATAATACTTTATTTCAGACTCACACAGTACAGAGGGGACCATACTGGGGTCCATATATACCTTACAGTAACATAA